>OY723387.1:27915868-28349186 GCA_963210295.1 Ophion ellenae
CTAATTCTTGCAAGTGCATCGTTGAGTTCCCAAGGTTCGCACGAAAGCCAAATTTGTATGTCGTCAGCAAATATCATGTGTTCAGAAAAGGAAAGTCCCAACGCAATATCGTTAATAAATAGGGAGAATAAAAGGGGCCCAAGTACCGAACCTTGGGGTACACCTACGTTAGTCCTCAACCAATCCGAGCAGTTACCCAGCTCATCGATCACAGATTGTGAGCGCCCAGTAAGATAAGAATAAACCCAACACAGTGCGCAATCCGAGAATCCCATTTGTTTAAGTTTTTTGAGAAGTTGATGATGTGAGACCGTATCAAACGCCTTGCTGAAGTCAAAGAGTACCAATATCGTCAACTTTCCGCTATCCGCGGCACGCCTTACGTCATCACAAATTTTAAGCAAAGCCGTTTGCGTGGAGTGCCCGCGGCGATAAGCTGATTGTCTACAGTCTAATAAGTTGTTATTATCCACGAATTTCATGATCTGATCTTTAATCAACCTCTCAAATAATTTTGCAGTTGACGATAAATTAGCAATGGGACGCGTATCAGATGGTGACGTTGGTTTATTTACTTTCAGCAAGGGCCGGATGTACGCTTTCTTCCACAACATCGGAAAATAAGCATTATAGATGGAGGAGTTAAATATCTGAGCTAATTGACTTGCACAGTGAGTAGCAGAATTTTTCAACGAAAATCAGATATTCCGTCGGGACCAGCAGCGAGAGATAAAGATACTTTGGCATTTACCACCCTAATCAAATCAGAGTCTGTGATTTGGTCGAAATTAAAAACTGGATTTCCCGAAGGAATGCTTGCTAGAAATTCACTAGTTTCTCGAAAATCCAAAGCGCGCTCAGAGTTGGAAACCGAAACGTAATAAGTGTTCAGCTCATTAGCCGTGAAAAAATATAAAGGAGAATATGAAGAGGTCTTAACCAATCCTAAGTTTCCCAACTCCTTCCACAAGCGAGCTGAATTCCCAATGGAGCAGAGACGATTATACTGGTACTCGTTTTTCATTTTCTTAATGTCTTTGGTAAGACAATCCCTGAACTCTCGATAGATTTCGAAGTCGAGTAAGTGCTGCGAGCGTTTGGCCTTCTTGAACAAAATATTGCGTTTTTTAATCCTAAACCTAAGGTCGTTATTGAACCACCGCGCTAGAGGTTTTCTTACATCAAAACGCGTTAGAGGAGCGCAAGTATCCATGGCGCAATTTAGCGAGCGAGTGAATAGTTCCGTATTTTTTTCGAGGTTTTCGTCAGCAAGGTTTAGCTGAGATTCGGAAGGATATGATTCACTCAACCGGGAAGTAACCTCATTTCCATATACGACAGTGTCGAATCGTGCAAGGCAGCGTCGCGTAATGGTTCTTGGAGTATTTTTACCGGTATCGAATTTGAGACTCAGATCTAGTAAGTCGTGCCCATTTATGAAAGGCACTTCTGACTGCGAGAATGATTCCATCTTTTCTAAATTATCGATGATTATCACGTCGAGCCACGAGTCGCTCGTAGCCGTGTGAAATGTCGCGCGTGATTCAACAATACTCATAGCCTGAGAGAAAACCAGATCTCGCAAGTACAATGATTCAAAATTTGTCGACAATAAATTGCAGTTTAGATCTCCTGCTATGATAAGGTTCCTGTATGCATGAGAGTGGGCGTGGAAAACTTTGAGAAAATCCTCAAATAAGCGACCTTTTGGCCTACGGTAAACCGAGGCGAACAGGAGAGAATCTCCTCCTTGCTTAAATATATCTAGTAATAAAAATTCAGGCGCATTAGAAAATTCACTAGGAGATGAGGCTAGAACCTTGGCGCGAAGAGACTTATGAATATAGCACGCAACTCCGCCACCCTCTTTACCTTCTCTATCATTACGAATCAGAAAATACCCTTCGATGTGTACTAGTGCATCATCAATATGAGAATGTAGCCAAGTTTCTGATATGGAAATTACATGAAAGAAATGGTCTGCGAAGAATAGTCTAATCTGATCAATATGGGCTACTACAGAATTAGCATTGAATTGAGCAATTTTTAAAACGGTTTGATGAGTCTGAGTTGAAATTGCGGTAGGTGCCCTCATACTATTTTCATTCTCATTCGGTTCAATGACAGATGGTCATGTTAATTTTGATAAATCGTCCTGGGTGTTCATTTTCAGCTTTGGCTGACCATCGTTTTTCCGGACAAAAATATTACCGCTCCTGACCCACACATATTTAAAGCCACTGTCTTTTGCTTTCTTCTTCGTCTGACGATAGAAATTATACATGGAGCTTGGTAGCATTTCGTTTAAGTAGATTTGACGATTTTCTAAGGCAGCGGTGCACTCAGTGTCGATCTCCTTCCACAAAAGATTTCGTTTCTCTCTCTTCCGGTTCAGAAGCGCCTCGCGTACCGAACCTGAAGTGAGCGAAACAGCGTAGGAGATATTTAACTGGCTACGCGAGCCATCCGGGCGGACGGAGTCTTTTTTTGAAAGCTTACGAGCAGAGATAATGTGACTCGCAAGTTCGGATATATCGAGTGCCTCGAATATTCTTTTAACGATTTGAATCGGTGAAAGTTCCACGGCACTCGGCACTCCAGAAACCGTAAATTCACTGTTACTAGTCGACGATCGATCTGTGTTTTCAATTCGCGAATTTAATTCATCGTATTTATTAGCTAAAGCTTGATTTTCGCGTTTCAAGGTAGCGACTTCAGCAGAGAGGTCAGAGACAGTCGCGTCAATAGCCGGGATTCGCTCCAGTAGCGCTCAAAACTCATCATTCGTTCTCTCCTGTTTCTCGCTACGCTCCGAAATTTTCGTAACCTTCGCATCAGTGACCTCTAACTTTTCAAGGATTTTCGCGAACATTTCCTCTGATCCGAGTTTCGCTACACTTTTAGTTGGTTCTAATGAAAGAGTTTCAAGGCCACTGGCCAACGCTGAACAAGGCGATTTACGATGCAAATTTGTAAGGGACTTATTTGGGCCTGTCGCCATTTTTGGACTACGCACCAGACTAGATAAATTTGCTGTGCAACAATTCTTCACTGCTCCTGAGCTCAGATAAGATTTACAGCATCCCGGATGAAAAGTTTTTGAACACTCACGGCACGTCAAAACTGAGTTAGCGATGCTCTTCTTACACTTGTCGCAGAAATTTAGAGTACCACGCGTCGATAAATTACCATCCGACAGAGTGGACATCGATGATCACGTAAGACGTTTAGATCGTTCCACTTCTCGCGCGCTCCCGCGGGCTGGACTATAGAGCGTTGACTATAGCGCACCGATGAAAGACGCTGCGATCCGGGAGGCTCCGATTTTCCCGCGCGACCACGGGCTGGGCTATAGCCGCGTAACTATAGCGTTGAGAGAAGCGAAGATCGATTGACCGTTGGCTCGATGTCGGTCGAAGACTGGACTATAGATACGCAACTATAGCGTTTCAGCGAAAGACGCGACGATTACCGGGAAGCCGGTGAGTCAGCCATGATAAATCCCAGACAGGTTAGAAGATCTGTCACTTTGTTTCCACCGAATTTACACAGCCTGTGCGTGGTCCAGGGCTCGAAATTAGTCACATTCGGTGGAAAGCAAAATTGTGCGTGCTTTTGGCCTAAAACAAAGAAGCCCGAAGGCAGAGAACAGCAGGACCAGGCCGAAAAAATCGGAGCGAAAAAGGAGGCGAGACAAACACGTCTGATTCAACTCACCGCTAGACCGAGAGAGGAGAGAGAGAGAGAGAGAGAGAGAGAGAGAGAGAGAATAGAACAGTGAGACGAAAAAAGATTTTTACAGTATTATCATTTATTCGTTTTATCGCCTTCTTGGAGTTTTCGTTTTCTCCCATTATTCGATCGATACACCTAGATAAATAATAAATACAAATATAAATAATAGATATGGATCTCCGAGTCGTTGACGAATATTCGAAGTTTACGAATACCCGAAGTTTAAGAGTACTCGACGTTTACGTGTACCCAGTGGCGTAGCGTGGATTTTTGCCGCCCGGGGCTGACCCTAAATTTGGCGCCCCCCGCCCTATTTTCGCAACTTAAGGGGCTACTGCCACTTGCGATTTTGAAAAAATCGATTTTTTTATTGCATTTCTTTGAAGTATAAGTATCTGAGAATATGTCCTGAAAATTTCAAGTCGATCCGAACAAAATTGACTGAGATATGAGCGTTGAAAGAGAAGAATCCGTTGTGTAAACGACCGGCTAGTCTGCCGTCTGGCGCGCTCGACCCTCCCTCCGACCTTCAATGCATTGTTCGATGAAAAGGGTCGTATACCTGGCATTCACAACGTTCATATAGTGGACTGGAATTTATAAAAACGTAGTTTCGTTGTCTGTTATGGTCTAAACTCGTCAGTGTACCTCGATAGTTCGACTATATAAGACGTATATTTCGCCGTTCATAACATTATAAGCGCAGTTTTTATTCATTCTACATTCAAAAATGGATCGAAAAAAAGGTTCGCGACAAACAAGAAGCAGTGATAATTAACGGAAATGTCGACCAAAAAAAGGAAGGGTGTTTTTAACCCCAGTTTCAGCACGTCTGCGAAGAAACTGAAAAATAATATTGATATGACTGTGAATCAAGGTCCTAATATTGAATATCGGATTTTGAACTTTTGGGTTGTGTTTGCTGCTATTTCAAAATTAGTGAAGTGCAAAACGTGTAATGGAAATATTACATTTGAAACGGCAAGTGCAAGAGGACTAGACTTCAAAATCGTTGTGAAATGTGACTCATGTGCAGATAATTTGATACCATCTTCTCCTTTTTTGGAACATTCGTATGAAATAAATCGTCGATTTATATTCACCATGCGAGTTCTCGGCATAGGATTGGCTGGAGCACAAAAATTTTGCGGACTTATGGACATGCTAAGGTTTCTTACCGAGACTACATATTCAATCATTTTGAAAAGTATTTATGAGTCTGTAAAAACATGTGCAGATGTAATATTTAAAAAAGCCGTAGGAGAAGAAATTGAAGATACACCTAATGCAGAAGGCGATGCAACTCCTCAATTAACAGTTTCCGGAGATGGATCCTGGAGGAAGCGAGGATATACGTCGTTGTTCGGAGTCACATCAGTCATAGGCTACTACAGTGGAAAAGTACTTGATCTTGTGGTAAAAAGTGCGTATTGTAAAATGTGTGAATCGTGGAAACATAAGCTAAATGATGCGGAATACGAAGCATGGTACGAAACACACGAAGATAACTGCAGTGCAAATCACGAAGGCTCCTCGGGAAAAATGGAGGTGGACTCCATTATCGAAATCTTCAAGCGTTTAATAGAAAAATATAATGTCCTGTACCGTTACTATATTGGCGACGGAGATTCGAAAACGTACACTAGGCTAGTAAATTCTCATCCTTATGACGACGTAGAAGTTATAAAAAAAGAATGCATCGGTCACGTCCAAAAGCGTATGGGATCCCGCCTTCGTAATTTAGTAAAAAAAAAACAAAAAGCTTGGTGGTAAAGGACAGCTGACAGGAAAATTTATTGACAAGCTCACTGTGTACTATGGACTTGCTATTCGACGCCATTCTGCTTCTGTTCACGATATGCATGAGGCAATATGGGCGACCTTCGATCATTACAGTTCAACCAATGCAAATCCACACCATGAGAGATGTCCAACCGGTGAAGAATCGTGGTGTTCGTATCAACGAGCTCAGGCGAGAAACGAGGCTTTCCAACACGATTTCAAACCACTTCCATCAAATGTATTGGATGCCATCAGACCTATATACAACGCTCTGAGTAAGGAAACTTTACTCGAAAGATGCGTCGGTGGCTTCAATCAAAATAACAACGAAAGCTTCAACCAACTTATTTGGAAAATCAGCCCAAAAATCATCTCGAGTGGAGCAATCGTTGTAAATTTAGCAGCTTATATTGCCGTTGGACTATTCAACGAAGGTTCAAAATCATTATTATTTTATTTGAACTCAATCGGAGTGAGCGGTGGACACAACGCGCACGAATACGCTGATAAAATGGACGAAGCACGGATTGCACTGGCAGAGAGACGTGCGGCCGAGAGCACTCGTGAAGGAAGAATGTTACGAAGGCAACATTAAATTTCCGTTTTGCAAGCGGCATCGTCGGCGGAAGAACTTCTGTATGGGCCTGAAATAGATGACTCTATGTAAGTTTACAAAAAAAAATATTTTCTTCGTGTAAACTGAAATTGAAACTTTAAACGCGTTTTTCTCAAAATGGCATTTCTGAAGTCGGTGACCAAGATTACTCGAACACTAATGAACCGATCTTCTTGAAATTTTGCAGGCTTATTTAATACATAAAAATGTAGTCTTTAATCGTTCGATTTTTTTTTCCGAAAAAAAATGGCCGTTTTATAGCCAAAAAACGGCCGTTTTTTTCGTTAAAATCGAACCATTAACTTTGACTGTCCGCGATTTTGTGAAAAATGAATTTTTTTTAAAATCCTTCGATTAAAGACTAGTTTATACTTATATTTGACTAAATCCATCCGCATTTTTTTTTAACATGATCCACTTCGCCGCAATGTTGGTCACCGCAAACCGTGTATATAAAAACATTATTTCATTGACGGCCATTTGCCACTAAACAATGCAATATTTTTCAATAAAAAATTACTGAAAGTTCTTCAAGACGTGTTCTTTAAGATGGTATATTGATCGATCAAAAAAGTTTTGTAGGTTTCTTTAAAAAAATTCACGAAGAAGGCCTTTTTTTTTGCGCTACAAATGGGGGTAACGCCTTAAGTGCCGCTCGCCGCCCGGGGCCATGCCCCCCCTCCCCCACGCTACGCCACTGCACCGTGTACCCGAAATTTGAGAGTAGAGAGATAGGGGCTACAAATAACAGGGGTAAGAAGTAACAAGCGAGTGGCCGCCTAACTATAAACATTGTAGCTACGTATTAACAGTATTCCAAATCTTTGAGTCGTCAAAGATTTGGAATATTGTTAATACGTAGCTACAATGCTTATTAGTTTGGCGGCAACCCGCTTGTTACTTCTTACCCCGCTATTACTTGTAACACCTATCTCCCCTTCCCCATCACCAAATTCGGGGACCCGGTAGTGGCGAGTAATGCAAACACGTAACCCGTCGGGTACCCAACCCGACCCGAACATCGGGTACCCGAGTGAATCGAGTACCCGCACACGTAATTAATGATTATCATGTATTGAAAAAATCTAATATGCATATTTTTTGAGACATCCTGGTGTGAAATCGAAAAGGAAAATGAAGGCTGTTATCCCTGAGAAAAAAAGGATCATCGTGGTGAGGTATGTAACCCTAAACAAACCCAACCTAATACAACCCAAACAAACGCAATCCAACACAACCCAAAATCAACCCAACGCAACCCACTAAATTTTTATTCGAGGAATGGGTTAGTTGGGACTTTGTCATTCGACAAATTATTATTCGATCAATTACTTTCGACCAGTAGCATTTCGATACATTTTTATTCAACGAATTGCTATTTGACGAATTGTTTTACCGGGAATTGTTTTTTCGATCAATTATTTTCGAGAATTGTAACTTCAGTAAATTGTTTTCGATGAACTTTCCGCAGACGGTCACTCAGTTACAGTATCTAAGTATTAAATTTAATTTTTTTATATGTTTATAAAGCGATGTATTAATATGGAGACCGCTCTCGGACGCGTGTTAGGTAGAGAAATTGTTATTTTGTATTATATTAATTTCAAGCAATGCAGAATAACCATTTCTTCACCTAACACGTGTCCGAGAGTGGTCACCATATTATACATGGCTTCATAAACACATCGAAAAATTAATTTCCAATACTTAAATCTTTTTATTTAGACCTCTAACTAAGTGACCGTCTGCGGAAAGTTCATCGAAAACAATTGATCACAAAACAATTCGTGGTAAAACAATTCGTCAAATAGCAACCCGTCGAATAAGAATTTATCGAATTGGTATTGGTCGAAAGCAATTTATCGAATAATAATTCGTCGAATGACAAAGCTCGACTAACCCATTTCTCGAATAAAAATTTAGTGGGTTGTGTTGGGTTTCGTTTGATTGGGATGTGTTGGGTCAGATTGCGTGTGTTTGGCTTGTGGTGATTCGCTTTCTTTCTGTTATTCAACGAATCAATTCCGACGAATTTTCCGCAAATCTATTTAAACATTTTTCTCATTATTGTCCACCTCTAGATTCTAACGTGGAGTTAACTTTTTTCTAAAACGAGAATTGTCGAATGAAAGGTATTAATTATTGTTTTACTTTGTTTCCAAAGGATACCGGATATTACGCCCATTGACATAGTGGGAGTAGCGGGGCCATCATCCTTGGTAACGAGTGAACAAGCACAAAACAACTCTTCAGTTGGCAGCTTCGATTCGACGGGAGAAAAAGAAGGCAGAGAAGAAAACAAGGGCAAGAAAAAGAGAAAAAATTACAAAGCAAAATTCAACGAGAACTGGACATCAACATTTTCCTGGCTCCAAATGAAGTCGAATCAGGCATTCTGTAAAGCGTGCGTTAAATTTATCAGTGGAGGTAAATCGCATTTAAAAAGGCACGAGGCCACAAGTTCCCATCAATCGAGGATCAAATCCGCTGAAAAAACCGTCGAGATACAGGATTTCTTGGGAAATGAACAACAGCAGGAGCAAAAGAAGATCGTTAAGTCCGCGGAACTTAAGATGACAATGTTTCTTCATGAACATAACTTACCATTTCTCCTGAAGGATCACCTGCCAAAATTCATCTCTTCTGTTTGTCCGGATTCGAAGGTGGCAAAAGCGATAAAGTGTGCCAGAACAAAAGCTACGAGTTTAACGAAAGATTGTATTGCTGCCCAGCAAATAGCAGAAATTTCGGACAAATTGCGAAACGGCATATTTTCAATCATAATCGATGAGACGACGGTCGTAAGCTCAGAAAAATCTCTGGCGATCGTAACGAGATTTTACGACGAGGAAGAAGAGCAGTGTAAAGATAGATTCTTTGGCTTGATCAAAGTGACATCTTGCACTTCGGAAGACTTATTCAAAGCGATCGTCAAGTATCTTGACGATCTCGAGATTCCTCTCATCAATATGATCGGATTGGCGGCGGATAATGCTTCCGTAATGATGGGAAACATCAGTGGGGTGCAGGCTCGATTCAAGCACGTCATACCCAACTTATTCGTTCTCGGTTGCGTGTGTCACTCGTTCCATTTGTGTTCGTCGGCAGCGGCTCATCAATTACATCGTAGTTTGGAAGACTTGATCCGAAGCATTTATAACTACTTCTCTCACAACAGCAACAGGTCGGCAAGACTACAAGAGTTTCAAGTTTTCGTGGAATTGAAACCACTCAAGATTTTGCATCCAAGCCAAACGAGATGGCTTTCTCTGCAAGTAAGTTTTTGAGGTTTTACTTGAATTTTGGAGACTCGAGTTATGTATGCGATCATGAACTATGGTGGATCGAACTGGCCGGAGAATCAACAGTCTCGGATCTCGGATAAATATTATTTTTTTTGCTAAGGTATACGCTGTTCGCGTTTGTTACCTATTTCCCCCTACTGTGACTGTTTCTTTCCTCCATTGTTTTTTTCTTCACCTTTTCCCCCGTCCTTGCGGCCGCAGCCAACTTCCCCCTCTCAGGGTGTCTACTGACCTGAAAAGTCATGAAAAATCTTAAATGTCATGAAATTACACTCGACCCTGAAAAATTCATGAAATGTCATGAAAAATTACCAGTCTACCTGAATAATTATACCCTACCAAATTATCGTTGAGTCTATATTCAATATGAACTAACTTTGTGGTACTTGTCGATAGAGTAAATAAAAATTATGCGTTATCTCAACATATATTCGTTTTTCTTTGTTATTCGTGTAAAGCGACTAGAGTGATATTACTCAAAGTTCCTAAATGTATGTAATATTTTTCGAGATGTTCCCAAAATATATTTCTTTACAGCAATCTTGAAATTATGTTTGTCTCACATTTTTTACTACATATGGAATTGTACAGTTTGGTGACTTTTCGTTTATTCCGTATACTTTTTATTGGCATACAACACACATCTGTTTGAAAGAGCAAAATAAAAATATAAAAATGAAGAAAATCGGTCGCACTGTAGAATCATTAAGTATACTTCTATGCCAGAAAGTCATACTAAGAGTCATGAAAAAATCCCCATTCCTTGCCTTAAAAATCCTTAAATGTCATGCAATTTCAGTTCTGGTCATAATTAGACACCCTGCCTCTGTATCATATTCATCATGACATTTCTGTCATGGGTATAGAGAAACTGCGGAAAACCTATACCAATACAGCTGGTCATCAAGTTCGCCTCCCAGTCGTGGAACTAGTCTTATTTTGCCGCGAAATGCCGAAGAAAAACATTTGACGACGAAATGTACGCGACTGGGATTCGAACCCGGGATCTCCTAGAACATTGCATCGGTTTGGATAAATATTATTTATCTATCTAATATTAACCCTAGGACCCTACACATGGGTACCGCACACCCCACTTTATCAGTGAGAAATGCTAACATAATTTTTCTGGCTTTGTTCAATCCCATTTTTCACTGTGATAAATTTATATTAGGTTTTTATCGTAAAGCCTATTCCATCCATCAGATCTCAAGCGTTAGATTAAAAAAAAGTCTCTACGACTCTACTTTGAAGTGCTGGGGTGTGCGTAACCCCAGTGTAGGTTATTTGTTCCGTACAGATAGTGTAGGGTCCTAGGGTTAAGGACATATTTAACCGTGCATTACGATCGTATTTTCGACTAAATCCGACAACTAAGATTTTGTTAGTTCCACATTGACCATTTGGCGCTTCCTATGCCCTCGCTCGATGACTCTTAAGTTGCCTGGAATATTTTTTTTAACTGATAAATTCCATTATATTTTCAATGCAAACTTTCACCGAAAAAATGTGTCATAAAAACGGGAAAACTATAAATTTATGGATTTGGCAACGTTTATTTTGGTAATAAGAACAATAATTCAGCTATGCGAAAGACACAAAAGGTCAATAGACCATTCCAAATCATTGCAGAATTCATAAACTATTGTTTTATTCCACACCACATACACTGTAGAATCTGTTTCTGTGTCCATTTTTTCAGAATCCTCCATTATTCCAAAATTTCATTTTTTACAATTTTCCTGACATCCCTTTATTTGCAATAATGAATACACGTACCATAGGCTGCAGTAGATCGCGTGATTGAAAACTGGGAAGCGCTGATTCTCTTTTTCACCAACGAATGTTTTGAGGATAACATATCTTCAACGCAGACTATCCTAGGTCAACTGAAATCTCCGATATTCAAAGTATATTTCACATTCATGTCGTATGTTTTGGATCTCGTAAACAAATTGAATATTGAATTTCAAGCCGAGAAGCCCAAGGTCTATCTCTTACTGAGTCAAGTTCGAGGTTTATATCGGACTGTTCTCCGAAACTTTATCGAGATCAGTCATCTAGAAAGCGTTCGACTGCAAAAAATTGAGCCAAGTAATCCGAAGAATTTCATTAAACTAGAAAACGTTTACTTCGGGGTTAAAACTGATTTCTTATTATCGAACGAAATATCGATCCGCATGAAATTCACAATTTTCGGACGCATGCCCTTGGTTTTTACGTTGCTCTCTCGGAGCAAATCAAGAAGCGGTTTAATTTCGATGGTCCAGCTCTGTTATTTGTCAGCCAATTTAATCCCGCAATCGCTCTGTCGGGAAGCGTCGCGAGCATTGCGGCAGATGCTTTAAAATTGTTTCCGCAACTTGTCGACAATATGGAAAAACTCAATGGTGAATGGTGCCTACTGGCTGATTTAGAGGAACTTAAAATATATAAAGAAAGTTCGATCGAAGATTTTTGGACCAGCATTTTAAAAATTAAAAACGAATTGAAAGACCTTATGTTTCCAAATCTCGTGAAGTTGGTGAAAGGAGTTCTCTGTCTACCGCACTCATCGGCAGCCGCGGAACGCGTTTTTTCTCAATTAAATTTATTAAAAGATAAAACGAGAAACAGACTGCACATTGATACGTTTGAAAGCATGCTTCACGCGAAAGAAATGTTAGGCAACAATACGTGCTACAGTTGGCAACCAAGTTCAGAACTTTTAAAGCGAAAGCCGGAGTATATGACTTCCCGGGAGTAACAAAGAGGAATAATAAAATGTTTAACCTCACTAGTTCTCGTTCTTCGAAAACTTCGAAAATGTGCGCTATCATTTTAATGAAGATAGAGAATACTTAATTTTAAAAATATAGTTATTATAACAGACAAAGCATATATATATATATATATATATAATAAAATCCAAATAAAAATATCTGCGATATCTATAACGTTTAAAAGTTATTTGTGATACAACTTTTACTATAGACTGAACACTTATTTGAACAAAAAGTATTATCTATGATATAGGTTTAACGAGCGTTGATTTTTAAAAAATCAAAATGAATATCTGCGTTATTTGTGATGTTGAAGGAGTTATGTATCTGAAATAATAAGTTGTACACCTGTTATTTCTGTAAAGTTAGCAGAAAACTAATAAAATGTTAACCCAAGTACACTTCGAATGCATGCACTTCAATTTGAACTTGCCGCTGAATTTAGTACGTAAATCCCACTTTCAGCACGTTTTGGCGCTGCTGTCTAGTACGCAGCCGAATTTTCTCCTGGCATCACTGCTGACCTCTAGTCTTCCTGAGTGGTTGCTTCAGACCCATGGAGACTCTCCATGTTCAGACCGCTCGTAAGAACTGGCCTTCTATGTACGTCTGAATCGTTGCCTATAATCTCCGTGGTCGTTGCACTCCGAGATTCGTTTTTGTTGAAATTTGTCACCGCATGTATCGATAAAACATAAAAAGTCGAGCGGCTGTCGCATGATTCCAAGGAGATTTTTCCAAGCTCCACCGAAGAAAAAGCTTAAGATAAGTCAAAAGTACACCGAGATGGTGAAGCCGAGCAACGGATCGGGAAGCGCGTGTGTGGAACATAACCAAAGTGCCGATAATGACAATACGCGACAGTCCAAAAACAAGAAGATAAATGAAACTTTTCATGACTTTTCGAAAATTAAGGCGGTGTATCTCGAACCGCCCGTTAAGTCTGAAAATGATAAAAAAGAATATAGGTACGTTCATCAAGAATTGCAATTTTCATTTAATGTTTATTGAAAAAATATGTCTAAAATTTTGCTATATAACGTTCTGCACCTTTATTGGTCGTCGTCGTTGCCTCATTGATTGTGTAACATCATTAAATGCCTAAATTTTCCTTTTTTCTTCTTGGTCCAGAACTATCAAACTACCAAACGGCCTTACTGCTCTGTTGATTTCTGACCCCAGTCCAGTTTTGTCTCAGGATGACCCTTCTCATGAAGAAGAAGAGGATGACGACAAAGACGGTAACTAGAAATGTTTGGTGCTGATAGAGTCTGTCCATAAAAAAGCATATTTTTTTTCATTAGCTAAATCCGAGCACAAAGATGACTACGAAAGCACAGAAGACGACGACAGTATTTCGGAAGAGGAGGATGATGATGACGATGACAGCGAAGTCGATCAGAATGATAATGAAGATGGGGACGATTGTGAAGTTAAGAAAATGAAAAGAGAAGAAAAAATGGTGAGCAGGTGAAATTATGTAACGAGAAGATTTCTTATGGTGGGAAATTGGTGTATTAAACTCATAGTGGACAACAGGTACAAATTCTTATAAGAAACCTCAGGGAACTGTAAATATATTTCATTCAGACCCGAGATCATTTTCTAGCCTGATGCGTAAAAAAGTTGTCTGTGATGAGCGAATCACAAACTTTTTCCCAATAACATGGCTATTCGGTAGGCACAGGTGGTTACTCTTTCAATTAGAAATCGTCTGTAAAAATTTCAAGCCATTCAGTACAGCCTTTTTTGAAAATAGTTCAGAACACTTTCAATGGATTTCTTCACTGGTGGATTTGTTGGTCATTTCCACTAAACTTTCAGAAAATTACATTAATTATCAAACCTTGATCTTAACTTTAATACATGAATATGAATTTCTCAACTTCAACCACAGGTACATTAAAGTTATCAGTTGTTTTATACAATATGAATTGTTTTATCTGATCGCCACCATGTTCAATTCATCGTATGAAATTGGCCCTCACATACGTCTTCCAAAACTTACAAATGTTAACTTATAAAGCTTATTCTGAGAGGAGGGAAATTTCTTTGTTTATTGTATTTTTTATTCTTCATTATACAACGCTTTGTGCTTTTTATAGCCCACTCACATGTTTACACAGATACTCTTATATCCTAATCCTTTTATCTAATGCCTGATGCCACAAAAATACGGAATTTCTCGATCTTCCTTCTTACAAAAACTTTTTATTATACATTTTCTTACAACCATTTACTGCTAGTTTAGCTTTTAAAACTGTTTGCCGCAGATTATTTTCCCCCCTTGCTAGCCTACCGAATTTCCTGGTGTAGTAGCATATTTCCTTGATTATTCCCCCTTTTAGTGTTCCGTTCCACCAGAATCTCAGACTTTCTCCTCCTCTTCCTTCTAGGAGCGAAAATGTATTATCAACATAAGATGATTAATACGATACTATCTACACATTATTATCTTGTTGTTTCTAAAGACAACATAATCCTAAACATTTTCACTTGTAAATGAGCGTGTTCCAACACGTTGTATTCCTTTCAGGCAGCCTGCGGATTGTGCATTGGTGTGGGGAGTTTCAGCGACCCGCCGGAAGTTCCAGGCATGGCACATTTTTTGGAGCACATGGTATTCATGGGTTCCAAGAAGTATTCGCAGGTACGATCGATTCCTCTCGAATATTCCGAACTAAACGTGCACAAAACTCGTAATATAAAGCAATGTATTTTTTTTACGGTTCAAGGAAAACGACTTTGACGCATTTATAAAAAAACACGGTGGTTCGGATAACGCGTATACAGAGTGCGAACAGACAACGTTTTTCTTTGAAATTCAAGAGAAATTTCTGCACAGCGCACTCGATCGTTTTGCTCAATTTTTCATAAGTCCGCTGATGAAGCGCGACGCGATAACTCGAGAACGCGAGGCGGTAGAGAGTGGTAAGCGTTGAAATATACGTTTGTTCTGTTTTCTCGTGCTTTTCAACGCGTGTACGACGTAAAAGGCGCTGGGTCGAATAGAATTCCAGATGGCGCTACCGTCCGATTTCCACAGGAAGGAACAGCTTTTCAGCAGCTTAGCGATGTCAGGACATCCGGCGACTAAATTCGTGTGGGGAAATCTCGTGACTCTACGCGACAATATCACGGACGATAAACTCTATGAAGAATTGCACAAATTTCGGGAACGTCATTACAGTGCCCATCGAATGACTGTGGCATTACAGGTTTGGAAGAAATTGATTCACCTTACGCGATACCGACGTACAAGATGTTTGCAAGTTTTGTAATTTTTTGTACTAATCGTGCGTTAACTGTACATAGGCGAGATTGCCGCTCGACACTCTGGAAGAATATGTCAAGGAATGCTTTTCCAATGTACCGAATAACGCCTTGCCGGCCACTAATTTTGACGAATTCAAAGGCAGGAAGTCGTTCGACACGCCGCGATTTCACAGAATTTACAAAGTTAAACCGATTAGAGACGTTTGTCAGGTACGTTTTTTGGCCGCATTGTTGTTAATTGTTTCACGTGCATTGGAATTTACACCTTCCATGTGACTTATCAGGTCGAATTAACTTGGACAATGCCGTCGCTGCTTCATCTTTACAAGAGCAAGCCTCATCAATACGTGTCGTGGATGATCGGTCACGAGGGCAAAGGCTCTTTGATCAGCTATCTGCGGAGAAAAATGTGGTGCCTGGACGTATTCAGCGGAAACGGCGAGAGTGGTTTCGAACACAGTTCGATGTACGCACTCTTCAGCCTCTCTCTCGTACTCACCGACGAGGGTCATAAGCACCTGAGAGAAGTGCTCGACGCTGTTTATTCTTACATCAATCTTGTGAGAGGGAAAGGTCCGCAGAAACGTATCTACGATGAGATTCACAAAATCGAGGAAACTAACTTTAGGTAAGGTACTTCTAGGGTGTAAAAGGCTCTACAAGAATTATGGTAATTTTTTTGTACTAAAAGAAGTGAACTCATTCAATTTACATGTCACTTTTTTAACGTATAGTTTCAAGTTTTCGAGAGTTTCGAAACTTTGCATCGTTTCGCGATGAGTTAAAGGGTTAGGCTGCTGTGACGACCCGGAGGTGACGGTTATTTGAAAAAAAATATTTTTGAAGGAATAAATAAGATAGAAAAATCGTTTAAGGATTTATTCGTATGTACATTAACAAATTCGTGCGCTAACCTTCATATAAAATATTAATAATCAAAGAAATCATAAGCAACCTCGTGCAGGACCTTTGAACATGCTAGCTCAACGGCGTACTTGATTTTTGCAACCCGGATGATCTGCAACAAAAAAAGTTTTTTTTTCTTCTTAAAATGGATAATATTGGCTAAGACTTGACCGAGCTTTCTTCGTTATCGTGGTTTAAATATTTTTAAAAATTGAGGTTTTTTTTCGATTTTCTGTGGAAAATGGCATTATTGTTAATAACTAAAGAACAAAAAATGTTATGAAGAAAAACGTCGGTCAAGACTAAACTACTATTACACTGAATAAGTGTACCAAATTTCACGTCGATTCGTTCAATTGTGTACACCGTTTTGAAAAACATAGTTTTGAGAAAAACGCATTTAAGTTTTACTAGCAATGCTATCGTTGTAATCACATGTTTACCTTCAATCTGCGAATCCTGCACCATATTTTGGACCTTCTTCAATTTGAGTTGCCTCAAGAAACGAACGAGTGTTGGTCATTTTCACAGTAGTCTAACACCTTAACGATTAATTGAGTTATTTCGTTATTGTTGATCGCTTCTCGTAGATTCGCGGACGAGACACCGCCCGACGAGTACGTCGAGGATCTGTGCGAGAACATGCACTTCTACGCGCCAGCTGAATACATAACCGGCAGTGACCTGTATTTCGAGTACGATCCCGTCTCGATAAAATCGTGCATGGATGCCTTGACACCGGAAAACGCGAACATCATAATATTCGACAAGAAATTTAACGAGGATGAATTTGACAAGCTCGAGCCGTGGTTTAAAACGAAATACACCGATATCGAGATACCAGCGGATTGGATAAAATGTTGGCAAAGCATAGAACCGTTCCCGGACTTCCATTTGCCCGAGCCCAACATTTTCGTTACCGACGATTTCACTATTATACCAAAGCCTGAGAGCCCACCGGATTATCCGCTTAAAATACACACCGACTCGCTCTCCGAAGTTTGGTACAAGCCTGATACGAAATTTGGGCTCCCCGAGTGTTACATGAATTTCCATTACGTCTCGCCGTTGCCACAGGCCTTACCGGAAAAGTGAGTTAAAATCTGAGAGCTTGCATCGCAATGCGTTGAATGGGAATTTAATGTCTACTATTGTTGCATCAGTGCGGCTATGTTGGACCTCTTCGCGACGATATTGAAGCAATTGCTGACGGAGGAACTTTACCCCGCCACAGCGGCTGAATTGAACCACGCGATACATGCCAGTGAAATGGGGCTTGTGGTGAAAGTGCATGGATTCAATCAAAAGTTGCCCGTAAGTTTTGCCCTCGGCGTGTACAGCGGCGAACGTTTCCATCGTAAAATATCGTGAATTTGACTGAGAGCTGCGTACAAATTTCAGCTTCTGTTGACCATTATCACGAAGTACATTGCAAATTTTGCAAGCCTCGTGACTGAAGATTTGTTCGATGTGATGAAAGAGGAACAACTGAAAGCGTATTACAATACATTCTTGAAACCCGGTAAACTAGTAAAGTAAGTTGAAACGATTCAATTGAAGAAAAAAATGTCAACGTCCAATATTACGGTAAACAAATATTTTAAAGTGCATAAATACCCCCCAACACACTTCGTTGTGCAGGGATGTGAGACTGTCATTACTGATGCTCGTCCATTGGTCGTCCCTTGACAAGCACGCAGCTATTTCCGGTATCCAGTTCGAACAAATGCGGAACTTTGCGAAATACTTTACCAATCATATCTACACGAAGTGTCTGGTTCAGGGCAACGTGAGCGCGGGAGCCGTGATTGAAAATGCGAAAAAATGCATTGAGATAATGAATTGCGGGCTTCTTTTGACGAACACTACGCCGACTCACAGAGTAATGCAAATTTCACTTGGCGAACGTTGCTGCAGAGTGAAGAACTTCAACCCTACCGATTCAAATTCCAACGTGACGAATTATTACCAATCGGGTGGCACGTCTATTAGAGAGGCCGTATTGATAGAGCTGATGATCGTACGTGACATTGAACCCTCCTTTTTGTGTACAAACTTTGCAATTGTCTGCGAAATTGTTTGAAGTTTCGAATAAATCCATAATCCTGACAATTACTTTCAGATGATCATGGAAGAGCCACTCTTTAATCAGCTAAGAACGCAGGAACAACTGGGCTACAACGTATTCTGCCTCGTTCGGGATACCTTTGGTGTGCTCGGTTATTCTATCAGTGTGTGCTCACAAGCCGACAAATACACCACCGAACACGTTGATGAGAGAATCGAAACTTTTTTGAAGTCCTTCAAAAAGACACTCGAAGAGATGTCCAACAAGGAATTGCAGACGATGAAGGAGGCGCTAACAAAAGTCAAACAATGCACGGACATACACCTCAAGGAAGAAGTCGACAAGAACTGGAACGAGATCACGTCGAGCGAATACGTTTTCGACAGACTTGCACGAGAGGTCGAAGCAATCGATGGTATCAAAATCGAAGATCTAAGAGAGTGGATGAAAAAGCATACACTGGCGGGCTCTAATTTTCGCAAACTGAGCGTTCAAGTTGTCGGCTGTAACGGCCAAACGAAGGAAAAATCGGAAACTTCCACGAACAACGAAACTACGGAATCTGACGTGAGGAAGAACCGTGAGTATATCTCATAATTGCTTTTCCTTTTATTTCGCTTCGAGAATGGCGCCCTGTACCTTGTGAAATTTGGTCGAACTTTGAACAGACATATAGGGTGCGTTCGACTTGGGCGCTTACGCGCTTACAGCGTTCACACTTATTAGCGGTGCTGCGGTCGTGCGGGTTGAACTGTGCGCGCTGCGACGGGCTTACGTTATCCGGCACTCAAATTGTTCGGGTTGGAATTACAAGTATCAAAATGTGGGACGTAGGGTTTTTAAACTATTGACAAGTTGTTTAACATAATTAACACCGAAACTGACAGTGATGAAGATTACGGTGTAATAGAAAATATTAGTGATGAAGAGATGAAAGAGGGGGGATACGTTACCGAATTTGAGGAAAACTAGTAGCAATTTTCAAAAAATTGTCCAAAACTCACCTGAAAGTGTAGCAAATGTCCGCCCGGGGTTACCTTCGCGTTGAGTATCCAAAAAGATAACTGTCATGCGTTGTACGTATAATAACTTATAGGTAACTTCCAAGCGGACATTTCGTACCCATTTAGACAACTATTTGGAAATTGCTACCTGGGAACCCAGGTGCTGAAGCTACGTCAAGGTCAACTCCACTTTTTTAAATTGAATGGTACATATTTTTTCGTACCAAAAATGTTATATTGGATTTGAAAAAGTGGAGTTGATCTTGACGTAGCTTCAGCACCTCCACCGATAAAAAAATTGGGTAGTCCAGTATGACGGCCTTCTCGAGCACTGAAACTGTCTGAAACATTTTTGGATATGATCAATAGTTTGAGTGCTATTGCTCTGTAACACTTTATGTGCCTCACCCTGTATATCCATTTCTCTATCAAAATTAATTTATTAATAGTCTAGGCTATTGAATATAGCACAATATCACCTATTTCTGGTTATTAACGATGTTTACCATGTAATAACCAAAAATAGGTAGTATTGAGCTATATTAAATATTCTAGACTATTAATAAGTTGATTTTAATAAAGAGAATAGATAAGATAGTGTTATGTTGGTTTTACAGTGGGTTGTAAAGTAAATATTAGCTAGTTAATTAAGAGTGAAATATAATTTAATATTACTAAAAAATACATTGATGAATTTTTACCGTCGTTTACGGAGTTACATTCTGCCCGCCGCGAGTTTCCCCAGCCTTCAGCCGGTCGCCCGCACGGCGAAGCCAGACCGCGATGCGATATACGACGTCTTAGACTTTTGCGTCGCCAAACAAGCTTCGTACGACCTCTAAAAAAGAAAATGAACAAATATTATGAATGGGATTTTTTTTAAACGGGTGATGACGTACGCTTTTAGAATACAAAAAACGGGCATTAAGTATGCATATATCTACTCACAGAGGCAAATGGAAAAATACATTAGAGGCATATATACTTACGTGTATATGTTTGAACACCTTTTTTTATTATTAATTATTTCTTCACACTTTGCTCGTAGGTGATCGGAATAATGGTGTACTAGGTACGCGAGCCGGTGAGAGTATAACAGTCATCCGTTAAGTGTTAACTTTCGGACAACATTTGGCTGCCTTTTCAGTATCTCCTGCCAATTCCAAATATGTCAAGATAGCATATTACCGATTCCCGAAAGATATCATGAAGAAAACATCTTATGTGATTAGTCTTTTGAATATCTTGCGGAGAACGTTTAAATATATACAATAGATAATAGCAGACATAACTTTTTGATACCTGAAAATAGTCATCGATTGGATAACGGTTTGTGATACCTTACAGGCATCCGTTTTCATTGCCAAAAGATATCGTAAAAAAGATAATTTCACGACAACATTAAACCGGATGTCGAATAGTTATCTTCCGATAATGTGTTAAAGATAACTTGGAAACGGCAACTTATCGGCGTCAATTGGACATATATGCTACCTGGGAAACCATCGTGTTTGCGATGCTCACGAAGGCTGAAAGGGTGTAAGCGCCCAAGTCGAATTCACCGATAAACGTCGAAAAAAACATTCTTTAGCACGCATCGTTGAAGCCCCTCGACCCTTATCAATACACTAAAACCTAAATTCGAATTTACCAAAGAAAATGAAACCATTCTGATGACTCAATTTTACGTTAAATTGTTATTGACAAATTTTAATACATTTCCATCATTGTTACCAGACAATTCTATTCCGGATTGCGTTGGCAGAGTGGATTACCCGCTGCAATATTTGGGCGATCTATCGGACGAAAAAGTGAAAAAGTCGGCCAATCATTATATAAGCAGTGTAGAAGAATACAAGCGAAATCTTTACGTTTATCCCATTTACAAATCGACCTCATGACGCTAAAGGATATTTACTAGTCACTGACAATTGCATTTTATAGTAGTTACGTAAGATATCTTTTTTTTTCTCAATGTGCCTGAGTATCACTGCGTAGCTGGAGAAAAATTTAGGCACAAACACCCACTGCTGACGGTCAGGCGAGAGACATTATGTTCGCTTTTACCGTGCGAAACTTGATACTCCTGCGGGATGACGCAAAGAATGAAGATTACAATGGATCACGCAAGCGGAAAGTATTGTACGTCCTACGGAAAACACGGTTTAATAAATGACCAATCTTCCGAGAATATTCATCAGCCTTGTTTATGTACCTCAAGTGCAAAATACCTTTGTTTTCTTCTACCTATGAATTTTGGCGATCAACCAACGATCGTAAGTGCTTGTGGCATTGCTCTTTAACATCAGCTGGATCTTCAGCTCTATCCAGGATACTTGATGCGGCATTCGGTTCGTTTACGAAATTAGTAGCGGTAGTTATGAGGCTGAACCAACAGGGCATCGTCCAAGAAATCATTTAGGGCAGGGTTTCCCAACCTAGAGTCTGCGAGCATCATGAATAGAGATACAAAATTGACGAACAGATCGCCCAGGGGATCCGTCGTTAAAAAAGGTTGGGAAAGGCTGATTTAGGGGAACAGCGCATCAACATCTCAGAGATTTTTTTATATACACGCAGAAAGCTGACTCGATAGAAAAATTATAATGGTAAGCTGGCACTCAAATTTGGAATGCCGTTTCACAAGCGCTTTCTCGATGGATCGATCGCTGCGTTGTATCGCGCCAATTTGCAGGTACAACACATGATTGTTTCTTGTCGCAGCTAAAAATCATTTTTTTCAACATAAATCAATAAAACTTGGCTTTTGTCGAATATTTTTAATAATCATCACGTTTACATCGTCCTTATTGGATATTGAATATGAATAATTATTTTCTACATTCCAAACATGTGTATTTTCCATTAAAGGGTTCTAGATTGAATTCTCTTCGTTTTCTTCTTATTTCCAATAAGTGTCAGTGATTCGCCACTAGTGTATGTGTGTTTCGCCAGCACTAATTCTCATCTCTCGTGCTAAACGCTTCGATTTCACCCACGTCGAGCTTCAAGATTTCATTTCAGCCATAGGCAAAGCTTTTTTTGCGTTTTCGTACGAATATTTCAAATTTGTTCAGGCGTTTGATAAAAAAAAACTGCGAAAAGCACGGAATCAGGTCGGCTTGACACTACAGACAGAAGTATACGCAGGATAGCTTATTACGGGTTACATAGGTTAGTTTACAGTTTTTGATAAATCGATGAATTGTGAATTCCGGAGAAGATCGCCCCATTGTTTCTACTTTTAGAACATCGTTTGCTTATTGTATTCTTGCATTCGTTTTTTTTTCTCAATTGGGATTTCGATTTTGTGTAATTTGTATATGGACAGCGCATCGCGTTATAATTTTTTTCTTTTGTTATCATGACATTCACAAGTATAACAGAAAGAAATGTATAAACACGAATGGAGAAATCGGTCGGGTGAGCAAGCTTACAACAAATAAAAATTTGTTTCCCTTGTATGCGCGCGTTATCGATCGCCTCTGATATTTTTTTTTTTTCATTTTTTCCTTTAGCTACGAAAAATTAATAGCGGAATATATTTTTTATGTAATATTTAATAAGACCATTATAAATACGGGGCCCACATGTGCTTTTTGAACTACATCAATAGTGGTTTTTTTTTTCATTTTTTTTCTTCGTTAAGTGTTACTTTTTTCTTTTTTTGCCAGCACATTACTACAGTAGTACATTTTGTGATTCTATCATTTATTTTTTTCATCTTTTTCACGTTTTTTCATGTTATACTTCATATTTTTTAATCGTAAAGCGATAACTTAAACGACAAAGCAAATAAGTAAATCTTACAATGTTTATCCTCAATGTTATTGCTTATTTTTAAAATCTATTTGAATCAAAGCCGGATCGCGATGATCCATCAACAGGGCAAATATTTCTACGAGCTGCAAATCTCTAATTTAACCATACGTTCGAACTGATACGGAAAAAAAACTCGAAAGCCAAGGCTCACCTTGATAAAAGTGACTTACGACGACCAGTAAGGTCTTATTGTTTTCTATGCTTCTCACAATTTATATATTTTGGAGAAAAATATGCAAACAAAAGAAATAGAACGTGATCTCTCGAATATTACTTTTTATTAGCGTATTGCGAGCCGATCGCATAAATAAAAATGAAAAAAATCATTTCGAGGATTTTCCACAAAGTAGATACTACGATTATAAAATGTAACGAGACAATCTCGATTAACAAAAAAGAAGGGTTTTACAAACTAATTGCTCAATGAGACAGACTATAAGAGCATCTTCTTGACATGTAAATACATTTATATATAGCCTGTTCGTGCATATGAAGAAAAAAAAATCCAGTTCCCATTCGTATGATATTTCGAACATATCGTTGGCATTTTTATCCCAGTTAACTTTTTTTCTTTCACAGACAGTCAAAAGTACAGGATACGATAGATTATAACTGTTGTAATTTTTCTTTGTTTCGTATTTGTGTGTGTTTTTTTTACATTATAAAACGAGTCGTGGACAAGTTTAGTGGGCCCCTGTACTACGCGGGTACAACGAAAAAAAATCAGGCACCCTCAACGCGCCTGTTTTTTTCCTTTTGTTCTCATTACGTCGTTAGTTCATTTCTTTATTCACTTTTTTATCATCGTTTTTCCTGCATGTCAATAATCATTATGTCAATCGACTTACATATGCATGTAATGTATCGCTGTCTAAACATTTCCGGTTTACGTAATGTGGATTAACATGAACTCTCCTGGCGTTCATAGAATATTGTTACGTCCCCGTTTAGTTTACTTTTTCCTTTACTCTGTAATCTTTTTTTTCGTACTCTAACGAGGTATAGAATACTCGACGGAAGTAATTCGTATTTTCCTTTTCAAATTGCAAGCTTCTTGTTAATCAGCGCAGCGGCAACTGACAGTAGATTACGATTTTTTTCCTCAGTACCTTGAAATCATTGCAACGTTTCACATCTTTCTTTATTAATCATTTATATGTCTTTTATTTCATTCTGTCCGAGAAGTATACGAGATGTTAAGAGCAAGAATCGTCTTTTCAATCGCTCTTTTTTATTGTATACTTTTGCCATTTCTAAAGCGTAAGTGTGGCCTCGACTCGCAAATTCAATTAATTCTGCATTCAAGTTCGCCTTCAATTTTTGGATTTCTCGTTCAAACTGATTCACCGATTTTGCTTTCGGTTCGTATTGATAACTCAAAACGGCTGAAATCTCATGCCTGGTTTTTTTCGCTCGTTTTTATATACGCATTCGGAGATTTTTCAATTAAACAAAATGAAGAAAAAAAACGAATACCACACGATGTCGTGCATATTGGTTCTCTGCTTCGTTTTCGCAAACCGCCTGTCATTTTATATCCACTACTGCACGCAGAGTATGTCTAACGATGTTTTTTTAATCGAGGTTTTTACAATGCTACCGATGTCAACACATAGTTAAAAAAATCTTTCATCGCTTTATCATAAGTAGGCAAGTTTGAAACTCCACCTATGTCACTGACAATGCTCCGGAAAGGGTGGATTTTGATCCAGACTTGTTACCTATTTTTCGTATTTTCATAAGATTCGCATATGCTCGAGAATGAATTTGATTTCCGTTATTCGCTCAATAACTGCGGCTGTTCTCACATCTTTTCTTTCTTTCTTCGTCGACGGCAAAAATGAAGAAAAAAATAGAGAAAAACTCAATATAGCTCGATATCGCCGAAACCGGTGGCGACTCCCACTATCCTCGTGATTCACGATAAAGTTTTCTTCATTGTCTCAATGCATCTCACGCAATAACAAATCTACAAAAATATAACACTTTAAATTCTTCATCTCTTCAATTATATTATCTCGTGTAACGGCGGTTATCATTCTCTCAATTATCGCTCGCGCGCTCTTTTTCTCGCGAAATGAAAAAAAAAAAAAACGCGAAAAGAAATAACGCATTTGTTTTATTTCTCTTCTTAGGTTACTCCTCGTTAAAGTTCATTGCTCGCGCCGCGCGAATATCGTTTTCGTTTAAATTCACAGATACAAGACTGAATTCGATTGCTTACCGGCCGAATTTTCGAACTGACCGTAATAGCAAGTTATACAATTTTCTCTTTCACCATCTTCGGAACCCGAACATTTCGATTCAGTCGTCAAATATAATGTTACAATTTCGCTCACGGGTATTATTATCGTATAAGGCTCGATCGTCCGTACTTGCTAAACGTTTAACTCGTCCAACTCTTTCATCGCGTGTCTCAATGGGACCGCAAATAAATATTCATCCACATGTATGCATATACATACACACATCCACAGGTATGCATACATATACATACATACACAAATGTTTGCACGCGCATTATAGTTATTACACACATGCGCACCAAAAGCAGACGCAAGTTTCAGACACAACCATTTTTCTATCTCACGCACAAGTTTCCTATCGCTCTTTCTCTCACCCTCTCATTCTCTCTCTCTCTCTCGTTCTTCCTTCTCTATCACTTATCTCCTCCCGTCTTCTATTCTCTAAGCGAGCGTAAGCATAGAAAAGATTAGCTTTGCGCGACGTGCACTCAGCAATCACTCAATCATCAACGTACCTATAATTCGCTAGAGGAGAAACACATCCTATCCTAAATAATACACCGTTGTATCTCCAAACGGGCGTAATAGTTATATGTCAGATACGTCTCCAAGCGCGTTTGGAAATTCAACGATTGTTATATACAAATATATATTTTACCTATATGAAAAGCATCAGTCTCTATACGCTATGCGATCTCCGGGTTTCACGCGCCGCCTTGACGTCTATCTATGGAAAAACGGGAGAGAATAGAAAGATTCCGTGAAAATGTTTGAGACAAGTAAAAGCAAATGCACTTCGAGTCCAATGTTAACGTTTTTTGCTGGTCCATCGCTAATGCCGAGTCAAAGGTAATCTCGAGGCGCGTAAAGCCAGGACGATACAAAGCGAGGCGTTTTCATACAATACCGGAAAATATACATTTTTTCATCATTGTAAAAAAAATAAACACGCTCCTTAATAAATACTTATAGCAGCTGACGACTTGTTCAAGGTTAGTAAAATTAGCGTTTTTTGTTCCTTCATCATCTTCTTGTTTCTCTTTCGTAATATTAATCAGTCTAGTCCATTGTTATTTTTACCGCTGTCGCACGAGCAGCGATTTAAGTGCTTCATAGGCACAAGAACGTTTCCCGTTCTTTCCTCTTTCACTCTACCCTCTTTCTCCCCACCCCTCTCTCTCTCTTTCTCTCCGTGGTTTTCTTTAAAGTTTTCCGTTTTTCTAGCGTTTCGCATTCTCCAGCTTGTGAAACGCGGTACATTTTTGGCAGTGAGGACATAGTACAGTTTCGAACCCGCGAAAAAAATTGGTTTACTCGGTTAATCATAATTTCATTTTTTTGTTGTTGTCTTGCACCTCCTTTCCCGATAAAGCACTTCGAGAGGCGCGCTTTGTCATTGGCTTTTGTTTTGTAAAGTTTCTATACGGTAGTTTTTTTTGGCCCCACCAGATTTTTACATGCTCGTTGAGCCGCAATGCAAATCAAGCTCGTCCGTTTTATCGTCTCAAGGCGTCACGATATAACCGACTCGGAAGAGTTTTTAAAATTCATTTCCGAGTTGCACTCTGGCTCAATGAACATCTAACGATATTGGTTGCAGTCTTGAGTCACATCCAGGTATTTTTAGTGTGAAATTTTATTTCCGTTCGTCTGAAATTGGGTTGAATTTTTTTTTTTTTTTCGTCACTTACGACGAAACGAGCGGGGCATCACCTTGGCCTTTTTCCACAGTTTTGCCGTTTTCCACCGCGTCGTCAAATTGTCCGGGAACTGTTATTATTTCTTTGGCGGCGAGACTTGTCACTGGTTCGCTGGAAGAGAAAAATAAATTGTAGAGATGTCTCTTAACCAAAAAAATCGTGCGATGTTATCCGAGTATTCGAGTATTTCTAGTCAAGTCTTTCGAGTTTTGGATTGGGTATCGTCGAAGAAACCGTCAAGTTTCGCGATGCGTTCAAGATCCTGTCAGGAATTCTGACGATTGTGAAGAAACATTGTAACCCTGGTAATCGATACTAAATTTCTTTGTTATACGTGTGGCGAACCTACATTTTCAAGTTCAATCATCGATAAATAGATTAAAATTTATTGGAGGAATCAATTAACAGATGAGCTCGTCCTCTAGAGCGTTCCCCATAAAAAATCAGCAGGTGCCTAACGATCACTCGTAGCTTTGAAATTGAGTTTATAAAGTCTTAACGTGCAATGTAATTGTGATAAATATTTACCTATAATTTTTCATTTTCCAGCAAAAAATAATAAGTGAGTAATAAACGGTACTGTCCACAAATATCGCAATATCTTTTTCTCCAGGCTCCCGAAACGCTGGATATTAATATTTCTGCATTACTTTAATTGCTTTTGGCATATTTTACGCACAAAAGTCCGACAACCATTTTTTAAGATACTCATCTAAACGAGTTTACTAAAAAAAATGGTTCGAATAACAAAAATCATTTAAATCTCTTAAGATTTACGATATAAAATTGCAGAAGAAAAATCTTGCACTGCAATAAAAATAAGGAAATGTAAATATCAAATAGAACTTTCATTGTATTCCAATGATGCAGACTTCAACACCGCAACAAATGATACTTGCATAATTATGCAAGTACCATAACTATCGTATCATATCACCATGCCTGGGTAATTATGGAAGTATGATAACTATCATAAAATCATAATCATAAACAAACATAATCATGTTTGTGAAAAAGGAAAATCATAGTCACAAAAAATCATGCGGATGCTGCAATATACCGGCCGCTACAATCGTCCCGAATCCTCTTGAAAAAATACATTCCAACGAATAAATAAACGATTTTTCCGACAATCGCTCAAATAGCGAAACAGTATGGGAAAAGATATCGACTCGAAACGTTTGATTGATACTCACGGTGATTCGTCGCTGCTTTCTTCGATCGCGTTACCCAACGTTTTGTTTTCCTTCTTCTCGTTTTCCTTATTTTTCTTAACGGCCGTCTTTTTCTTGACGGTAGCCTGTGATGAAAAAATAAAGCAAAACACGTATGTCAAAGACGCCATTCAGCATGGAAAAGGTCCCCGTCTAGTTTGTCACATTGGTAGTTACCTTCATTTGTGTCTTTTTGCCCCGTCCTGCTGTGGGTGTACGATTGTTCACTCGCGTCGGGAACGCTCGAGGGCCTAGAGTGTTGAATCCACGTGGAAAGCTCCACTTGAAGCCGCCGATGGATGTTATCTAAACGGGACGAAATTTCGTTGCCCAAAAGTGGTTGGAGAACGCACGCGGTATTCATCAAGTGAACTACAGCTACGAACGCTTTGCTTGCCTAAATATAAAAAAAAAGTATCACCTGCGGTGGAAGCCGACCACGAGAATGTCCTTGCACCGGCTGCGGCAGACGTCCTGGTTGCCCGTAGTTTGCTCCCCATTGACCGACAACTACGCCAGCGATTTCGAGTTGACCACCGCGAGATGGCATCGGTCTTCGGATCAGGCCCCGTTGCGGAATATTCGCGTTTCCACGACTACGTACGAGACCATCGTTCACGTTGCAACCAGCTGGCAAGACGTTTTGAGGCACAGCCATACGTATACCCGCTGAATGGATAATAAGTCATTAAAAAAAACAATATTTATTAGAAAGCAAGAAATACTTTCTTGCCGACAAAGCTGTTGCAGTTTTGAGATTCGCAGAGTTCACGATAATTTTTGACCTCGGCGGAGCAATCATCTGCATTAATTTTCGCCATCTTTTACGAATGCGATCATTCGTGAGAGAACATCGCGTATTATCAGTCCGACGAACGGCGGCGCGATTTATTTGTATGTCGGTTGGATGTAAAACTTTTCCAAGTAGAATTAGCGTTATGTAGAATTGAAGAGATAAAAAAAAAACAGAATGTTTCGGAAAGAATAAAGAAATTCAAAATAACAGTTGGAATAAAAAATGCATTGGAGTTACTGTGGGACAACCTCGTCATCCCAATACGTCATCAGAAAAAGATGACACCTCACCAGTGTCAATCGTCCATAGATGAATTTCAACTGTCATAACTGAATTATTAAAAACATTTAGAAACAGAATGACAAGATTATTTTCTTACTGATTAGACTTACTTACTCATATTCTCTTTTTCTCACTCCGATTGTTATTCTTACTCTCATTCTCACTCATATATTTTCGTGCCGTAAAAAAGTTCTTATTCTTACTCTTATATTCTTTTAGCGTAAAAAATTCGCGAAAACACTCATTATGAGTAAAGAAGTAATGTAAAAACGTTACCCGGTGGTACAGGCAACGGTGGGCGTGCGAAAACAACATTGACTCCTTCGAGAATAGCTTTCCGCATTCTCTCGACTTTAACTACGCTCTCGATGTGTCCGCCGCACAGTTCGAGTAAATTTTTCGCTATGGTAGCACGCGCCAGAGTATGATGAAACAATTTTCCATCAAAGTAGAGCCAGGGACAACACATCAGCCAAGGTATCGGAGCACCGCAGGCGTCATTAGCGAGAAGCGCCGTTTCCACACCGGCCATGAAGAGTGTCGCCAATTGTACTCCACGGGGAGTCACCAGGGAAAGCTGAATAAAGCAAGTGCAAGGAATGGAAGAATCCCTTATCGTAGTACTTCTTATGGCTACGCATACTATAACGAACTGAACATTTTTTTTCTACAATATTTTAAGGTATTCCTTTCACGGAGGGCCGTATATTGTGGGGGCATAAGCAGGGCCCTTCTAAATCATCGGCCAATTACAGTGGCGCATAATTTGAAAAAAATCAGTTATAATCAGTTATTACACCCAACGATAAACTGGAATAAAAAATTTCATGCAAATTTAGTAGATTTTTACATTTTTTCTGAAACGTCCCGGCTACGAGAATTCTTCTGCTAATGACATTTTGCTAAGTTTTATCATAAATATTTTCTTTAAACATTCGGCGAACCCCTGTTTTTATTGTGGTTACGGAATCTTTAGATTTTTTTACACGCGTGACCAGTTTTTACCGGGACCCTAAAGTTTTTTAGGGTATAGATTATTAGATAGAAATGTGACCAGCGTGTCATCTCCATATAGCAGCGTATAAATGAGACGATTTTTAGAGTTGTAATTTCTCGTTAAAAGTTCGGTAACTTGGCTTGAAATTTTACCAGTATACTAGGATGTATTTTTACTTGATTATAGACGAAAATCAGTTAGCTGTTAAATATCCGGGTTCGTGAAAAGAATACCTCAAACACTAAAATTGATACAGTGCGCCGGTCGTAACAATTTCCGTCACGGATAAAAAATAATCTCACGTAATTACCTGGAGATCTTGTAGATATTGCGTGTTCATTAAATCGGCCGAGAAAGCCTGTGCGATGAAAGCATCCAGTTCTTGGCGACGGAGAATTTTAATTTTGTCCGAGAAGGTCATAATGTATCTAGAAAAGAAACACAGTGCAGAGGTAAACGAGAAACGCGAGTGACACTCAGGGAAAGTGTTTAAAATGCGCGATTTAACAAATGATTGTAGTTTCTACCTCAGAACACAAGCCATGACGAGTAAGTGCTGGGGAACGTATGATATGTTCAACATAAGCGGAGTGTCGGATTGCATGCACGTGAGGAATCCTCTCAGACGGCGTCGCTTGTCGTCGATCCCAGTGCTGCAAAGAAGAACCGGTAAATCAATTTAATACGTAGGAATTAAGGGGTTAGGCTATTGTGAAAATAACAAAAACACGTTTATCGTTTGAGGCAACTTAAATTGAAGAGGAAGGTCCAACATATGGCGCAGAAATCACAGATTGAAGGTATACTTATGATTACAACGATAGAATTGCTAGCGAAACTTTTAACGCGTTTTTCTCGCAACTATGTTTTTCAAAAAGGGGTACACGATTTCTTGACATCTGATAAACGGATCGACTTGAAATTTGGTACACTTATTTAGTGTAAGCGTAGTTTAGTCTTGAACGACGTTTTTCTTTTTAGCATTTTGTTTTCATTAGTTGTAACCAACAAAGTGATTTTTCCTCGAAAAATAAAGAAAAGAATGTTTGATGATTAAAACACGATAACAAAAAAAAGCTCGGTCAAGTCAGTCATATTATCTACTTTCAGCAAAAAAACTGGTTTTTTTGTTTCAGATCAACCAGGTGGCCAAAATCCAGTACACCGGTGAGCCCCGCACGTTCAAAGGTCCTTCACGAGATTGTGTATAACCCCGTTGATTATTCATATTTTTGCATGAAATTTGCCACACAACTCGGTTAATGCATATACAAATAAATTTCCAAACCATTTTTTAATCGTCTCACTTATTCCATCAAAACTATGTTTTTTAAATAATCCTGATTTTCGGTTCGTAACAGTAGCTTAACCCCTTGAGTGCCGGGTGAATGAAACGAGCGATTCGCATTGAAGACTTCCACCGTGCCTTTCGTTCTCGATCTTTCATCAAAATTCTGACCTCAAGATATGAATCTTCTAATGGAAACACCTATAAAATATCATTGTGATACATGTTTTTTTTTTCAATCAACGCACGTACGTTCGTCAAGGATTTATAAGGAAAGAATAAAAACACGGGAATCGAGACGAATTACAACACCGAGAAAATTAAAGAGCATCGGACATACCTATGATGCCCTCGAGAGCTGCAATGATTGCACAGTTAATTTTTTTTATCGATTTTAAATTTACGATGCTCACAATTTAATTCACTAGCGGCTTATCTTGAGTGTGTTATTTGAGAACGCTTAACAACTATAAGGGGGATAAGGATGAGGAGGTGACTTCGAAACGAGAGAAAGCAACTCACCCGAACCATAGACGCTGAATCGTGGGAACCCCCCACCCGATTTGTTCAGCCTTGACGAGTGTGGGAGTTTGATACGGATTCGCCTTCGACCATACCCATTCTTTGATTAATACATCGGGAACTTCTATTTTTTCGCTATCTGTCGACACACCAGTTCAAAGCGTATTCATTCTAGTTTGTTCCAATATCGTGATCGGAGAAATATGAAAATCCATGTTTGACCAAATTTTGCTTGCTCCAGATAAAAACTTTGGAGAAAGAAAAGCAGATACCGACGTTGATCTAGAAAAAAAGAAGTGGACTCACCGCCCTTTTCTTTGCTCTTCGTCGCGAGGTACATACGATGATGGAGGTTGAAAAGTATCGCGTACACCATTTGCCTAACCGGCCGATAGATGAGATGAATGGAGGGAAACTCGCGATGATTCTCGTCCTCGAGTAGTACCGGGAGTTTTATCTCGCCTGCCGTCAGTATCTGATATATCTGAGGCGACATTAGTCCCTTCTGGTGACGCTCCGAGGCCGTTCGCATCACCTCGGAAACGGTAGTTGGTATGCTCGTTGTCTTTTCGGCCGGTTTCACGATGTCAGGCGTAATGTGAGCCGGCGAAGCGACGGTCGAGCTACTGCTGGAGCTCGACGAACTTATCAAAAGATTGTGAACGCCGTTCACCGCGTGGCCATTTGCTGGTGAGTAGAGGTACACGAATTATCAGAAAATCATATTGCTGTTAGCTCAACATTAATATTTTCCAAATATGTTTTGCCTCGGGTTATAAATTCTGGCGGTCAATTGATACCGCACTTTGCACGTTTTTATTTGTATTGTTATTTTTAGCTAATTCACAAAATCCAATCGGTTATCATACTTGAGGGCTTACATCTAGGTGATTTTTTTTAAATATCGATTTTTTATCGTCGACGGATTCTCAAAATATGACATTTCTGAAATATTCTCTGAAAATTTCAAGTCGATCCATCGAAAATTGTGGCAGTTATTGGCTTTTGTAGGTAGGTTCCGCGAACCAGCGAACTTTAAGGCGTCTGGCCACCTTGGTCGATCGAAAAATGGGTATATTAAAAAAAAAATAATAAACTCGAAAGTATGGGCCGGAATATTTTAATTTTTTTACACAGCGTCAAAAAGGACTTTAAGAATAACGTTAATAAATTTCCATTCAAAATATTAAAATATGGAGCCGTTATGCACATTGCCGCGGAGGCCCTCCGCAAGATACGCGCGGTCGTTGTCCCAGCTGTTACCCGGTCATGTCACATCTGAAAAAAAAATCAGCTCATTCGAGAGTAGTGTCGCTACAATGTAGCGTAGCGGTTTTTTTTCGACCATTAAAAAAATTATGGTGAGCCGAAGAAAAAAATTTGTATTTTTCACCGAAATTATGGCTCACCATAATTTTTTTAATGGTCGAAAAAAAACCGCTACGCTACGTTGTAGCGACACTACTCACGAATGAGCTGATTTTTTTTCAGATGTGACATGACCGGGTAACAGCTGGGACAACAACCGCGCGTATCGTGCGGAGGGCCTCCGCGGCAATATGCATAACGGCGCCATTTTGTAAATATTTTGAATGGAAATTTATTAACGTTATTCTTAAAGCCCTTTCTGACGTTGTGTAAAAAAATAAAAATATTCCGGCCCATACTTTCGAGTTTATTATTTTTTTTTAATATACCCATTTTTCGGTCGGCCAAGGTGGCCAGACGCCTCAAAGGAGTTTGTCTCAACATTACTATTTCAAAAATCGGTGACGACGATGTCTCAAAAATCACTCCATTGATCAACTTCAAAATTTACAAGCTTCTCTTATATATCAAAAAGCTTAAACGAAGGAATTGTTTTTTCGATGCATAGTTTTTTTTATCAACGAGGATAGAGCGTTTGTTCAACCGAAAATCGATACTTACACCTTGCACTGCGGGCATTTTTTCAAAAATCAATATCTTATTCGCTCCTCCGCCCAAGCACTAGATAGTGTCATGCAAAAATTAAATCAAGAGGAACTCTCTTCGGCTTTTTCTCGCAGTTACCTGATTGTTACCTCGAAGTAGTGCGATGAAAATAGGAATTATCTTTTTAATACACTATCGTGTACGTTTATGGGAATTTCACAGTCTACTCGATCACACTCTTCTTCGGGCGGCCCATTTTTTAAGAGTTTTATTATCCTATCTAGAATACCTTTTGTTGTTTATTTATGGGCTTACAACTCGATGACATTTTTGAAAATATCGTTTTTTTAGTTTCCGACCGATTCTCAAAATATAACATTTCAAAAATATTCTCCGAAAATTGCAAGTTCATACATTTAAAATTGAGAGAGTTATGGGTGTTTATGGGTAGGATCCGCGAACCGATGAACTTTAAACACGTTTTTCTCAAAATGAAGTTTTCAAGATCGGTGACTGCGATATCTCAAAAATCACTTTAACGATCAACTTCAAATTTTACAAGCTTCTCTTACATATCAAAAAAGTAATGTGTCTTGAACGAAAGAATTGTTTTTGCGATACATGATTTTTTTATCTACGAAAATAGAGCGTTTTATTCACTGAAAATCGATAATTTCACTCAAGACGGCGGCCATTTTTTGTTTCAAAAATCAATATTTTATTCAATCGTCTGTCTAAGCACTCGGTCATTTCATGCAAATGGTTTCATGGTAATTCCGAGCAGCAGCGGCCACCGCAAAGGACGTTTTCCAAACGGCCGTCTGCACAAACGATTGTATCTCCCTCATTTATAAATATTTGTTTAAATAAAAATTGTAAAAGAAACTTAAAACTATGCGTTTTGATGTAAAAAAAATGTAACGTATGGACGTTATCCCAGAAAAAAATCACGAAAATTCTCCTCTTTTCCGGCCACGAGCGAGGTGTAACCTGGTGATTATTATCATGTAATGATGCATTTATCCTGAATGCTCCTCATTATTTGATCGATGGGAGGCTTTGATTCTGGAAGATGCAATGTTGATCGTCGAATGCTTACGTTGTTCTTCTTCGGATTTCAAAGGATCGGCATCGGCGTGACCTGGTACACCGGGTGGTTCAATAACAATCTGCGGCGCTGCTTTGGCGTTGGCGGTTGCTTGTTTATAGGCATTGAGACTTTCTTGTTCGCTCTCGAGAGTCTCAGATGCGAATCTCGAAGTTTCCAGAGCGCCGTTCTCATCGGGCGTTGCGGCGGGTGCTTCCGGCGGCACTGTCATTTGCACTTGTACGACTGGTTTGGCCTCGGTCTTATTGTTCTCTGTGAATGGCACAAGAGTCAATGGCGGTAGGACAAAAAATATTACTGTAAACAACTAATGATTCGGTGGTTTGAGTTATTACTAACGTTTGGTCGGTTTGATGGGTTTGTAATGCAAAAAACCTTCCTTCGTCCCATTGATGTAATATTGGACGGATTGTCGAAGCTTAGAGTATCTCAGATCGCTGACGTTGCCAAAAACTTTCCGTCCCACGACGTCTAATTCATTCGACGGTAGACCCTTGACGAAATTCGCTATAGCCCGAACGAATTGTTCGACGTTCGTTTTGTTAGGGCCGATATTGATGTTCAATTTTTTATAAAAGTCTATCAGATCGTGCTCCGTCAGTATGTAGTTGCCAAGAAGGGCGGCAAAAGTACACAATCTGTCGGCTGGTATTCCAATCGATTTTATGCATTCGGAGATCATGTATTCCTTCGTGTCGAGGGAACCCTGTAAAAGTTCGTAAGAGACCGAGCCTTAATATCCTGGACAGTTTTACACCAATACAATCGGAACCGTGGAACAAAAATCTTTCTCAGCTACGCTCTTCTAGACCGCTTTGGGCAATGCTTATAAAAATGAGCCACCAATTCGCGTCATGATCTTGTGTTACAATGTGGCACGTAGCTTGGGCCTGAATAGTCGATTGAGGAGCTCCGATTTGTCAGCATATTGCATTTTATTTCCTCACAATTGTTACACCCACATTGTTGCCTTATAAGTTTTCCTCTCATTCTCATAAAGCATTATGAGAACATATGGAATATTTTACACATGAGGATTGTGTATTTTTCGGTGAGCGAAAACTGCGATATTTCTACAAATGTCACTCGGCTATGCTGCAAGTTGTGACGGCGACTAACAATATTAGTTTTAATAACATTTACTTTATGTTTGAAAGAAGAAGCCAGAGCAATATTAAATGCAAACCCATCCAAATGGGGACTGAAAAGAAAGGGAGACACGGAGAAGGTAGGAGTGGCAGCGATACAGCAAAGCATAAGAGACGAAGATATGGAAGGAGTAAGAAAAATGATCAAAAGAAATATATGAATAAAAACTGACCCGGAAATACAACAAGACTGGAGCAAAACTGAGAATTTGACGTATTGTAGGGAGTACAAAAATCAAGAATAACGTACAGTACTGGAAAGAGAAGGGCAAGGAGGCAAGAACTAAAGAAACATGCCCTTGGTGTTGTAGGGAGAAAAAAGAAAGTTTGAAACACATGATTGAATGCGGGAAAATAAAAAATAAAAAGGAATAAGGAAATGATAGATGGTTTGAAAAAGTGGCGAAGAGTTGAAGTGGCGATCAAAGAATTGTGCGTGTCTGTGAGAGCCTTCGAATGCATGGTAAGAAAGGAAGTATAAAGAACAAAAAGGACGAGACAAATAAAGCAACCGTCTAAATAAGGGGTATCAATGTACAGAGGGGAGAACTGCGTAAAAACCCGCAAGGGGATACTTGGAAATAAAGAACTATAGTAGTATAAATTACTTTGATTACAATTATTAAATACATTTTTTATTTTTTCTTCATTAGACTTCTGGGTGAAATAAATAATCAATGAAGAGAATCTAAATCTAAACTCGCACACATGTGTGTGTTTGTGTTTTAGGGTGGATCTAAAAATTAAAATTTTACATATAAATACAAAAAATCTAGACCGAATCCAAAATTTATCTTCATCCCAAATTATTGGACAACCCTTTTGCGGAATGTGCAATAGAATAATATTAACAAAATGCTGTGTGTAAAATGAAGTTTGTTGGATTATCATCAATTCTACCGACCTACGGATTCCTCTATGAGATTGAAGTTTGCATCGTTGGAATGCAATGCAAATTATAGTTTTCAATTACTCGAACTCTTTTGGCAAATATTGGTTATGAAAATCCTTCAATAATTTTTTTACGTCGCTTGTTTAGAGATTAATCATTTGAATCTGCAAAAAATGATTTCGTAAAATAATAAAAATGTAAAAAAGAATGTTTGTTGCATTCCAACGAAGCAAACTTGAGGACCATGATTCCTTGTCAACTAAATAAATGAACATAAAAGATTGGGCTTTCGTACTTGTTTATCTTCTAGCCAATGTTTTTTCCGTTATGATATTATTGGTCATTACTAGATACCTTGTAAGTAAGTTTCAGCTGTTCCGAGGAGAAATAACGAGGTGGATCGAAAGCTGCATACTCAGCATCGTCGGCGATCAGTCCATTGTAGTTATTTTCACGACAATAGGCAATCACTTCCTGGTGATGATCGTCCATGCTGCACAACTGGATTGAACAGTTGCGTCGATCGTTATTGATAAATTCGTCACAGCAATTAAACGTAATAATGAAATAAATCATGAAAGGCTACTCACGACAGCAACTTTTAAATGCCTAAGAGCCATTCGCAAGCTCGTGCGCAAGCACACGGGCGGCGTCCACCATATCTTCGGCGGTGGTGTTCCTTTCGTAGTTATATGTTTCAAGACCTGAGGCAATTATTCGTTGAGTCCGGATTATTTTTCTATTTCGTCAGGTAAAGAACAATGTAATCAAAGTTCGGAGATTTCGTAACGAAACTCACATTGTTGACTTTTATTCTCATTTTAAGCTGATTCTGGATCCAATCCGCTCGCCGCGCGGCTTCGTGACACCCATTGAAATATACAGCCAATTCAACGCCGGAGATTTCTGTTGCTTGGATAAGAACGGCGAGAAACTGGACCATTCGATTCCACTGGCCGCCACACGCCCAATCTGAACGGATTCAATAAGACTCGTAGATTACTTTATCTAGATACAGTTATATTTATGGCGTTGAAGTTTGAATCGTTGGGATGCAACGGGAGTTCTTTTTTTCTTTCTCCCTTTTCATTATCATACAATTTTTTCTATAGACTTTTGTTATAGGCCGCCGATCTCTGATAAAAATAGGAGAAATCGTTTAGGCGATTTTCTTACCCGAAATCGGCGGCGAGACTGTGAGTAACTAAAGCAAAATAAACTTCCGTTCCATTATCACGATGCAAACTCCAATATCATTTATAGTTACGGATCCGAAAAAATATTGCAAATGGTGTACATGATTCTCTGATTTTCAATGCCTTGGTACCATTTCGGGGAGACTCCTGTACATCCTTAAGGAGGTATCCCTCTCTGGATACTTCTAAAAATCCTTTTTTTTGCATATTGTTATGGTGTGAACTTTCAAGAATATTTTAAGACCAAGCGGACGCTGAATTTCTAAAAATTGACGAAAGTACACCTATTTTAGTGGAACAGTGTGCGTCGGACTTACCGCAATCTGTCGAGTCAATTACCTGAGGCAGTTATACACAAACGAACTGTTTATTCTATTGACCCCTAGGGTGGGGTTGATATACAATAGCGTTCGGAATGAATAGTGTGCTCAGTTCTTGGTAGACGAAAACCCAGATGGCCTAATTGGCCCAGGTATGTGGTACAGGATTTGAAATTTTCAGTTAGTAAACCTCGGTATACGAGAGCGTACACATCGTCCTTCTAAACTATCAAACAATTAAAAAATAAGCAAACGGTTTTGTATCGATCGGAGAGGTTCGGAATTCAGCCCTGGAAGACTGAGCAAAAGTAGAAAAAAAATCCTCTGCTGAAGCCATATCAGAAAGAGCTGGAAACAGCAAGCACATCTACATCGGCTGAAATGTTGAAAAATAATTCGCACGAAATAGAAGTAGACTATAAATTTGGTTACAGAATTTTAAATTTCGTTACTTTATTCTCGGCCATCTGTGATTGGACGAAGTGCAAGGATTGTGCAGGCAACGTAGAGTTTTTGGAATCGAATATGCATGGGCTTGGCTTCAAAATTTCTATGAAGTGTGATTCCTGTATAAATCCCCAGTACAATTTGTGTCGTGCAGGAGCAGATTCTTGGTGCACCTGGTAGAAAGCACATGCAAAAGGAACTTTAAGAGAATATAGACTCAAAGCGACACTTCCTGAAGAGGTCCATAACGCTATTCGTCCAACATACACAGCGCTGAGCAGTGATGAATTATTGGAGCGATACCTGGGAGACTTTCACCAAAATAATAAGAGCATTAATTCGGTTGGATGGAAAATGGCTCCGAAAATCAGCTCCAGTGGTGCTGCAGTTGTGGATACTGCTACGTACATTGCTGTTTGTATGTTCAATAATGGAGCACTGCGATATCTCGATATCATGCAGGTTTTTAATTCAAAAATCGGCAGCAGAGCGTATGAATGGTGTAAAGTTGAAGATGATCCGCGCGTAACGAAAGCGGACATCAAAACAAGAACACTTAAAAAAGGCCCAAACTGCCCGCGGATTGCATAGATTAGGTGTGCAACACGATCTCGATTATGAGGAAAGACACTTATATGGTGCTGGAATCGCTGACTAGCAGTAAGACGACAATATTTCACAAGATTGTGTAAAATATGTACCCAAACTTTCAACGCGATTATCTCGAAACTATATATCTTGACACGGCAGAATTGATTACTTGAGTAAATTTCACACTATTGACTTGAATTTGCACGGTTAGCGTTCAAGCAGTAGTTATTTTCGGTTCACGATCGCATTTTTTTATTGGATGAACCATTTGTTAATAACAATGACTTCAGCATGTTGTTTTTCAAGAGAAACTTGAGGTTTTTATTCGGATAAGCTATCCTTTTTGGTTTTTTTCGAAATTTCGAAAAGTGGATCGTGAACCCATGGCCAGTTGAATATATTTCAAGAAAAAATGGTTTGTTTTCGTTTCCCATTACATTTGAGCCTGGTAGAGATCCCGCCGTTTCGGGTCTTACCGCTGAAGGACGGCAATGCCAGCTGCAGCACCACGAACACTGTGAAAGGTTTTCTTCCGAAAAAATTACATTGTAACGACAAACATGTGTATATGATGCTGAGAAGAAATTAATGTATTCCAACCAATGTGTTACTAGAAAAAAATTCATCATTCTCACCCTTCGAATTGGGCTTCCAGAGAGGGGTACCCCGTTAAACAATTAATGCCATACCGATTTACCTTCATTAGAATATAAGACTTATCGTGCCTTGTCCGCGATTCGACAGAACTTTTTAGGAGCATGGCCGGGTACTTTGAGCCTTGAAGAAAAGTTGAGACTTTCTGCGACGTTACTTGCGAGAAAACGAGACACAATATCTTACCCGAAAAATAGCCACCATACAGTCGATCCAAGCAACATTCGCCATCCAAGACAAGACGCAGAATAGCTGAATTGTGCTGTTGTTGTCCCTTTCCGTTGCGTGAGCGCTGTTTCATGACCATATGACGAGCAATTTTGAAGAGATCCACCTGCACCGCACCCCCCTGAAGGCAATTGCTGTCCAGAAAGGCTTGCAAATCTTGGATACCCATTTTGTCGTCTCGGGCCTTAATTTTTTCCAAAGCAATTTTTCCAGATTCCTCGTTGCGCTCGCCACGACGTAAAGATTTTCCTTTGCACACGACAGCTTGAGTCTTTGCTTTCCTACGTGGTTTTTCTTTTGTCTTATTAATGTTCGTTTACGATGCGACACAATTTAACGTTTTTGTCTTTGGCTTTTACAATGTCTCTAAGAGGCAAAGGAATTCAGCTTCGATTTGTAAGGCCAAAATCTGGAAAAGCAACAGAAAAATCATTTCAATGTGAATCAGCCACAGTAATTCTTTCATGTCTCGAACTCGCAAAAAATCGCGAGTTCGCGAGAGGCTTTGTTTGGGTCGAGATTTGGGGAAAACCCCAAATCCCCCCCCAACCACCCAAACAAACCCTCTCGTAAGTTTCTTGTAAAAATGTTTAAAAATGGGAAAGAATAATTGTCGTTTGCGCACAGCAGCAAAATGTCATATTTCATGTTGAATTTTAGAACCGGGCGTCATGAACTGGTATGCTAAAATGATTCGGAATAATGAAGAAAAAAAAACAAGACCGAAATAATCCATCCGACCGTGGTTCGACTCCAACCGATGTATAGATAGAGTACGCACCTATGCGCTACATCATACATACACGGATTACCCAACACAGTCGAATTGTAGAGCACAATTTCGATCGCGAGCAACGAAAAATAACGTGTAGGATGAATCTTCGATTTTCGCCGCAGAATCAACGTTTCCGCAAAAAAGGACCGAAATTTCAAACTATTGTCTCGCCTAGACGAGCCCAATTACTGTTTTTCTCTGTCTATTATCATGAAAACATCTTCCGAGTGGGTAATTATAATCCCTCGGGCGCCATTGATTCCTTCTCTGTTTACGTGTGCGAAATTTTTTACTGCGTATGATGTACATACACAGCCAAATATTGATACGCACGCGTATGCATGCGCGCACGCACACGCACACGTACACACACACATGCACAGCCAAATATAGTGTATGTGTACACATATATATATATACCGTTCCCGGTTGGCAATAAGTTCGCGAAAATTAACCTCACGGCATTAGAATTGTCCGAGACCGACTTTTCGAGGGGATTTGCGAACAAAAAAATACTCCAAAGTCGATTATTTACCGGTTGACAATAATACCGTCTTAAAGTCGAAGATTTGGCGAGAACTGGTACGGCGAATATTGAGATGGTGAAATGATGGTCGAGCGATGTTTCAATGAGCGAATTTAACAAAGGTTCATCGTGCCGGCATGGCGAAATATCACGGCGGAATACCCGTGCGTCTATTCCTATATATATATATATATATATATATCGACGTATAGGACTACGCGCGCGCGCCTGTGTCCGCGTATACGTGCGCCCTCGCAAAAAATCACACGCGCGGTATCGCGACCAATCTTTAACATTACGAACGATTCCGCGGGATTTATTCTGCCGCAGAGCTCACGACGTATTTTAGCCGTCCTCTTCGTTTTGATACTCACGTTAAATTATTAAGAATCATCGTGCGGCCGTTTCATAGGAAACACACGAACAATACGCGCACTATATAGTTTGATTACGAATGACGTCGGAACAGGAGGGTGGGGTGATTCTCGAAAGCGTAGAGGCAGTGCACGGCGCTCGTGCCGTGTGATATGAATGCACGAGAACAGAAACCCAATCACGGTCTTACATACAGGTCTTGAAACTCTGGTGGTGGGGGTATGTCTTCGGATTGATGCACCGGCCGTTTCGCCTAGTGACCACGAGTGTCGCTGCGATAGAGTGATGCAGGCTGTGCGAGAGAGATGGAAATCGATTGTTGACTCGTGGGAACCTAACCTAGCTGTACAATTAGCTGGTGTAGGCATATTATGATATTCAATGTCAAAAATGCATGATGGACCTAAATACAATTAAAAGTAACTTTATCGTAAACCTGAAAAAAAAACCAAAAGACCATAGTTATCCAAGCGGGTACAATGAATATGAATGTTTTTTATATACGTGTCAATGTCAGCTCGTGTTGGTCGAGGGGTTCGGTGCAAGCATCGTAATTCTGCTTTCACGGGTTCGATCCCTGTGCGCTCGGTTTTTCAAAAACATGTTTTAGCTTTTATAAAAAAATAGGCTTTACGCGTTGTTTTAATTGACCGGAAAATAAGTGGCAACTATGCCAGACCGAAGTGGAATCCAGACCGAATCACTTGCAGGATGTATTTCTTGAAAATGAAACAAATACTTAAGAAACAGTGCTTCTTTTGCAATTCTTAATTTCCTCTTCAAAAAATTTTAATGCATGTCCCAAGAAACATTTTCAATAATCTCTACTTTGCAGTTTCCGAAACGGTTTGCGTTGGTAAATTAAAAAAAACACCTCTTTTCCGATCTTTAAGCAAAGGACTCTCGACTAGGATAAATGAAAATAATTCACTAACTTTGTTTTATGTTTTCCAGCCTGGAAAGTATTTATTGTAATGATCCCAATAATTTTTCTTTTTTTTTCAGGTACCCGGCTCCAACGCCTGTTTCGCCCATTCTCGATGAATATATTTCGGTTCGAAATTATTTTCGCACACAACGTGTCTCGGCTCTAATTTCCCAACACCCGGTATCGCGGCCTTGCATTCTTTTAATTGCGCCAAGTCTCTCGGCACCCGAAACACTGAGCGTTTCGATTTTTCACTCCGAGAGCCTGTTTTACACGTTGGCACAATACACCACTTAGTCATTTTTCAATATCACCGTTTTTACAAGTTTACAAGTAGAGCACGTCGCGTGTGGTCGCATGAATCAGCGGTTATGTTTGGGTTTTGTTTACTTTTGAAATCTATTCCCGTTTCTCTCACACAGCCGCATCACTCTATAGCGGCGATCCTCGTGGTCACGAGTTGAAACAGTCGGTGCTTCAATAAGAGGCCATCCCCCACCACTGAAATTTTGAGCGAGTTTCAAGACCTGTATGTAAGACCGTGAACCCAATGGGTTCCGATGTAGAGCGGTACGACTATTGGTCAGTCGCTGAGGGAACGACCAATGGTGATCGTTCTCCAGATCAGGGATAAACAACTACGAGAGCTCCACGGCGCTTGCTAGCGTGGCTAGCGTAGTAACGGCAGAACTACTCTTTCGTGGGAGATTTGAATCTTTGTTTCTTGGCGGCTAGAGTGGGAGGAGGCCGATCTGTGCATTTCAAAGTGGCTACAAAAATGTGGTCAAAAAGGGATGGCGCCACTATCTCTAAGACCTCGAGAAGTAAGCTGAGTATCGATGTCGGGTAAAAGGGATGGAAGAGGATCGAATACGCATCCCAGCAAGCAGTGCAGCGAGATCGCGCGCAAAAGTTACCCCCTCTCTAGTCTCTTACGCGCCCATCACACAATCATAGTAGCGCGTGTGCGTGAGCGAGCGACGCTCGGACATCTTCGAAAGAGCCGAGCGCGCCGAAGTTTCCCGAACGCGCCTTCGGCAGCTACACCAATGCATGGACGCTGAGCACGTTCAGTGCAGCCAAGCCGAAACGAAGGCTTCGAGGGAAAAAGCAATCTGAGCACGACTCGCGCGTGACGTCACCCGACGGAACGCGCGAGGCTTTTAGATGATTTCAATGCTTATTTAGCTCTTGATTCTCTGCGTTATCAATGTAATAAATTAATATTAATAAAAGTAAGCGGAAATATATTTATATTCGTATTATTATATTAATTCTCATACTTTCATCAAGCGATAAAGCAATATCCCCAAAAACAAGCCAATCAACTATCCGGCCGCGAATCGTCAGTACCAGAAAGTGCATATTCTACAAGCGATGGGATGGTCCCGTTGGTAGCGTTCCTGGCTTCGGTCCGCAGGGGCGCAGGATCGATCCCCGCCCTCAGTGCTTTTTTTGAAATTATTATCACTATTAATTCTTGTTAAATTAGTTATCATTATTATTTTAATTAGTTATCTTTTAGTGTCGAAAAATTGATCGCGCACTCCGACCGCTTATTTGATTAGTTTGTACGTTAATTTAAATGTAATAATAAATATAAATTACAACTTATTTATCTTCTAAAAAGTTGTTTGCGCTTTACTCACACCCGTCCCTATGCCAAATAAATTGTAATTCATAAAAGTAAGCGGAAATATATTTATAGTCGTATTCATTCTCGTAAGTTACGATTCGCGGCCGGATGGATGATTGGCTTGTATTTGGGGATAATGCTTTATCGCTTGATGAAAGTATGAGAATTAATATAATAATACGAATATAAATATATTTCCGCTTACTTTTATGAATTATAATTTATTTGGCATAAGGACGGGTGTGAGTAAAGCGTAAACAATTTTTTAGAAGATAAATAAGTTGTAATTTGGATTTATTATTATATTTAAATTAGCGTATAAACTAAAAAAATAAGCGATCAGGGTGCGCGATACATTTTTTTGTATACATTGATAACGCAGAGAATCAAGAGCTAAGTAAGCATTGAAATCATCTAAAAGCCTCGCGCGTTCCGTCGGGTGACGTCATGCGCGAGTCGTGCTCAGATTGCTTTTTCCCGCGACGCCTTCGTTTCGGCTTGGTCGCACATGAACGTGCTCAGCGTCCATGCATTGGTGTAGCTGCCGAAGGCGCGGTTGGGAAACTTCGGCGCGCTCGGCTCTTTCCGAAGATGTCCGAGCGTCGCTCGCTCACGGACACGCGCTACTATGATTGTGTGATGGGCGTGTAAGAGGCTAGAGTGGGGGTAACTTTTGCGCGCGATCTGGCTATATATCACTTTGCATCTCTCTCGCACGCAGCCTACTTCTCAAGTGTCATGCTGCCTTATGCACAGCTCACTTTTCATTATTTACTTGTTCCGTCTCTGTCACACGCAGCTCACTTCTCGAGGTCGTAGCAATAGTGGCGGCATCCCAGTTTGACCACATTTTTGTAGCCACTTTTTTCAAGTCTCTCCACAAGAGATCGGACTCCTCCCACTCTAGCCTCCCTGCTTTGTTTCTTAACTGGTTGAAGCTAACTAGTGGCTGGAAAAAGAGGCATTTTCGCCATTTTTTCTGGGAAAACGATGCGGGTTTTCAATCATTTTACATTACAAAGTATGGCTTTGGGTATCTTTTACAATTTTTGTATTGAAAAATATTTATAAATGTGGTGGATACAATGGTTTGTGCAGACTGCTGGTCGAAAACCGTCCTTCGCGGTAACCGTTGCTGCTCGGAAACAAATCATTCGAAGTACAAAATTAAACGCATTTAATTTTGGCATACAGTTGTCTAGTGCTTCCCAGGTGTACTCTATAAAATCAAAAGGCTCTTACCGCAGTACTACCTGCTATTGAAGTCTTACCTAAGCAACCATCAATTCCAGGTACCGTGTGGAGTTGAGCTATTACCTCTCTTCTCAATACGGGCAGGAGTGTCCAAAAGAAGCGTCTTGGAACCAGTCCTTTACACGTTGTTTACAGTCGATGAGACAGCCATCTTAGCATCTCACGAAGATCCAGACGTAGCCTCAAGAACACTACAAAGTGGGCTTAACAAGGTCCAAAGATGGCTTAAAAAGTGGAGAATCACGGCGAGTAATGGCAAGTCTATTCACATCACCTTCGCTATGAAGAAAAGAGACTGCCCAACGGTAACACTCAACAACCAGCCTCTTCCGGAAGTCGAAAAAGTGAAGTGCCTAGGCACGCTCCTGGACCGCAGGCTAACCTGGGCAAGACATATCAAGAACAAGAGGAAACAACTGGATTTACGGCTTAAAGAAATGTACTGGCTCATAGGAAGGTGATTTAAGCTATCCCTGTATAATAAAGTCCTCATACACAAAACGATACTAATGCCAATCTGGACCTACGACGGCATTCAGCTGTGGGGTACGACCAGTAACTTCAACATCGAGATCCTTCAATGATTCCAATCCAAAACGCTGAGAATCCTAGCGTATGCCCCATGGTACGTTTCCAATGCCACACTGCATACAGATCTAGGGATTGGCACGGTCAAGAACATAGCTGAAAAGCTATGCACCAATTACGAGAAGCGACTCGGAAACCACCCAAACGCGCTGGCATCCAGCCTGTTGAATTGAGAACTAATCGCACGGATATTGAAAAGAATTTAACCAGCGGATCTGCAAGAGCGATTCCGTACAAATTAACCGCCCAAAATTAAAAAATCCTCACGGAGAAAAATAGACCAGCGTTCATCATAGGATGCACCCTCTACTTCCACACTTCCTACCGTTCATCAAAGTTAATAAATGTGCTCATTGCAACAACTTCTAGTTCCACGATAATGTAGTTTTTTTAAATTATTTTAATTATAAAAATGACCGCAATCCAAAGTAACAGTAACGATTTTCGGTGAAAAAATGCTCTATTTTCGTTGATAATAAAAACAATGCATCGATAATAAAATTCGTTTGTTCAAGCACTATTTTTTGATATGTAAATGAAGCTTGTAAAACTTGAAGTTGATCGGTGCAGTGATTTTTGGTACATCGAACACATTCGCGGAACCTACCTATAAACGCCCATGAAAACACAAAAACTCTACTGTAGTCGAAAACACAACTCTAATCGATGAGTAGAGTTGATGATACCTACATGAGGAATTTCTTAAAGAATTGACGTCAGTGAATTTTATATAGTTGTTTACGCATATAGAGCGTGAATAGAATAATTCAATTTTAAGAACACTTGACCGCAAGGGCATACGAAAGAACATAACAAAAATAATTCTTCTTAATAATTAAATGAAAAGTACCAGAAAAATTGAAGGGCGCTACCGTAAAAACCAAAAATGAGGACGATCGTACAGATGGCACTTTGAGAAAACAAAAATAAACGGGTATTAATTGATATTTTCATTATTTTTTCTGGTGGGAGTATTGGCATGACAAGGTCGAGCTTTTATACACAATTTTTACATAAATGTCCAAGTGCGAGTTTTTTTTCGAAAAATATTGTTAAACAATAGTTATTATCCCTTAAACTTTGTCTGACAAGTAGAGTGAAACGAAAAATATTAAAATGTACTTTTAGTAAAATAATAAAGAATTTTTCAAGTTACGAAAAGTCAAACTGCGGAACAGAAAAGTTCCATTTTCGACATAAAAAACTTCGATAATTTATTATGAAGTGGATAAACTCATCAAAAAATCATCCGTTCGTACGATAAGAAATGTTATAAACTATGCTCTGTCCAAATTGGAGGTGAATTGGACGAAGAGATTTCAAGTTCGACGTACGCTGTTTTATAAAACAAAGTATCGAGAATAACGCAAAAACCGGCGAATCGCAGCGGGCCAGTCCGCCGTATAGTAGCCAAGTAGCGAACCCTTCACAAAAATCGTCGTGACTCGGTTAATTTTTCAAATCTGTTCACAATTTTTGTTGCAAATTAAAGTTAACATTCCAAGCAATAGAACTATGCAGTAAGAAAATCTTATTTTGCAAATTGCAAACTTGTACAGAACCCTTAAATATCTGTCACTACGCCGACGTAATCATTTTACGGAGCCTAGGCGACAAATAAATATATCATTTCGCTTTACACCAATCAAGGAAATCCTGTACGGTATGCACATGGCGTGAGACAAATTTATTCGATGGGTAACTTTGAAATAAAAATGCAAAAAGCATTATCTTGAAGGAGCAACAAGGGTACAAAAAAAAACAAGTACTTCCGATTAAATAATTATTTAATACATTTTTTGTCTTCATTGTTTTATTATACAAATACATTCGCTCAGATCTCACATTGCACACACGACAGTCAGCGTTACAAATAGAAACTTTTGAACAAAGGAACGCTACACAATTATGGACAAACTCGGCAAGGGCAATAACCGCGACGACGAAAATGAAAGAATGATGCAACGAACGAAAAAAAACTTGTGCGGCTACCTCGCCGGAGATGCTGAAGACGAAATTGATTGACGAGAATGAATGTGTCTTCCGGAACAAACGATGACGAATGAACATTTTTTAAAAGAATTGGAATAAAAAACAAAAATTTATGAAATTACAAGTCACAATCATTTCCGGTTCGGAGAAGGTTTTCGCCCCAAAAAGCAATCCGTAAAACATCTCTCGCACTTAGTTCCATTCTATATTCTCGTGCATCTCTTCACGCGCGTGCTCGATTTCGCGGACGCGCGATACATTTCGTTACAGCCAATCGACGTTTGTCGCAGCCTCTCGACGAAAATAAGAACCTAAGTCTTGCGCATGATGTTTGGGCTGCTTTGTTTCCTGGTTTCCGCATGAAGGATCCAAAAATTTGTGTGTGGGGTGGGAGGCTTACAGCTCGTCGTGTTCCTCTTCTCTCTCTTCATCCTCGTTGTTGGTACTAGATGGTGGGGAGGAGGGTACCTCGTTGTCGGCGCCCTCGTAATCTTCCTCCTCCTCGGGAGTCTCGTCCAGTGGAATGCCGAGGGTCTTTCTCATAAGTTGCTCGACGCTCTCGGCGAAGGTGGCAGTCTCGCGTAGCATATAACCCGACCTGAGGGTAGCCGTTTTGAACATCATAACGGCGATGTCTTTGGCAGTATCGTCGCTCGGGTCGGCCTGGACGCGTCTGAGTAATTCTCTGATGAGCGGATGTCTCGGATTGATCTCCAACGTTTTCTTCTGATTGAGATAATAATTTTTCTGGGGATCGTCGGCTTTCTGATGGGCATTGGAGACGGCGAGTCTCTCCATGTTTCCGGTCCAACCGAACATACTAGCGATAAGTGCGCACGGTGAATCGGTGAGACGTTCCGAGAGGGTGGCCTTGCTTATGTGGTCGCTCAATTTGTCGTCCAGCCACTTGATCAATGGCTCGTAAGTCGTCTTCAATTCCTCCATGCGTTCCTTGCCGCGTTCACTGTCGTCGAGGGTGAAGCCCTCCTTGGCAACATTCTGGAATTTCTTGCTTTCGAAGAGGGGCAACGCCGAGATCGCGTATTCGTCAACCGCCTCGGTGAGGTACAACACCTCGTAACCCTTCTTGTCGAGACGCTCGACGAACGGTGATTTCTTCACTTCCCCCTCGCTCGCGCCGGCTATATAGTAAATGGCTTTTTGGCCTTCTTTCATACGCGACACGTAATCGGTCAAGCTAGTGAGCTTCTCCTTGGACGACTTAAACAGCAAGAGCTTGGCTAGGCGAGCACGATTCTGAGCGTCCTCGATAACTCCCAATTTTATATTCGTACTATATTCCTGCCAGAACTTCTGATAGTCCTCCTTCGAAATTTTCTTTATCATATCCAGCACCTTCCTGATCAGTTTCTTCTTTATCACTTTGATGAGTTTGTGCTGTTGAAGGTTCTCGCGGGAAACGTTCAACGGCAAATCGTCACTGTCCACGATACCACGAATGAACGACAGATAGTTTGGCATCATGTCGTTGATTTTGTCAGTTATAAAGACTCGTCTCACAAAGAGTTTTATGTTGTCGGCCTTGGTGCCGTAACGATTGAAACTATCGCCTGGCTGTACCTTCGGCACAAAGAGCAACGCCTTAAAGGTTACCTCGCCCTCGGCGACGAAATGCACTTTCGCCAGAGGCTCCTGCGTGTCTTTCGTCAGTGACTTGTAAAATTCGACGTAATCTTTCTCCTCGACGTCGGACGGCTTGAGAGTCCAGATCGGTTTTGAATCGTTCAAGAGCTCCCAGTCCCAAACAGTCTTGTCGACCGTCTTCTTCTTCTTCGAATCGCCATCCTCCTCGGTAGATTCCTCGACCTTCGCGTCGTCTTCGTCTTCCTCCTTTTCGTGCGCCTTCTCATCGTCTTCATCCTTTTTCGCCGGCTTATCCACCTCGCTTTCCTCCTCCTCGACCTGTACCGTCTTGCTGTTCCACAGATATATCGGAAAGTTTATGAACTGGGAATACTTCTTTATAAGGCCCTTAATCGTGTCCGGCTCTACGAAATCACGAGCTTCGTCCTTCAGGATGAGGCTGCAAAGTGGACGAGTAAAGGCATTAGACATTTTTTTATTTGTCACCATGCTTGTACGAAGTTCAAGATCTTCGTTTGACTTTTTCTGCCTTATGTCAGGCACACAAAATTTCTTTAAATAAACAAGAACTAGTTTTATGCCCAAATTTTGTATTACTCGGAGAATATCTTTGTTAAAGTTGTTGCTTAAAAATATTATGGTGAATAGATATTGATGAAAATTTTACTAGTCGTTATGGTATATTTTCTGATTATACTGGCAAACGGAGAACGGAGGTTTCTGCCCTCGTTTATTAAATATTGAATTTTTACGTTTACATCAACCTCCGCTTGATTTCATTGGTTGTATGGGGTAACAACGTTACCATTGCAGTTTCTCACGTGTACTTGAGAGTTGTAGCTCTCATGCGGAAGCTGTAGCTTCCGCATATGTGGAGCAAGTGACCCAAACAACTAAGTTTGTAGGCAGGATAGTCTACAGAACAATATTATGGAAAAAAGACAGCTTACGGATCTAATTGATGAGAATGTATACAAAATATGCGACCAGTTTACAAAAAAGTGAGACTCGATCGAATTTCGATGGTGGGGGTGACTTGTGTATTGAAGCTGTCTTTGGTGTCGCTAGTATCGAGGGATTTTATTTTGATAGTGAGAACATAGGCTGCGTATTCTGTGATTCTGCATATATGGTTATCACATAGTGTGGTCAGTCGAGTGTAATAAACGTGTTAGCTACTTATAATTTTACTTTCCGTTGGAAAGAACATGGCTCGGATATTTTATCATACGCGTTTTATATATTAAGTTGCGCAGGTTGCGCAAATATGCAATATTTCATTATATGTGATTATTATGGTAGGTTGCGCATGAGGGAAAATGCACTGCAGGAAAATATGAATTAAAAAAAATTGTCTCAATTGACAAACCAATAAAATTTGGGTTAATTCGCTACACTGTATGTTTTGTCTGCGATTATTTTATACCTGCACAATAACAATTATATAAATATCCCTCATTCCGCCATCATCTTGATTTTTAAGGGATAGATGATTGTTTTTGTAGGATTTATCCACTCGAAATTATTGTAGCGTGCAAAATATAAGGTGCTATCTCCGTATTTAATGTTAGCGAAAATAGCAGCCGATGTATACGTATACATAGAAATACTACTGAGCAGAAACCTCAATTATGCATGCCATTCACAGTTTATTAATCCTAGCTTGCCACACTTATTTTGTCGAGACATACTTGCCACACTCGGTTTTGTGGGACCCCATTCAGATTTTCAATCATAACTCCGAGTAAAATAGTCGTATTACGATGGCTTTTTTTTCAATCGATAGCCAATTAGTCGAGGAATCTGCCTATGCATTGACCGAATCGTCAAAGTTAAGAACTTCTGAGTTATACTCGTTTAACAAATATTTTCTTTCGAGGAAAGCGAAAAAATTGTGATTCTACGAGTTTTTTCGGGTTTCTTAGACCCCAGTGGGGCATGCGAGGGTTAAAATTTGCATTTTTTTCCGCAGCTTCATATGCATTAAAGAAAAAAAACCAGTGCACGAGAATTGGACCGATGGTAACAAACTTTTCGGGGCCGGGTTGAAATTCCGAACTTTAAATGCGCCGACCGTTTATAATTCAGAGTTTTAATATCGCGAAATTCAAGTTGGGGCCGGGTTGAAATTTCGAACTATGAATGATCAGAACGCTCTAAAGTCCGAAAGAATTTTACGGATCTTGACATGGAGGCCAGATTAAAATTCCGAACTTTGAATGCGCCGACGGTTTATAATTCCTAATTTTAATGTTCCGAAATTACAAAGTTCATCAAGATCATGTCAGCGGAAGTCTATACAGTTGACTGTAAATGATATAGAACGTATAAGATTGTCTAGACAAATTTCAAAAAGGACGTAAAATCACTTGTTAATAAAAAAAATCTTGAAATAGTTCGTCAATTTATTGAAAATTTTGAAACTTTAAAAACTTCCGTAGCCGAATTATTTTGACGGTGTTCAGATTTTTGGAGCTTTGGTCTTTCGTGTGAAATTCTTTCGGAGTTTTGAGCGTTCTGATCATTCAGAGTTCGGAATTTCAACGCGGCCCGTTCAGATTTTCGGAGTTTTCGTCTTTCGGAGTTTTGAGCCTTCTGATCATTCAAAGTTCGGAATTTCAACCCGGCCCCAACTTTTCAACCAGGCATCAACCCATTCAGCCAGAATGTATTTCATACATGAAAGAACAACATTAATTTATCCCTATTAAACTCGCTTGGATTTCAATGGTAGGGTTGATGGACTATTCGCCAATTAATGACTCGATAGATTTTTCTCATTTATACTCGTCAGTTTATGAGTTTATTTATTTCTATTTGCATAGGAATATCATTCGTTTTTTGAAGAACTTGTGAAACATTTAGATCCTCAGGTTAGGCTACAACGAGAATGCGTGACTATTGTTGTCCTTGTCGCACAGAACATCCCTCGATTACAACGACTCTAGCGGACGGCTTCGGCAAGGGAACCGTCCCCCACCACAGCAGCGCCTCGGACACCAAGCGTGCCTACCCCCACCACTGAAATTCGCCTTCATTTCAAGACCTGTATGTAAGACCGTGGCCCTGCGACAGTCACTGCACTCAACCGAACAGCCTCGAATTACGAGAACCGTGCGCCGTTGCCAAAGCTCGTTTCTTCTTAATAGGTTTTTTCACAATTGAAAATTAATTTTCTGCTAATCCGAACTCCTTTAAATTAACATATATGTAAATAATAATTACGATTATCTATCATACACTTGAACATTTTCGCGATATTAATTTGTACACATAATTAATATTGTGCTACAATAAGTCGGCACGATGTATTAGCATAGGAACTTGTTTCTCGTCGCACCCTTCAAAAATGATTTAGCAGCAACCTCAATTCGAAACCCATTAGTAGAAAAATCGCTGGGCTAGTCGACGTTGAATTTTTCAACGAGACTTTTTGTGCCCAGAAAATCCATTAATAACCTGAATTGAAATAATGTAAAACAAGAAGCTACAAATGGCAGCGTTGCCTGTTCGGTGTTGAAGATTTTTTCGCTCTTTCCAAGTATCAGGCACGACATTGACTCACCTAATCGTTGTTCCACGTTTAAGGGTATCCCCTCGTGGGTCCTCGACGATGCTGTAGCTGCTGCTGTCGGACTCCCAAATATATTGTTTATCATCGTTGTGCTTGGTCGTTACAATGACTTTGTGAGCAACAAGGAATGCCGAATAGAAGCCAACGCCGAATTGTCCGATCATGTCATTCATATCTTGCGCATTCGCACTGTCTTGCATTTTTCCCAAAAATTCGGCGGTACCCGATTTTGCGATTGTACCGAGATGATTGACAAGATCGGTTTTGGTCATACCGATACCGGAATCCGTGATACTCAGCATCTTGTTCTCTTTGTCCGCCTTTATTCGAATCGACATTTCTGGATTGGTGTCCAGTACGTTCTTGTCCGTGAGCGAGAGCAGTCTAATCTTGTCCAGAGCGTCGGAAGCGTTCGAGATCAATTCTCGGAGGAAAATTTCTTTGTTTCTGTACAGAGAATTTATGATGAGTTTCATCATGCGATTGACCTCCGTCTGGAAAGTAAACTTTTCAGCCTTTTCTCTTAGTTCCTTGACTTGCGCGACGTTCAGGCCATCCAATTTGATTGCTTCCTCTTCTCTCTGGACGACTTCGTCATCTGGTTGGGCGAGAATGAATAAAGTTGGTGAAAAGGGGTGATTCGTTTATAGTCTAAGAGCTGGCGACCAAAAAGGTCAGGTAATTTTCTTAGTATAGTACCATATTAAGGCTTATGGTTGCCAGAGGGGCCCTTATTCCAAAACTTTAAGTCTGGCAAGCCTTGGCGGGCGGGGTGGGGGGGGGGGGGGGTACGAGCTGGGTAAGATTTTTTACGTTTAGGTAATAGTTTTAGTCATAAATTTTGTCACAGATTTTCTATTAATGTTTGAAAAGCATACAAAAAAATGCTAGAGCGATCGCATGGTGGAAAGTCGGTGCCAGCATCAGTTATAACTAATTAAAAACAATTAATTTTCAGGTCATAGTATTAGTTCTGGCTTTTTTTAGTACGAGAAGATCAGTTATATAGACCGGTAAAAAATGGCGAGACAAAAAGAATAGGGGAAAAACGCCTAAAAAAATGGTTGAAAATGCCACTATTTGTGCAAGAATCGGCTGAGAAGCATTGCGACGGCTGCGTGGATAGCGTCTTGGTGAGTACCTACGCGGTCTGCCTCCGCGTCGGTTGTTTTCGGATATTCCATGCTTGTCTTGCTCGTTGAAAATGAAAAGCCAAACATTTGCGGACTAATTTGCAGCTGTAAGGCCTTCTTCGCAGAGCGTCTATTCATCGAATGCAAAATATTATTCCACTAGCCGTCCCAAAGGCTTCGCCCGCGGTAAGAAATATCGTTGTTAATGCAACTGGGATATTAATAACAATTATGTACTAATTTATCCAAATTTAGTAATTAAAAATTGAGCAAGTTAATTTTTTTACCAATTCACGAAAGTCGCTGTAACTTCTTTTCTATTCGGAATTGGAACGACAGTCACCGCGCATTCTCTGTGTTTTCGAATTATCTTCAAATTGGCAAGACAAGGATGTAATATCCGAAAACAGCCGACGCGCCGAGAGACTCTAGGCACTCCCCGGGACGCTATTCCCTCTATGCAGCCTTCGCAATGCCCCTCAGCTGATTCTCGTGCCAATAGCGGCACGTTCAACAATTTTTTTTGAACGTGTTCCCCCCATTCTTTTTGTCTGGCAATTTTTCACCGTTCTATGTAATTAATCTTCTCGTACTGAAAAAAGGCAGAAATAATACTATTACCGGAAAATTAATTAATTTCAATTAGTTGTAATGGATTCTGGCAACAACTGTCCACGCCGCGATCGATCCGGCAATTATTTTGTATGGTTATAAAACATTAATAAACGATATGTGACAAAATTTATAACTAAAACTATTACCTAAAAGTAAAAAAATCTTACCCAGCTTGTAACACCGCCCCCCTCCCCCTCCACTCCGCGCAAGGCTTGCCAGACTTAAAGTTTTGGAACAAGGGCCCCTCAGGCAACCATAATCCTCAGACTACTAAAATTACCTGACCTCTTGGTGACCAGCTCTCAGTCTATTAGTGTAGCCTGCTCAATAGAGTGCTGAACTTATCAGTGTGAAAATTAGGGATTGCAAAGTGCTTGCCCTTTTTGATATTTTTCTTCTCCTGAGATTTTGTCTTGTTCTAAGAGTGTTGATAAGAAATTATTAAAGTGCTTGTGGTATGGATGGCGAGTGTGTCCATCTAATATTGGTATACTGGTGTGGGCGGAGGCCACCTCGGATGTTCATGTGGAATAGTGGGATGCGTGGAACATTGGTGTGGGCGCAGGGCACCTCGAATGTGTGAGTAGAATTGTGGAGTCCTTGGGACGCGGGTGTGGGCACAAGGCACTACGGAAGTGGGTGTGAAATAGTGGGGTGCGTAGAACACTGGTGTGGGCGCAGGGCACCTCGAATGTGCAAGTGGAATTGCAGGGTGTGTGGAATCTCCTTATAATTCTTGGCAACCGGCCGGGGTAGCGATGGTGAGAAGGTTTCTATCGCCCAAACTTGACGACCATCAGCACAAAACAGAGAGCGCGATAACATATATAGGTATAGCCAGACCCGAGACCGTCAGCTATGGATTTAGTAGGAGCGCAAAAAAAAAAAAACTTTCAAAAATCGATATCTCGAAAACTATGACGCGTCGCCAAAAATCCTTTTAGGTGATCTTTCAAGATATTAAAAGGAAGGTTTGTGCAGAATTTTAGCCCGATCGGAGGTAGGACCTTTTCGGAATTTCACCCTTTTTCACGATTTTTCTTTCTACAGCTTGCTATTTCATAATTTCCAAAACTCCAAAATGTATAAGGTCATTCGAAAATGTTATTGTTATACTAAAAGTAAATTTATTTATTTTTCATTTTAGATTGCCCTAGTTTTATTAATTTTATTATGGTTTATTAACATACTTTTTAAATTATCTGTTGCATTGTACAGGGTGTTTTTTGTTTTTCCACACTTAGTGGCTGCAGCCGACTTTCCCTTCTGTATCGAATTTACTATAACATATCTGCCATGGGTACACAAAAACTGTGGACAACCTATACCAATACAGCCAGTCCCGGTTTCGATTTTCAGTTTCGGAGTTACAGGGCATTTCAGGGAGAAATCAATCACAGGCTATAGGTTTATACGCACAACACACCGGCCTGTGTGCATGACAGCTGTGTACAACTGGAGCTAGGTTACGCCCGTATTTCTTTTTTTGTGACTACACGACTGGGATTCGAACCTGCGACCGTCCGATATTCTTGTTGCGTCAAGTATGCTAACCACTACACCTGCCCACTGGTTTATCGTTTGACAATATTATTCAATATCAAAAAACTCAATTCTTGCCAGACTATGTATTATTTGTGTGTAAAATCCCGATATCGTCATGTTGATGCTCACATCTAGAAAAATATTGAAAATCGACCTGTTTTTTGGGCCCCAAGCTTGGGCAAAATGTGCCTTGAAGAACAAAATCCTCTAACGATTCAATCTAAATTCTATCCTGACATATATTGTATCATGCTCTGGTTTGGTCAATGTTTGAAGAACTTATAATTGACTGTAATGTCAGTAGAAAGAAAGCAAATCGCATTGAGCTGCTAAAACTTGTATCATATTTTTTTGGTTGAGTTTGACCTAACGCTTTGTATAAATAATATTCCAAAATTTAGACTTAGTACACTCAACGATCACACAGTCATTCCAGGAATGTTAGGCGGCATGAAAACATCGCCAGTGCTTACCAGTTTTCGAAGCGTCCCGACTTGAGCCGAAGTCCTGATCCACAACGCCGACTTCATCGTCAATTATCTCTTCGTCCGCACGGGCGAGACCTGAAAAGTCCATTGGATTATCAATAACGTAGTTGATATATAAATTATGTTCCAAGAATATAGTTTCGGTAATGTGATGTAGAGAATCACTTTTTTTAGACACAAACAACTACACAGTTTGGATGGTTGGAAAAAAGATCTGGTCAAAGATCAAATAAATTCCAAATGGTCAGAGTAAGAAGTAATCGGATCTGTGCTTTTAAGATAGCGCATAATGGCTAGTCAGAAGCTTCACTATTGAAAAACTCTGATCCCTTATTTCAGCTATGACAACGGCATAACACAATGGAATATAATTCAAATTTAAATTGATTCACTGAGAGAAAAACTGGACACGCACACGTAACTCATAAAATGTACTCAAACATAAGAAAGTTGTTCCTACAATTTTACGACCAACTATAAATAAGCAAATGATTTATTCTTGCAGGATTGTCCAGGATTTAATTGTATTTTCAGGCCATCCTCTGCATGTCACGGACGAGGCTGACAATTGAATCCACAGTCTCAAATTCATAGCGTCGCTATCTTGGTTCAAAGGAAGTCCAGCGCTCGTGGACTGATCGCTGCCGTTAACTACAAAATTCTCATTCAAACATTCGTTGTGCGCTACTTTTTCAAATATCACTTTGATCCGTAAAAACTCTGCAACACGTTACGCTTTTTGTTCCTATATTCGTCTAATTGGGAAAAATGAATGAAACTGAACAAAAGAATGGTCGAGACGCCTTTTGCAAAAGAAACCACGTTAAACCTGCCGACTTTAGATTGACTTAGCCTCAAGAGCCGGTTGCTCGAATTTTCAAACACACACGCCTGTGTGCCTCATCTGCAGCGTATGAAAAAGACTCTAAGGTCGAAACAGCGGTTCAATAATCAAGTACGTGCTCGTATTATCTCAATGGTAGTGATAAGGACCATACATCGAATACCCATCATAAACCCACGATCGGTCGATGCGCCCAAAGACCACGATGTAACGCAGAAAAAAAAAATGAATGCAAATTACGGATGCGATTTTTGGAGGCACCAAGAGACGCTTGGAGATTTATCTAAAGACACGAGCGCGAGTTTCGAAAAATGAACAATTGAATAAAAAAGCAACTCACCGGCGATCAGAACGAGGCCCAGAGCCAAAAAAGCAAACTTTTTCATGGCTCGTGTCTTTTGATGCAGAAACAATAATTATATCTGCGAAAGAAAACGCGAAGCAAAAAAGCGCGCTCCAACAGTTTAAAAACTTCGATCCTTTCCTCGGATGAACCAAACACGCCGTTGGTTTGTCGTAAACTGAGCCACGATCCCCGTCATCCCTATACCTATACCGCCGGCGACATAGTGCGCGTGCAACGCCGCTCAACAGCCAATGAGAAACGACCACGCATTCTACGTCGACCAATGAGAACTCCAGCGGTGGATCAGTCTTCCAAATGTCCGCTCTTCATTGGCTCGATTATTACGTGTAAACATTTGGCCACCTAAGTTCTAGAATAGACTGAAATCTGACGAGAGCTTGAAAAGATATCGGGAGATTGCAAAAATTCTTCGACCGCGTGAATTGATGAGAATGCATCGGTTTCAACTAATGGGATTCTGGACTTTTGAATTGTCCATCACGAATTTTCATAAAATATCAAGTTCCAATGTTGAACATTGGACCGAAAACTGGTGTATTCTTTCATCTCCATATGCGTATTTTAAATACGGAGTTTTTATTTTAAAAACGTGTCGATTTATGGCCTTGCAAAGTTTGTTGTGAATACACGGGTACTTCCGTCGTCTTCATTTTGATTTCAGCTTTAAGGCGAAATAGAAAATGTACTACGTGACACATGAGTGCGAGAGAGATAGTTGAATCTTTCGAACATATTTTCAACGATGAAAAATATTCAGGGCACAGGAAAATCGTCAAGCACTGCGTTAGGGAGTTCTCCAAAGCCTAATGCTTGGTTTTTCCTAAAGAAAAGCTCAGCAATTTACGAGAAAACGCGGTTCGAACATTCGTTAGGTTATGTTGACCTCGTACATGCAGAGCATGGAGCAGGAAGACTAGAGGTAAGGAGTACGAACGCCTGTGGCGAGCCCGATCCAAAAGCGTCCGTCAAACTGTGGATTTTAGTAGTTAGTGTTTTCACGGCGTGCTTCGCTAGTGTTCGACCGCACCGAAGTGAACTAAGCGACAAGAACACAACTGACGTCATGTGTCATCGATGATTCCCGCTCATCGTCCGTGTTGGCATTAAGCATGTTGTGGCTAACCAATTTTGCGAATTGTGTTAGATGTAAAAAGAAATAATTGTGTCTCGGTATAAAATATATTTGGTGATCTGCGGCGAAAACAATCAATCATAGGTAAGAAAAATAGTACTTACACTCGCAAAAAGAATGGTTTCGTTTTATCGTACCATTATCGTACCGAGTGAAATAAAAATTATCACAAACGCGAGATATGGAGCAAGTGTCCCGTCGATGAGACAAAACGTGCAATGTATGGATTTTTCATATATTGCACATTTTGTCTCATGTCTCGAAAATAAACAAAATGTTTATTTTCGAGGCGTGAAAATGAGTATGTGCGTACGTGCGTACGTGGGATGCCAAGCACATAACGAAGAGCTCACGAAGAAAGTGATAAACTATTATCTCGTCATGCGAGGACATTTTCTAGCGCGATCGGTCAATGAAAATAATCACGCAAGGAAAATCTAAACGAAAGACAATAGGAAAAAAATCAAAACTGTAAGTTCGATTTATCTGTACAGCATGGCATAATGTGCAAATATGATGTGTGATAATTTATAAATCTTTTGTTTGAATTCAAAATTCTTATGAATTGTCTTGTGTCTATGTTTTTACTGCTTCCGCAACGAAAAAAGAACATTGACTCAATATCTGTATTTCGTTATTATTCTTTATCTGTACAGCGTATCATAATGTGTAAATATAATATGTGAGAATTTGAAAAATTGTTATGAATTTTCTTGTGTCTATAAATAAATTTTGTTTGTTACGGTTTCTGCAAGGAAAAAAATCTGACTTAATTTCTGTATTTCGTTATTATTCTTAATCTGTACAGCGTGTCATAATCTGTAAATTTTTTGTCTGGATGACAATTTATTATGACTTTCCTTGTGTCTATAAATAAATTTTGTTTGTTACTGCTCCCGCAACAAAGAAAACATTGACTTAATTTCTGTATTTCGGTATTTCCCAAAACTATGTATCTATGAGAATTCTGTCTATCTATATAGAAATTGCCTTCATCAACTGGTTGTACAATTTATTTGATGAAATGATCGCTCCATATGAAGTAACAAAGGGTGCTCTTCGCATATCGTACGGCACTGCCTTTACAATTCATTTGATCAAATTATCGCTCCATATGAGGGAGCGTATCGTACGGCACTTGTTTGTTGCTGACTTTACTTCGGTGCGGTAGGAGAGCAGCGCCGCCCTTCTCGTCCTCGCTTTTGCGGACGTTTCGACAACACGGCGTTCGTACTCCTTACCTCTAGTCTTCCTGGCATGGAGCACGGTCTTACATACAGGCAGGGAGGCTAGAGTGGGAGGAGTCCGATCTATGCATTGGTGTAGCTGCCGAAGGCGTGGTCGGAAAATTTCGACCGTGCTCGGGTCTGTCCGAAGATGTCCGAGCGTAGCTCGCTCGCGGACACGCGCTTCTATGATTGTGTGATGGCCGCGTAAGACTAGAGACGGGATAACTTTTACGCGCGATCTGGCTGCACTGCTTGTGACTGCAAACCTGCCTTACGTATACATACTTATCCAACCTTAAAAAAAATTCGCTGCAGGACGAATTGCATATTGTTTTTATGACCCCAAAGTATTATTGAAGACAAAAGAAAACGATTTTTCCAAATTACTAGAGTGGTGTTATCCCTTAAAGAAAAGAAATTCATTTTTTGATCGTTGTATATTGTATATTTAAAAAAAAAATAATAAACTCGTAAGTATGGGCCGGAATATTTTTTACATAACGTCAGAAAGGGCTTTAAGAATAACGTTAATAAAGTTCCGTTCAAAATATTAAAAAATGGCGCCGTTATGCACATTGCCGCGGAGGTCCTCCGCACGATACGCGCGGTCGTTGTCCCAGCTGTTACCCGGTTATGTCACATCTGAATAAAAACAGCTCATTCGTGAGGAGTGTCGCTACAATGTAGCGTAACGGTTTCTTTTCGTACATTAAAAAAATTATGGTAAGCTATAATTTCGGCGAAAATAACAAATTTTTTTTCTTCGGCTCACCATAATTTTTTTAATGGTCGAAATGGACCGAGAGAATTGAATGTAAATCAGAACATTATTCGCCGAAATACATAACTTTGAAGGACGCCGTGTTTGAGCCATATAAAGTAAACAGGTAGCGGCAGCTGTGCGTTCGACTCCAAAGGGTCGCTGGAGGTCTTTATTGTATTTCATACCTATATATATATATATATATATATATATATATATATATATAAAATAAGAAAACCCTTTGTAGTTCGAAATACTGTTTCAGAAGCAGTTAGATTCGAAACGTTGAACCGTCCGAACGTTTATATTCGGAAAAGTTTCTTGAGTTTTTCAGTGCAAAATGGATAAAAAAGTATCGCGAGAAGACAGGAAAAATCGACGAATTTATAAGTCGCGAACCTTAAAAAGGAAACAGCATTTTAATCCAAAAACTGCGGAGACTGATGATGGCGGAGCGAGTACGTCAGCAAAAAAATTGAGAGATCAGGATGAATACCATGTGCCAAAAACGGATGCAGTTGATTATAGAATTATCAATTTTTTTTACCGTTTTTTCGGCGATCACGGGTCTTGTGAAATGTGCAAAGTGCAACAGCAAAATATAATTTGGTATTGTAAGCGAACGTGGACTTGGGTTTACAATTTCTGTTGTGTGTGATAAGTGTACTCCTCAATACATACCGTCATGCGATTTTATTAACCATTCTTTTGAAATTAATCGAAAGTTCGCATTAGCGATGCGTGTCATAGGCGTTGGTTATAAAGGTGCAAAAAAAATTTGCGCATTGATGGACTTCCCGCCATGGTTGGCTAAATCTACGTACTACATATTACTGGAGCATATTTGTGAGGCGAGTAAAAATATGGCTCAATTTTTTATGAAGAAGGCTTCTAAAGAAGAGCTAACTTGAATTCTACAAGCAGTGAAAGTAAGAATACTGATTTGATTGTGTCGGGTGATGGAACGTGGCACAAACGCGGATTTTCGTCTCTGTTTGGCATCACATCGCTAAAAGGACATTTTACGGGCAAAGTTCTTGACGTACTTGTAAAAAGTTCTTACTGCAAGGCTTGTGAAGTTTGGGAAGATAAAAAATACACGGAAAAATTTGAAGAATGGTATGAAACACACAAAGGAACTTGTTCGGCGAATCATATAGGCAGTGCGGGAAAGATGGAGGTCGATGCTGTAATCAAAATGTTTCGTCGTTCGTGGGAAAATCTTGGAGTGAGATTTTTGTATTACGTCGGGGATGGAGATTCAAAGACTTACTCTGGCATTGTTACAGCTGCTCCTTATGGAGAAACTGTAGTGACGAAAAAAGAATGTGTTGGTCATATTCAAAAACGGACCCGTCTACGTTCGTGTAATAATAATAATAAAGTACTCGGCGGTAAAGGGAAACTGACTGCTAAATTGATTGACCGATTATCTGTGTATTTTGGCAAGGCTATTCGTGACAACTCTGATTCGGTTGAAAAAATGAAGGATGCCATTTGGGCTACGCTCTATCACAAGATTTCAACCGACGAGAAACCGCAGCATCACAAGTGTCCACGAGGCGCTGACTCGTGGTGCAAATATCAACAAGCAAAGGCCGAGAAGAAGTTGAAGTCTTTCAAACACGATTACACTGCCTTGCCGAAGCAAGTCTTCGATGCAATAAAACCTATTTATGAAAGTCTCACAAACGATGAATTGTTGCAAAGGTGCATTGGAGGTTTCACACAGAACAGCAATGAAAGTTTTAACCAAATCGTTTGGAAGATCATGCCGAAAACATGACCTACCAGCTATACTACCGTTAGCATAGCTGTTTACATTGCTACCTGCACTTTTAACGAGGGTACATACGGTTTGCTAGCAGTCTTTGATGCCATGGGGATCAAGTTGGGACCACACGCCCACGCGTTTGCCAAGGCCGAAGATTGTATTCGAGTCGAGAAAGCTAACCGGCGATCCCTGGAAAACACTCGAGAGGCAAGGGTAGCTCGGCGGCAACTAAAAATGGCTTCAGATGCAATTAATAAAGCGCAGGAAGGCGAACTATATGGCCCAGGAATAGACGACTCTATGTAAGTTACAAAAAAAAAATTTATCTGCATGCAAATCGTACTCAAAACTCTAAACTCGTTTTTCTCAAAACCATGTTTTCGAAGTCGGTGATCAATGTAACTCGAGAACGGCTTTACCGATCGGGTTGAAATTTATATCACTTCTTCTATACATAGTTTTCCTCCGGATGAACGAAGGATTTTTTTTTGGACAATTTTTTTTATAGTCAATTTTTGTAAGTGAAATTTTGGTCAAAACAACACTTTTGACTTTCAACGTCCGCCATTTTGTGAAAAATGAAAATTTTTCAAAACCCTTCGCTCAACTGGAGCATTATATCATTAACTAAAGATTCCCCCCTGTTTTGTTGGTTTTAGATAATCCGTCACAGCGTGAGAGTGATCACCGCAAAACCTTTTTTTTTGCAGCGTCTTCGGCCATTGATACGTATCGGCTTATTTTGAAATATATTTCTTTAAAAAAATTATAATGTTTATATTAAATATATATCTTTTAAATGGAAGAACTTTTGCTGTAAATTATTTTATCGTTTGGCCGAAAAAAATCGGAAAAACGACCTTTTTTTAACGTTCCAACTAGACCTCACTCCTTAATGCATATTCCAATCTGCAATACGGCCACACATATATGTTGAGCTCGATCGGACGGAAAACCGACAGGCGAACGAGCGAGGGGCAGAGACTTTCCCCCCACCGAGCTATCCATTCGTGTGCACGCCGACTGCGATATCGACTTGAGCGGTGATCACGACTCGCGCGGCTACAAGGAAATCTGCAACCTCGACAGAGGCGATGCACACAAAACCATATTCTCGAACTCGCCGCTGCGATTTACCGCCATTTCCGCGGCACGCCGTAAAGGGGAGCGTTGTGCACAAGGAGAGTAGAGTAAAGGAGTCTAAACTCCCTATCCTAGCCTGTATGTACGAAGTTCTTTCAATCGGTCGCAGAGATGTAGAGCTCAGTTCCGCCGCAGGCGTCGCTAGTGTTCCCCAGAGCCCATAATATATAGTAATACAAAACTGCATAAGTTCCGAGCTCCGCCTCAACGACCAATCACAAAACTGGGGTGATCGTGTTTCTCTCTCGTACTCACTTGGAACGATCATGGTGCGTTCTCTCTCGCACACCCGAACGATAATACACCCATGTGGGGATTCCTTCTATTATAATATATAATAATATTGTGTACATATATATAATAAATAAAATATCAATAATATTAATGAAACAACTCGTGTTGTTTTATTCACATGGGCTTATTATATAATAAGCACATCAGATATAATAATTATATAATAAGTACAACACGAGTTATTTTATTATGGAAACTTATGATTTGCCTGTTATGTTTAAAAATATAGCTAATTATAATGAAACGCGAATAAAGCGATAAACTAACCGTAATGTATCTCGTAATGTATTTATTATTCGAATGCGCGTTACTCTGTTTCCCTGTACAATAATAATAATAATAATAATAATAATAATATAATAATAAAATAAAATATAATATAATATAAATATATATATAAATATAATAATATAATATTAATATAATAATATAATAATAATATAATATTATAATATAATAATATATAAATATAATATAATAATAAAATAATAATAATAATAATAATAATAATAATTAAATGGTGGGTGCCTCTCTGCGTGGGTAACACCCGCCAAGGGGAAATGCTACCTTCCGGCGTCCACGTCGCGCCCGCTGGAAACGTCATTGCTGCGTCAATGTCCCACGCGACAACGCAATAACAAGGGCGGCTAAAGGAAGCTCTGGCTGCGGCCGCTCATAGTGGTAAGCGACCGCTATGCCCCCACTTACACACCTTACACTTACACCTCTGAGCGCCTTGACAGAGCCCCCGTGGCGGTATGAGTCAGGTGACCCTGCGAACGGGTATCACCGATAAATGAGACGGAACCCCCTATAAACGGGGGCTTTTTCAACCGGGTCATGGATGGAGGGGCCCTATAAACGGGTATCGCCCGTGAGGGAATGATCCCACGGGACCGCCCTGCAAGGTCGCAAGGAGACAACGCAGAGCCCCTCTGGCGGGGGAGGTAAAAGTGGCCGAGAGAGGGCCTCTTCCGGCCGCCCGGCGACCGGACGAGGCTCAGGACGGGCCGTTGCCACCTCCACCTAAAACCAGGGGGGACCTCTGACCACCTCACACTCACCATACACGTAAAAGACAGGGGGAGAGAATAAAAATATGGAAGGACATGTTACAAACAATAGACCCCAGGTGGTCACCCCGCAAGCGGGGGGGGGCCACCCTGAGCTCCGACCGGGTGCAAGCCCCGATGGCTTCAGGCCGCGGCACGGATTCTGGGGGCCGCAAAACATGTTTTACGGAGGCGAGAAACGAGGCGAAGGGAGAGCGAGCCGACACGGACAGCAAACGGCTGGAGGCTCACAACAGCCGAACGAGATGCAGCAGCGCGTCGAGCTACGCGAGCATCGCGAGCTACGAGAGCGCTGTCGGCGGCGGAACTGTCGAGACCAGCCAGCGACAGAGGGCAAGTTACCCAAGAAATATGGGGCCCCCAACCCCAAGACCGACGGACGGACGAACGGGACAGACAACGGCGTTGGCCACACCCGTCCGGACAGCTGAGGCCCGGATCCGGGCGCAGTTGCGGCGGACCCGGGAGTGCTTAGTTGTGATGGAGGCGAAAACGCGCGTCCAGCGCAACATCAGCACCGTCATAACGACGAACATGGCCATAATCAGGGAGGCTGTGGACGAGGCCGGGCATGAATGTGACAGAATGTTTGTGCTCGGGACTGTCGAGGGTGCAAGTGGCGGAGACAGACTGGCGACGCCACAGACTACGCCACAGACGAAACGGAAGCGGGTGACTACGGGCTCAAGCCCGGACCTTACGCCAGCCAAAAGGCCGACAGAGGGACCCAAGCCCACCACGTGGGCAAAGGTAGTCACCAAAAGACAAAAAAGAAAGCCGACAGACGTACAGGACCGACAAAAGACGGAAACGCCACATACTCCGACAGCGACGTCGACCGCGAGGGGGGGAAGCGGGAGCTGTCCAGCCCGGAGACCCGGAGTTGGTGTGGTTCTCGTCAAACCCACGAGTGGAAAAACTTACACGGACACATTAAGACAGATGAAAACCGTTGACCCCGGCATCGAGAAGGTGCAGGTCAACGGCTACCGACAGACAAAGGACGGGTCTGTCCTGGTCTGTGTTAAAAGCGGACCCAGGGAAAGACAAAACTTCCAGGACAAGCTTCGGCAAGCCCTGAGAGATAACGCACAGGTACGAGACATGACGGTCAACGTACAAATTAATATACTGGACCTGGACTGCGTGACGGACAAGGAGGAAGTGATGGAGTCACTCCGCCAGGCGACGAACGACACGAGTGACCCGAAGGTTCATATCTTCGGGCCAAACAGACAAGGACAGTGTATGGCTGTGTGTGAGGTTGAGGTGGGCGCCGCAAACGCCCTGCTCAAGAAAGGGCGACTGAAAATTGGGTGGACGAACTGCCGCGTCAGGCCTAGGACGACCGTGCCAAGGTGCTACCGATGCCTTGGGTACGGGCACACTAGGACTAACTGCAACGGAACGGACAGGGCACGGAGTTGCTACAAATGTGGCAAGACGAACCACGTCGGCAAGGACTGCAAAGACAGACCGACGTGTTTCCTGTGCGCCGAGGCGGGGTACGAGAGCACCGCGCACGTCCCGGGTTCCGGGGCGTGTGCGGTCTTTAGAGCTGCGCTGGAGGAGTGCAGGAAAAAGACGAAGACGTGACGGTCTTACAGGGAAACATGCACAGATGCGAGGAGGCACATTTGCTGCTACCTCAGATCGCGACGGAGCACGACGCTGACGTACTCATACTTAGCGAACAGTACAGGGACTGGACGATTCCGACGTGGTTCCAAAACGGCGCGGGTACCTCGGCCATCTGGGTCAGGGGTTCCGCAATGCGCGTACTCGACAGCGGGGCGGGCGACGACTACGTCTGGGTGAGGGTGGGCGGCCTGACTTATGTCAGCGTCTACCTGACCCCAAACTGCTCTGCTGGAGAGTTCGTGGACAAGACGGACAGACTGGAGGACGCGCTGAGGGAGCTGTCTGGCGATTTAATTGTCGCGGGCGACCTCAACGCGAGAGCGATCGAGTGGGGCATGACCCGGACGGACAGACGCGGACACTTGCTGCTAGAGATGGCAGCAAGACTCAACCTGACGGTTGCAAACACGGGAAACGTACCAACGTAATAAGACCGGGGGTGGGCTCCTCGATACCGGACGTGACGTTAATCTCGGACAGTGTCGTCCCGCTGATGAGGCGGTGGGCGGTGATCGACGACTACACAGCCAGCGATCACCGGTACATCGTCTTTGAGGTGGCAGGAACCACAATGACGCGACGCCATGGATTGGTGCGTGCACCGCGGTGGAACATACAGAAACTGGACGGTGACAGGTTCTCGAGGGCGTTGCTGGAAACAGCCGCTCCCTCAGTGAGCATGTCTGACGAACTGACTGGACGCACGAGGACTGAACGACTCGTGGACGAAACACTGAAACTGACGAGACGGCTCTGCAAGGCGTCAATGCCACGCAAGAGCACCCAACACGACAGACGAGCCACGTACTGGTGGACAGAGGACATCGCCGAACTGCGGAGAGACTGCATTCGGGCCAAACGGAGGATGTACCGGGCTCGGGAAAGGGACAGGCCGAATGCGGCCGCTCTTACGACAGAGTACAAGACCGCACGGAAGACGCTGACGAACGCCATAAAACTGAGCAAAAAGCGGTGCTGGAGACAGCTTTGCGAGGAGGTGGACCGAAACCCCTGGGGTCTGGGATACAAAATTGTGTCCCAGAGACTGGGGGTTCGAGGCCCACCGGAACTCCATGACGCAACGACCATGGGACAGATCGTCGACGGTCTCTTCCCGACTCACCCGATGAGGGAGGAGCCGGCGCACACCGACGACAGATTAGACGTCCCCGTCTTCACCGAGGAGGAGCTTATCAAAGCTACGACCTCTCTGAAGGCGAGGAAAGCACCGGGACCGGATGGCATACCTGGGGAGGTCCTGCGGCTGATGGCTCGCCTGAGGCCTGGGATCCTCCTCGAGATGTACAACGAATGCCTAAGGACAGGGACGGTTAGCACGCGCTGGAAGACGGCCAAACTGGTTCTCCTTAGCAAAGGAAAGGGAGAGCCGTACATGCCGTCTTTCTACAGACCGCTCAGTTTACTGGACACAACGGGTAAAGTTTTCGAACTTTTACTGAGACCGCGACTGACAGACGCGATAAGAGCGGCTGGGGGCTTGTCCGTGAACCAGCACGGCTTCCGCAAGGGACGCTCGACGATAGGGGCAATCCGCGAGGTCATCGACACCGTCAGGAGGACGGACGAGGCCTGTCACGCGGCAAGGCCCCTAGTGTTACTGGTGACTTTAGACGTGAGAAACGCCTTCAACTCGGCTAGGTGGGTGGATATCTTGGGGGCGCTGGAAGGCGCCCTCCGGGTTCCTCCCTACCTTCTCCGGGTATTGAGGGATTATCTCAACGACAGACGGATAACGTACGAGACGGCGGACGGACCGGTGACTAGACGGATCACCGCGGGTGTAGCGCAGGGATCAATCCTGGGACCGGACCTTTGGAACGCGACGTACGATAGCCTGCTGAGGCTGGAGATGCCGCAAACCGCATCGCTCGTCGCTTACGCTGACGACGTGGCGGCGGTGATTGTGGAGCGCCGCGCGGATCTGGCCCAGCTGACACTTAATCAAGTCATGAGGCGCGTAGACCGATGGATGACGGAGCACGGACTGATCCTTGCACTGGACAAGACGGAGCTCCTCATGCTCACGAGACGACGAATTCCGACCCTCATTCCGATGAGTGTCGGAACAGTACGCACGGAAACCAGAGGGGAGGCCAAGTATCTGGGGGTGACCCTGGACACAAAGCTGACCTTCTGGCCACACATAAAACGGACGGCCGAGAAGGCGGCGGCGAAGGTCACTTCGCTCAGCCGCCTGATGGCAAATACGCACGGACCGAGACCGTCAATACGACGGCTACTGATGACGACGGCCCACTCGATCCTCCTGTATGGCGCAGAGGTCTGGGCGGACGCGCTGGCCATAAAGAAATACAGGAAGACTATGACGTATGTACAAAGACAGGGGGCACTAAGGATAGCGTGCGCCTACAGGACCGTCTCGGCAAAGACGATCCTGGTAGTGGCGGGCGTGATTCCCATAGACCTACTGGCCACAGAACGGAAACGTATTTACGAACGCGACGAAAGAACTGAAAGGCTTGACGCGGCAAAGTGCGAAAGGGAAAAGACCATGACGGACTGGCACGCACGCTGGACGGCTGAGACGAGGGGACGATGAACACGACGACTGATAACCGACCTAAGACTGTGGACCGAACGGGGGGCGGGGGAGGTAAATTTTTACCTGACCCAGTTCCTAACGGGCCACGGATACTTTCGAGGTTATCTACATAACATGAAACGAGTACGGACGCCGAACTGTAAATACTGCGGACACATACGGGACGACGCAGAACACACGTTTTTTGCGTGCGACAGATGGACGACACAGAGACAACAACTGGAACAGAGGACCGGTCGCATCACGCCTGACAACATTGTCGGGCTGATGTTACGAGACGAAGACCAATGGACAGCCGTTGCCACTTTCATCGAGGCGGTGCTGAGATGTAAGAAAGATGATGGATGTCTGGAGTACGAATGAGGGGACGGATACGTAATTGGGGTACACGGTAACGAACGAAACGAGACGGACGATGGACAGGACCCGCGTGGGTGAGGTTATACTAACGTGTTGCCACCCCACGGGTAGACAGTGGAGGGGGATTGTTTAGTCGGTATACCACCATTCCGACATACGAGATCACCGGCATGTGTGGGAGTCCGACACACGAGAGGGTCCTTGGACTCTATTACGGTGCGTAATCTGCATTTTAACCCCCGCCTTAAAAAAAAAAAAAATAATCAAATGGCGTGGGGAAGCTGGCGTGCCCATCGCCCGGGGGAGCACAACTCCCCCGCAATAGCCACCGACGTGCCAGGCCAACCACCTGGCACGCCGAAAACTAAGTTCGAACACCGCCTAGTCAAGCCCCCCACAACCGGTCCCTCTCGGATGGGGACCAAGGATCAGTTGGGAGGGGCACCCGGATAGGATCCACGGCAACGACCACGGCTCGAAATCGGCGCCTCGAGTGGACGGAGGAACTCAAGGAGGACCTCATCCGCTGCTGGAGGGATAGCGTGCCGTCGCGGCGGGGCTACATGGCGAGGTTGCAGGCCCTGTGGAGCCAAGTGCACCCAGACCTTGCACACCTCTCGCAACAACATCTGCGAGACCAAGCTGCCCGCTTGCGACGGCAAGGCTACGATCTCTTGTTATTACCACCAGAGCTGTCCGGCAGGCGTTCTTCCGCGCGTTCCGTGCGGAGCTCTACCGGACGGCCTCAAGATCGAACCCCCCGGCAGTCGGAACCTCCCCGTTGGCGCGTCGATTTGACAGAGGACTGGGGAACAAGGAGGGAGAGAATCACTGGGAAATTTTCGCTTCAGCCTGGTTGCCTAGAAGCGGCAAATGAGTCCCTCGCGGCAGCAATCCCTGAGACCGCTGATCTCCTCAGCTTGAACTGGGCTGTGTATCACGCGGCTGTTGAGTCGAAGCCTCAGACACGCAATGATAAGGCGGCGTTCGTGGCTAAGACTCGGCGGCGCGTTGCACAGCTCCAGAATAAGATCAATGAAGCGCGGAGGCAGGCATCCCGTGTTCAGTGTGTGTTAGACTTCATTACGGCGGGGAGGGCGTTTACCCCTAAAATCCGAAAAATCAGCTCGGAACTGAAATGCCGTCACCGCACATTGAACAAAGCTATCCTTCTTATTGTGAAGGAACGCTACGTGGAGAAGGTGCGGAACCTGGGGGTTGCGAAGCAATCCCTAGAGAGGCGGCTGGGTCGGGCGTTAGACAACGCCCTCTTCCGTTCTGACCCAGGCCGCTGGTTCCAACCACCTACGCCTGCCCCCAACACAGCGCCAACAGCTGTTCAGGTGGAGCGGTTTTGGGGAAAGCTATATAGCAAGGCGGGTCATTTTGATGAAGGCACTCCAGCTCTGGGACGGTTCGACACGTTTTGTCGGCAACAGCCGAGTCAGCGTGGCGACTGTTTTCCAGTCACGCGGGGTGAGGTGGAGAAGGCGGTGAGTAGCATGAGGAACCACGCCGCTCCCGGACCGGATGGGATTAACATCTTCTGGTGGAAGAATTTCAAGTGCACCCATACCCATCTGGCCCGCATCTTCTCGTCGTTCATCGATGGGACGGTGCCCATCCCTGCGTGGCTGACAGAGGGAAGGACGGTGCTACTCCCCAAAAAAGGGGATTTGTCTCGTCCGGAGAACTACCGCCCGATAACGTGTCTGAATGCGCTCTGTAAGATCTTCACAAAGATTCTTTATGAGCGTGTTCTGCGCGAGATCGAGCCTGCATGGCGGGAGATACACGAACAAAGGGGATCGAAGAGGGGGCTGGGAGGTTGTAAGGAGAACCTGCTGGTGGACCGCTGCATCACGCAGGACGCGGTCCAACACAAGCGTAACCTCTCAGTCGCTTGGATAGACTACCGTAAGGCGTTCGACACTGTCAGTCACAAACTTATCATACACCTACTCGAACGCCTTTCGGTGAGTCCTTACATAGTGAGATGCATTAGGCAGCTCATGCCGCTCTGGAAGACACGCTTCACAGTTAAGACTAGTGAAGGCAACGTGTCGACCGGAGTGGTGGGGTATAGGAGGGGGATTATCCAGGGAGATTCTCTCAGCCCCCTCCTGTTTTGCATCTCACTATTACCCTTATCAATCGCCTTGCGGGCTGCACGCGGGTACGAAGCGGGGGCCCCCGGGGAGCGTGGGCGAGGGATCACCCATTTATTTTATATGGATGACCTCAAGCTATACGCTCCCGGGGAGGGGGGGCTTAAGCTCCTCTTGAACATCGTAGCGACGTACACGCGGGCGGCGGGAATGGAATTCGGATTGGACAAGTGCGCTGTTCTTCATCTCAGGAGAGGGAGAGCAGAGGGTGTCGCGGCTGATGTTCGGCTGGTGGACGGGAGCGTCTTCAAACACCTGGACGCAGGAGGGTCTTATCGGTACCTTGGCATCGATCAGTGTTCTGTACAGGACGCTGAGGGTGTCAAGGAGGCCCTCCGCAGCGAGTATAGGCGGCGTCTCAGACGGATCTGGAAATCAGATCTGTCTGGGAAAAATAAGATCACTGCCACCAATATGCTCGCTGTCCCGGTCCTGCTCTATTCCTTTGGCGTCGTCAAATGGCGTACAGACGAGCTTAAACAGCTGGACATCGGCACACGCAAGATAATAAACATCCAGCGGAGTCTGCACCCTCGATCTTCCACCCCGCGCCTTTATATGCTGCGTCAGAGCCGCGGGCGCGGGCTCTCGGGATTGGAGTGTCTTCATGACCGCATGGTCCTCGGAATAGCAAGCGATGTAATAACGAGCTCGGACCCGCTCCTGGAGATTGTGCACAAGCATGAGCTTCATGGGGCGGGTGCTTTTCTCTATAAGGCGGCAGATCGTTCGGCAGAGACCCTCGGCTTGGAGTTCCGCCGGCGCCGGCGTGGCGCCTTACCAATAGACTCCGTCGCTCGGTTGCCCAAGTCCCGACGTCGGCGGGCAATCAGGGCTGCCGAGCAGACTGTCCTGACTCGGCAGCATGTGGACAGACCCATGCACGGTGTGTTTTTTCACCACATCGAGGAACAGGGGCTGTCCACCCAGCTGACCTTTTCCTTCTTGCGGTCAGCTTGACTGATGTACGAGACCGAAGGGTTTATCTGCGCCTGCCAAGACGGAGTCATCAACACCCTGGTTTATCGCAGTCGCGTTTTGGGTCAGCCTCTGCCGACCACTTTGTGTCGTGCATGCAAACAATCGCCGGAGACACTAATGCATCTACTGTCGGCCTGCCCAGTATATGCAGTCTCCGGCTGTATATATCGCCATAACGCGGCCCTAAGAGTACTACCATCTACGGCACTCCTATGGGATAGACCGGGAGCCCGTGCCGCCTTATTTACCAGGAGATATTGAGTCCGTTGTCGTGGGCGAGAGGTGCAAGATTTATTGGAACTTCTCATTCGCGACCATCGGGTCGCTTCAAGCGACTAAGCCTGACGTTGTCCTCTTCGATTTCGACGACAAGACGATATACGTCATTGAGTTCTCGGCTCCGGCCGAAGTGAACGTGTCGCGAAAGGAAGAGGAGAAATGGCTGAAGTATCAGCCTCTCCTGGCCGAGCTACGTCGTTTGCACCGAGGATTCAGGGTAACTCTTGTTGTCCTCATCATCGGCGCGCTAGGGGGGATGAAAGAGTCTTTTGTATCGGGCCTCGCTGGCATACCGGTTTGCAAACCCGGTGTCCGGTTGCTAGCGGGTCGGATGCAGAAGGCGGTCATACTTGGGTCCCTCCGTTTACTCAGGCAACACGATTGTGGACTGCGGTAGTCGCTAACCCTCTGGCATCAGGGTGCGGCTATCGCAGAGCGATATATTGAACTGTTCGCGCGACTTTTTTGACTGGGCGGCAGCCGAGGTGATGTCGGAACCCTCGAAAGCCGCCCCGCGTTATTGTTCCGGTCTAGGTTAAGACCGAGCCTAACCCCCGGGGGTAGGTGAATGTTTCCCAGTGCAAACTGAGGAAGTGCGTTGCCCGGAGCAATAAAGTCAATTATAAAAATAAAAAAATATAAAAATAAAAAAAAAATAATATTAACATCTACATGCAAGAAACCGGGCGAATGCGGGAATGTTGCCTCTACATGCCGGGGTTGTCTTTTCAACACGTGCTTATTATATGTATACCCATGAAAACTCGTTATTTGCTAGTTACGTTTAAAAATGAAGCTAAATATGAATAAAATTAAGCGATGAACCAACCGAACAAGCCGTCAAGCCTAATTGAACCCCGAGCGCGGCAATCACTTAAATATGAGAAGATTATATTTATTGGCAAATGATTGTGTCGCGAAGTTGGTAGAACGCTAGATTACTGTATTGAAGGTCCTGAGTTCGAGCCTCGGTAGTTTTATTTTTTTTTTCTTTTGCATTCGTACAGGTATCTGGTTGTACAAGCGAATTGAAGCAGTTTCAACCAATCAAAGAACTCGTCCGTTCCCAAAACAACTTGAACGAAAATAACATGGAAGAATATATTTTTTAATTCACTGCCATCAATAGTTGAAATTTGTTTTATAATTCCTACCTAGAGTGTTTACTTTTTCCCTTTATCACATTGACTTGCGAGGAGTCATCTCCATTATTATACACACAGTTCGATAGCTGCTGTGCTGGTGTACACGACAGATATATTTGTGTTTGACAGGCGCAAACAATTTTGCCGCCATAACACGGTCAGTTTCACCTTATGCAGTTTTGTATTACTATATATTATGGGCTCTGGGGAACACTAGCGACGCCTGCGGCGGAACTGAGCATTACACCTCTGCGACCGATTGAAAGAACTGTTTGAGGCGGGAGTGTCGACTCCTTCTCTCTAGTCTCCTTGGTTGTGCATCTCCCTACTAATCTCTGCGTTGTGCATCTCCCTACTAATCTCTAGTAGTTGGCTGTACCTCGTCAAATTTGCCCCCCCCCCCCCCCCACTTTGACTAATCGAACTTTTTTTTTACGAATCGTTTGGTGGTCGTTTGGTAGCGTTTGGTAAACCATTGAAATCGTTTGGTAGTCCTCCGTTTTTCGAAAAATCAATAATCGAAATTTGGGCAGTAAATTAGCCCCACCACTTTCACTAATCGAACTTTTTTTTTTACGAATCGTTTGGTGGTCGTTTGGTAGCGTTTGGTAAACCATTGAAATCGTTTGGTAGTTGTCCTTTTTCGAAAAATCGATAATCAAAAATTGGGCAGCAAGTTGGCCCCCCCACTTTGACTAATCGAACTTTTTTTACGAATCGCTTCGTGGTCGTTTCGTAGCATTTGGTAAACCATTCAAATCGTTTGGTAGTTTCCCATTTCTTCGGAAAATCTAAAAGGAAATTCCGATCCATGAGATAGGACGATGTGCAGCGGAAAAAGACTCGATAACCAACGCCATCTGTCGCAAAAACGTCGTATGTTATCACGACCAATCAGAGCTCTCTATTCCTAATACGCACATATTTTGTTTTATCGTATTTGAATGATCGACTACCAAACGTCCCGAATAGAATACCAAACGCTACCGGATGTTTTTCCATCGATCGCGGCCCAATAGAACGTAATCAGACAAGAAATAACGAGTGAATCTACGCTAATATATCATTCTGTCAGTGCGGCTTATGGCGACCAATCCCAGCGCTCCATTTCCGATTCGCTGTATTTTGCGTTGGCGTTATTGATTGATCGACTACCAATTGACCTGAATGGAATACCAAACGCTATGATTTCTTTTTCTATCGAATAAATCTCATCCCAATGAATAAGCCACAAAATAAAGGGGTGAATTTTTGTGAGAAATTCCTTTTTCCGCTGCGGCTTCTAACGACCAATAGCGGCTCACCATGATCAACGGATCGGTGAGCTGTGATTGGTCGCCACAAGTCGCGGCGGACAAAGAAACTATGTACGCACGCACGACTACTAAACGATTCGTGAATGAAAGCTTGATTAGTCAAAGTGAGGGGGCAGGGTGCTAAATTGTGGACCGATTTTTTAATCTAAAAAAATAACGGATGAATTTGCGTTAATCAGCCGTTCTAAGACTACGGCTTCTGGCAACCAATCAGAACCGTCCACTGAGGATTCACATGTATTTTGCGTTTTCATAATTAAGCGATCGACTACCAAACGTCCTGAATAGAATATCAGACGCGATTAGATGTTTTTCTATGGATTTAAGTCTTTTCACAATGAAATTAGCCACAAAATAATGGGTGAATTTTTGGTAGAAAATCCTTTTTCCGCTGCCGCTTCTGGCGACCAATCACAGCTCGCCGTTCACAATACACACGCATTTCTGGTTGGCTCAATCTAATGATATACTCCCAATCGTTCTAAATAGAATACCAAAAGCTTCCGGGAGTTTTTCTATAAATCAAGACTCATTAAAGGGAAATCAAACAAGAGATGGCGAGTGCATCAGTGTTTTGCAATTTTGCTCCGTGGTTGGACCTTCAGTGACCTGTCGCAGTCCTCTAATCAAGACCCCGGATATCCGTTCTTAGTTCGGTTATGACTTTGGATCCTGATCTGACAGCTGAGGCGTAACATTTTTTTCATTCGTGACCTCATTTGGAAATAATTATTTAATTGAAGTGTGCGCAAACTTATTACTAATAAAGTAATGTGTAATAAAGAATCAAATCAAAGGAACTCAACAGAAAGTCACAGAATAGGGATGACCCAACGATGGGCCGCCTGGATGGAAGAGCGCACAAGAGATGGAAGGCTTCGATAGCGTAATGCCTCAGAGAGGTTTATCGATGCAAAAGCCTTGACAATCTTTGGGTTTGGTTATGAGTTTTTTAAAGCTAGATTCGGGTTCAGTGCTTTGAATGCGTAAATGTTTCCTCTTTGCAGGCTATGAACCGAAACGTCTATGTCAAAACTGCATGGACAACGGGATGTCCCAAGCGAAACTGAACGAATATTTCGGCGCAGATAGGGTAGAAAAAAGGACCGAACACTTTCGTTGCTTAGATTGGAATTTTTATTCAGATTTTTTTATGACGCGTTTTAAACAGAATTGAACACGTGATATGTACGATGCTCATCGTATAGCCAATACTGATAATTCTAGAGAGTGATAATATACGAATCAAAGCTGCTCGAGCATGTATTTCTTTTTTTTTCTTTTTTTTTCTTCTCTGTACACAGTGTTGTGCCCTGAAAAGACAGGAATTTTCATATTGCTAACGCATGTGGTTCAAAGACCCCATGCGACGATATCGAGCCCGATATTTCACAAGCCCGATATTCCGCTCGACTCAACCGGAAAAACGCTGAATCGCAATCGAACGATTCGAACGTTCTCGAACGATTGGTTGCGAAAACCCCAGTTAACAATTAGCCGAAAGAATCAATCGAAAGGCAGTCTCCGGCCAGACGCCGAGGAGGCCGGTCTCAAGGCATAGAAAAGAATTGTAATATTGTTGCCTAATTTTAAATAAAATATAAGTTGTTCAAGTTGCAATATCCCGAGTTGGAGATTTACTCGGAACGGGAAAAGTCCCCACATACCCTCGCCCTCGAGCATCTGACAACCCACGGTGTCAACTGACTCGAGAGCGAAATTCCGTGCTCTCCGCGCATTGTCAGAAGCCGGGGCACAACATTGGTGGCAGCGGTGGGATTCCCCTAATTGGTGGATACCGCAACTTTGCATTACACAACTTGAAAAAAAAGACGAAGGAAACATCCTATCCAACGTAAAAAATAAACTGAACGCAGCAAGTGCTGAAAAGGAGGTCAACGAGTGATCCGATCGACGACCGTCGAACCGGGCAAATAAAAAGAAAAAGTGCGGCGTAAGCAAACGCCCGAGTTAACCGTACAGAGCTGTCCCAAAGCAACCAGATCCCGAGGATCATAGATACCAGACCGACCCAAGGACCCAAATACCTTCTACAACGGAACAACAGAGCGCACGAGAACAGCAAACCAAAGCAACACGACAACAGGGAACAAAACACGCAACAACAAATTTTCTGCCAAGCAGCTACGAGAACGAGGTCAACATCTTGTGAACAACCGACTACGAAGCATCGATCAACATGAGGCGCATCATCGTACTGTAAGTGACGGAACATTTATCAAAAAACACCCTCCAAAGCCAAACAATTAAACATTAATGTCAAACGAAGACGAGCGTCGTAAAGTATACCGATTACCGGGTAACAACAAATTATGGCGTTCATTAAATTCAATTTTCGACAAACTCATTGCGAGAGGTCGTCCCGAGAATCAACCAGTCGAACAAGAACCGTTCATTTTTCTGATCAATCAACAGATTCTGATCAATCTCCAGAAAATATAGACACTAGGCGTGGTCGCGAAATAGAAATTCAAGAATTTTCCCCACTCCAACTTAATTCAGATAACATGGCGCAAGAAAATGGTTTCATGACCCTAAAGGAAGCGCGAAGCCTCATTCCCTGATTTGATGGCGAAAGACCTGAAGAAGTCGACGACATAATTGAAGCATTCGGTTATGCAAACGCGTGCGTTGCAGCAGCCGATACACATTCCCTTTTACAATCCGTGTTAGCAACAAAAGTGATAGGAAAAGCGCAAAAAGATACCCGATATAAAGAAATAGAATCGGACGAACAACTTAAAGACGAATTGACAGCATTATATGGAACGCGACGTACAGTAGCCGCGTTACAGGTCGATTTTAATACGTGTAAGCAAAAATACAACGAGAGCGTGTTAGCATACGGTCAACGACTCGAGGCCATAATGATGGAATTAATCGAAGCCAGCACAACCGAAGCAAGATCGTCTGCGGAAAAAAGAACGATTGAGACATATGTAAGGCAATTAGCCCTATACAACTTCGAAAGAGGACTTCGAAGGGAATACCAAGTCATCGTAAAAGCTCGAGGATTCAAGGATCTCGGATCAGCCCTTAAAGGAGCAATGGAAGAGGTAAAATCGCTACAAGGAGGAGAATCCATAAACAGGCAGACTCATCTGGAAAAACGAACGCCGATGACGTGCAATAAATGTCACAAAATGGGACATTTAGCAAAGGATTGCCGATCCAACACATCGTCATACGGAAGATACAGCCTACCAGCTCCATCGAGAAGCGTGCATCAATTCAACATCACTTGCAATTACTGCAAGAAACCGGGACACATGTACAAGGATTGCCGAAAAAGGAATTGGCAACAAGGACAAGGAAACGGATATCGACAGGCACCGGGAACCAGGTATCATCAAAATCATCAAACGAATTATCAGCAGGGCCAAGAAACCAGCTACTACAACAAGAGTGGGCCCCCAGGGCGCCCAAATCAGTATCACTGGAACGCAAATAAAAATAGGCCGAAAGAAGACAGACCGAAGGAAGAAAATCGCAACGACAGCCGAAAGAAAAAAACAATTGCATCATTTTCGCTCGACATGATAACGGCAACAAACGTAGACAGGCCAAGAGAAGAAAACCGCAACGACAGCGAAAACAGGAAAACAATTAGGTCATTTTCGCTCGATATGGCAACGGCAACGAGCGGCGACAAAAAACGCAACGTCAGAAAAATAATCGAAGCATCGAATACAGGTCCGTCCAAAAGAAAAAACACAAGGAAGAAAATAAAATCGTACTGGATAACGACGATCAATTCTGGAGGAGCCGCTAGCGACTTTCACATCGCGTCTCCCCAGGCTAAAGGAAAAATCCTCAAGTTGAACAGAGTGTATTAAAAAAGGACGCAGAAATAATAGAACAAACGATCGAACTCAAAGGAATCGGAGGAAAAAAATTCTACGCACTGTGTAAAATTATGCTCGTGCTCGAAACACCCGCAGTAAACGTAGAACACGGATTCTACGTAATAGATGACGCAGTAGCATTGGAAGTAGAGGGAATAATGGGTTTGGACCTCATGAGAGAGCACAACGTCGACATCCTAAGCGGAAGACACATTAAAATATACGGACATCCGATCCCCATGCTGGACGGAACGAATAAAATTAAACTACCTCCCAGAACAGAGCAAATGTTATACGCAAAAACATTGACGGCAAAAATAGGCTGTGTCGCAGCAAAAGAAGTGCGACCAGGAGTAAAGATAGGCGGATGTTACGTCCACCCAGAAGGACATTCCTGCCTCATAGTAGTGCGAAACTCAAACAATGAAGAAATCGAAATAGAAAGGCCAACGGTGCAAATTGAAGAAATTAAAAAAGAAAAGCCAACCGAAGAAAAGGAAATAAGTGCTGTATTGATCGAAGAAAAATTAAAAAGAAAAGACAAAATATGGGAAGAAATCGAAGAAGATTCGAACTTAAAACCAGAAGAAGAAAAATTCCTACGCGAATTCGCTGACGCATACGCTGACGTCTTCTATTTAGAGGAAGAGTCGCTTGGGTGCACCGTTATAGTGGAGCACCGCATAAGCGTACGATCAGGGACAACGCCAATAAAAATTCGTCCATATCGATTACCAGAAGTCCACAAGCAAGAAATGATGGCGCAGACAAAAGAGATGCTAAAAAATGAAATAATTCGACCGAGCAAGAGCCCATGGAATGCTCCTCTACTCGTGGTTCCAAAAAAGCCTGACGCCAACGGAAATATACGCAAGAGAGTGGTAGTAGACTTCCGAAAACTCAACGAAGCAACGGAAGGGGACTCGTATCCATTGCCTAATATTACCGAAATATTGGACCAATTGGGACGAGCAAAATACTTCACGACTCGCGATTTGGTATCGGGATTTCATCAAATCCCAATGGCCGGAAAAGACAAGGAGAAAACCGCTTTCTCCACTCCTATTGGACATTACGAGTACAACCGAATGCCATTTGGATTAAAAAACCCCCCACCAACCTCTCAAAGGCTGATGAACGCTGTACTTGCTGGATTATAAGGACTAAAATGCTACGTATATCTCGACGATATAGTAGTATACGGATCATCGATCGAAGAACATAACAAAAGGCTGACAGAAGTATTCGGTCGACTGAGAGAAGCCCAATTAAAGGTTCAACAGAAGAAATGTCGATTTCTGCGAAAAGAAACCCAGTACTTGGGACACATTATTACCGAAGTGGGAGTAAAACCCGATCCGGAAAAAATAGAGGCTGTACAACGATTTCCATCCCCAAAAAACGTAAAGGAGGTTCAATCATTTCTGGGACTAGCCGGATATTACCGAAAATTCATACAAGATTTTTCAAAACTCTCAAAGCCGTTAACCGAACTGATAAAAAAAGAAAACAAATTTATTTGGGACGAAAAGTGCGAACAAGCTTTCCAAAAATTGAAGGAAACTTTCAGCACCGCACCGATCCTGCAGTATTCGGATTTCGAAAAACCCTTCGTGGTGACAACTGATGCCTCTGACAAGGCAATTGGCGCGATTTTATCGCAAGGAAAAATCGGAGAAGATCTACTCATCTGTTACGCGAGTCGCACTCTGAACAAGGCAGAAATGAATTTGGGCAGTAGCGCAATTCCGACCATACATCTATGGAACAAAATTCACCATCGTGACGGATCATAAGCCCCTCACATGGGTTTTCAACGTAAAAGATCCAGGATCACGACTGATGCGCTGGAGAATAAAGATAGAGGAGTTCAACTATACCATAGAGTATAAGGCTGGCAAGAAGAATACGAATGCGGATGCGTTAAGCCGTATGTATGTATTGATGCTGACGCGGCAAGAACCCGAGGCGGTGCACAGTGGGGCAGAATCCCAAAAAGCTGGCCAAAAGTCAAATTTTTGAGTTGTATATATTCGTCTATATATGTTCAGATCTTGTTTACTGATAGTCCTAGGACAAAATTCCGGACCGGGCAGGTTTATACCTGCTCTAGAGTCGCCTCGACATCAGTCGACATTCTGCCGCCGTTCGGTACGCATTAAACAAGCGTACGCGTCGAAAAATTCTTGCCTGTTTCGAAGTGCTGTGAAACGGACGAAACTGTCTCAATTTTAATTCTGCAAAATGGAAAAACTTTCTGAAGGTATGCAGAAAATATAATTACGCCCAGTTATTGCTTATTTTATGTTTGAAATATCTAAATTTTGCAACAAGTAAACATAAAAAATTATACATTTTTTTTCGAAAATCGATTTTCTAAAGTAGTTTTAAAAATGTCTTCGCGAGTCTCGACCTTGTTTCAACAAGAAACTGATAGTGTACAGTACTAAATATAATATACTAAAAAACTGGCTGCTCAGGAGTGCTCAACGAATAGTTAGACTAATTTTTAGGGAGAAATACGTGGCGCGACATTAACGGACGTGTGAATGTAATCCATTGATTATTACGTTACAGCGCGTTGGTATATTTTCTGTCTATTAACATAGATTAATATTTATTTATCAATTCCATTTGTAGTATGTTCATTTATTGATTAATATTCATAGATCATTTAAATTTTAATACAGTAATTTATTATTCTAAATGTACGCTTTACGAAAATCTCAACATTTTATAAAATATTCCTGCAAGAACTCTCAGTAGCTAGAACTGTGTTTCCCCCATGTTTGTACGGCGTAACGGTTTTCGGCAGTAAAGGTGTATTAGTGTATACGTACATAGTGTATACGTAGTGTAGACGGCGATTCGGCAAGGACTGACGAGGGGCTCCTAGAGCAGCCATGTATGAAAGAAAGGAGCCCGCCTGCTGTTCAGGCTTTATTATACCTGTTGTATATTGACACAGAGGTGATTCTCGTAAAGACAGATTTCATGTAATTTCGGTTTTTTTTTTCGTGCAGAATGTATGTAAATATATTTGTTAATCATTTATATCATAAATATTCGTTTTCTTTATAAATATAAAATCATTTTTAGTAGTAATAAATTATTTTTGTACATTTCGAGTCAGAACACCGTATATAGTTTTGTTAAGTATAAAATGATTTCAAAATAATGTCATTCAATTTTGTACATGTTTATATTGGTATTTTACAGAGTCTTCCCAATCTTCAAATATGGAATTATCAAGAAGAGATGTTTTTTTCATGGTGAAAGACAGTTTAAAAAACGAACAGAAATTCGTTATTGGAGTTTTGAAAGATGCAATTTTCAAGAAAACAGAACATGTGATACAAGTAGACGAGGATGAAAAGTCATTAGGACTGTTATTTGCAAATTTTCGATCCAGATGGAAAGCAGCAAATAGAGGCCAAGAAAAGTTTCTAAAAAATAATGAAGAATGGTTGAATGGCACCGTATGTTTTTCAACATTATCCGATACTGAATGCACATAATCAACATCTGAGAAGATTGTGAAGAATGATGAAAAAGGAACATCTGGACGACCTTCGAAATCCTTTGCTTCATCTAGCGATAGATCTAAGAGGCGAAAGACTGAAAAAATACGTTCTACTTTATCTACAGAAGAATTGACGTATGCTGCTCAAATGAGTTTAAGGACTTCTGGTCAAGTGGATGCTGCTCAAGTTCTTAAAGATGTCACATTAACCAGCCCAACAAGAGCCTCAAAATATATAGCTGCTGTTCGGTCAAAAAATGAGACACCTTTAACCCCAGACGAAGCACTTTCTTTGATGATCGAGAAAGGAGAATCAAAGCGATCTTATCAGCTATCAAGAAATGCAGCTAGAGCACGTAAATGCAAATTATACCCATCATACCATGAAGTAGAAAAAGCAAAAAATCTATGTTATCCATCAGTTGTGTACATGAATATTACTGAGTCGTGCGCACAAATTAAACTACAGGCTTTACTTGATCATACCACATACAGAATTATACAACTTCAGGCTGATGTCATCGATACTCTAAATTCTGAAAATCTGCAAAAATTAGTACTTCACTGTAAATGGGGATGTGATGGAAGCAGCGGTCAAAGTGTTTATAAGCAAAAATTTGATGAGGCTGGAAAATCTGATGAAAGCATTTTTTATACTTCTCTGGTACCTTCGCAATTAATCTACAACAATCACGAGACGGATGAAGGAACTATTGTGTGGAAAAATCCTAGACCTTCATCTCCTCGATTCTGCAGACCAATACGATTGCAGTTTGTACATGAAGATGTACAATCAACATTGAAAGAAGTTACCGACATTGAACAGCAGATTGCGGGTCTTGCACCATACACTACTGAACAAAATGAAAAATCAATTTCAGTAACCTATTGTATGTCGTTTACGATGATAGACGGCAAAGTCTGTAACGCTGTAACCGGTACCACTTCTGCACAACGCTGCTTCCTGTGCAAAGCCACCTCTAAAGATTTTAATAACATCGACAAAATTATAAAAATGGACATTACTACAGATAATTTAAGATTTGGCATATCTACATTACATGCGTGGATACGTTTTTCCGAGTGCTGTTTGCATTTGTCGTATAAGCTCACAACTCAAAAGTGGCAAGGTCGTGAAGAGGAAGTGAAAAAGATTGTGAAAGTACGCAAGGAAGACATACAGACTCAATTTAAGACAACACTGGGGCTTATCGTTGATCGACCAAAGCCAGGATATGGCAGCTCAAACGATGGAAATACCGCGCGCCGCTTTTTCGAAAATGCTAATATATCTGCTGAAATAACAGGAGTCGATGAAAATTTAATTCACCGATGTCATGTTATTTTGCAGGCAATTTCGAGCGGGTATGATATAGACGAAGAAAAATTCAAAGACTATTGTGTAAATACTGCCCGTTTATTCGTTGCCTTATATCCATGGTATTACATGCCAACATCTGTGCACAAAGTGTTGATGCACGGAGCAGAACTTGTAAAATATGCCCTTTTACCGATCGGACAACTTTCTAAAGAGGCCCAAGAGTCACGCAATAAAGACATAAAGAACTACAGGTTACATCATTCAAGAAAATGCTCTCGAGAATCGAATATGAGAGACATTTTCTATAGGCTCTTAGTATCATCAGATCCATTTCTCTCAAGCATCAGGAAATTGCCCCAGAGACCGGCGAAATCTTTACATAAAGAAGCTATAGAAATGTTAAAACAACCTGAAGTCACCAGACAAGAGATAAGGAACGATTCCGATTTGGATACAAGTGGGTCAACGTCAGAATCCGAATCGAATGATTCCAACATTGAAGATGACATACAAGATTTTTGTTACTAGAAGTAAATAACAGATATTTGATTTATTGCAAATTTTGTACTCAAGAAATTGTTCAAAAATAAAAACATGGCTCAAGAGATTTTCTACTCATTTAAACCTAAAAATATTATGAAACATTTTCTATTAAAAAATATTTAAAAATTGAAAATTTTTGTGGAATCGTCTATAAATCGCGTCTGCTATTTTGAAAATTAACATTCCTATAACAAATTCGTAATCAGCGATCCCAAAAACCCTTAAGAAATATGATTGGGTATTTTTTACTGAATTATTTGACTAATTGGTTGAATTATGTCCGCCATTTTGGGTCCGCCATTTTGAAAATCGTAATTCTGATAACAGATTCGTATTCAGCGACCCCGAAAACCTCCGAGAAGAGAATTGGAGATCATTTTGGACACTTTCCGAATTTTGGCCAGCTTTTTGGGATTCTGCCCCACTGTGCGACGCTAGGAGGTTTGTTTATTTAACAACGATAAAATCGGTACTCGGAATGGTTCCCGGGGCCTCAATCGGACATTCTCGATATTACTGCCCCGAATTCGGCTCCGATTTTATCCTAATTCCGGTCAGATTGGGTCGAGAAGTCTGACGATGCCGCGAGAACGACGCTAGGAGCTTCGTTTATTTAACAAAGATAAAATCGATACTTGGAATGGTTCGCGGGGGCTCGATTGGACATTCCCGATATTACTGCCCCCAATTCGTCTCCGATTTTATCTTACTTCCGGTCAGAATGGATGAGGAAGTCTGACGATGCCGCGAGAACGACGGAAGGAGCATTGTTTATTTAACAAAGATAAAATCGGTGCTCGGAATGGTTCTCGGAGCATGATCGGACATTCCCGACATTACTGCCCCGAATTCGTCTCCGATTTTATCCTACTTTCGGTCAGATTGGGTCGAGAAGTCTAACGATGCCACGAGAACGACGCTAGGAGCTTTGTTTATTTAACAACGATAAAATCGGTGCTCCGAACGGTTCCCAGGGCCTCGATCGGATATTCCCGATATTACTGCCCCGGATTCGTCTCCGATTTTATCCTACTTCCGGTCAGATTGGGTCGAGAAGTCTGCACTGTAAAAAAAGTCATTAAATTTACTATACTTTTATAATTGAAAATTTCTAAACTCGGAATATGAAACGCAAATTCGCACTTCAGTAATGGAAATTTCAGTAATGGAAATGAATTATCATAGATGCGTATACATTTTAATATATGGGACATTGAATATTAGTATACTGCTGATGAGTTTTTCAACGCGCATCATAATAATACAAATATTTGTTTGATTAATGCAACAAACGTATATGATTTCATTATTTACACAAAAAAGTTTAAAAATCGCAATATGACTATTATTTTTAACTTCATTCTGTTGAAAAGTACAATACCTCGTACATTGAATATTACAAAACGCTGTTTAAAGAAATATGAAATTTAAAATACTTTTACAATACTATGGCAAATTCAATTTCAAAACTTAGTATATGAATGGATATTTAGGCTTCAGTGTTGTAAAATTCAATACCGGACCTACATTTCATACGGTTTTACATTTCGTAATACGTACGAATTGAATATTAATACACTATCTACAATTTTTCAAGGCGTCTAATAGAAAAATAAATATTCTTAGTTGAAAAATACAACAAGCGTTTTGAATATATACAATGTAGACGAAGTAAGAAAATTACAAACTGACTCTTAATTTTTACAATACTTGGTTCAGGAGTATACAATTTTTTGTGCACTGAATATTATGATAGACTGGAGAATATTTGGAAATGAATAGGACAATTACAATACGAAGGCACGGACATTTTCTAATTTACAAGGAGACGGCTGAGCCTAGATGTCGCGAATCGGGTTCTCCTTTCGCGGGGTGAAAGTTGAAGACCTCCGAATTAACGTCGTTTTTTAAATTTTCGTTCCAATAGGCCTTAGTTGCTGAGATATTGCGATTTGAAAATTTGGGAATTTCGGACGGAGCCAGGCCGGTTTCGCCTCGCGCGTAGAGTACGTTGAGCGTTGATACTTAAGACAAGAGCGGCCGTAAGTAATACGGTAAGACGACGGACTGGCATTCTGAAAGTTCACGGTTCGCGTCCCCATGCTTTTTTTTAATTCAATTTTTGTTTCTTTCTAATCTCTCATAAGACTTTGCATGTGCAGGTAAATAAGAAAATTCGAAAATATGTATTACTAGTTTTATTTATCTACTATATTAAAATAATTAATCCAATCATGAAGTCACAATTACATAGCACAATAATATTGTATAACAAATAATTAATCTTAATAATCGAGCCACAATTACAAAGCAAAATAATATGGTTAAAAAAATAAATAATTAATCTAATTCACACTTGCAAATTTCGCGGCAGGTAATTATTCTGATTCTTCAATCAGATCAGTATGCTGACAAATTGGAGGGAGGAAACCATCGTAAAAGCAAGGGAAGTACAAAGGCTTACGACACCACGAACTAAGATGAATTTCAATATAATAGATAAATAAAACTAGTAATACATATTTTCGAATGTTCTTATTTACCTGCACATGCAAAGTCATGAGAGATTATAAATAAAATAAAAATTAAATTAAAAAAAAAGCACGGGGACGCGAACCGTGAACTTTCAAGTGCCAGTCCGTCGTCTTACCGTATTAGCTACGGCCGCTCTTGTCTCAAGCATTAACGCTCAACGTACTCTATGCGCCAGCCGAAACCTGCTTGGCTCCATCCGAAACTCCCACATTTTCAAATCGCGATATCTCAGCAACTAAGGCCTATTGGAACAAAAATCAAAAACGACATTAATTCAGAGGTCTTTAACTCTCACCACGCGAAAGGAGAAACCGATTCGCGACATACAGGCTCTGCCTTCTCCTTGTTAGTATGTGTTTATTCGGATAATCTGATTTAATATATAATTCAGTGCAGAAAACTTCAAATTCGTGCTTTGGTCAGCATGTTAAATCAAATCATAACAAACGTATCGAGTAACACCAAATCTAAAGTAAGTCATGAACACCCGGAGCGATGGTCTAGTGGTTAGCGTGCTCGCCACTGAACCAGCGGACGGAAGATTCCGGGTTCGAATCCTCGTCGCGTACACTTCGTCGTGAAATGTTTTCCTTCGGCATTTAACGGCGAAATAAGACTAGTTAGAAATACGAATTGTAGTCATGATGAATATAATACAGCGGGGGGCTGCGGTCGCAAGGGGGGAACGGGGACAAAAGGAGAGGAAAGAACGGTCACAATGAGGGGAAGGATAGGAACAAACGCGAAAATCTAAGGAAAAAACAAATAAGTAAGTGGTGAATTAACGGAACAAGCAGCCAAGTTAATTAACCCCAAACAAACTCAAATCGATTAGCATTAATTTTTATATATCCACAACTGATACTTTTGAATAGGTATACGATTTTTCCAGCACTTTGGTATTACAGTATTACTACACATTACTTAGCCATTCAAAACGTAGTGTATTAATTTAAAAATATCGATTATTAGTTTTCACGGACTGAATCAGTAAAAGAATTCCGGAATTTGTATATTAAAATTCATACAGAGTTTATTAAAGACGCAGAAAGTAAATAATAAGAATTACACTAACCTACCACCGTAAAATTAATACTATTTTCTATGCCAAATTTACTTTTTTTTTAAATTAAAAAATGCAATCTGTGCGTATTAATTTTAATACGCTCACAATAGATACCTTGCGATACGTATATGATTTTTCCAGTACTTAAGTGTTGCGATATTACTGAACAATTATTAGACATTCGAAAAGCAGTGCATTGATTTTCAAATGACAATATTAAAATTCATAAACGGTATCTGTAAAAAGACTTCCTACACTTTTATATTAATTTTAATACAGATTTTTTTTACAGTGTGACGATGCCGCGAGAACGACGCTAGGAGCTTTGTTTATTTAACAAAAATAAAATCGGTGCTCGGAACGGTTCCCGGGGCCTCGATCGGACATTCCCGATATTACTGCCCCGAATTTGTCTCCGATTTTATCTTAATTCCGGTCAGATTGGGTCGAGAAGTCTGACGATGCCGCGAGAACGACGCTAGGAGCTTTGTTTATTTAACAACGATAAAATCGGTGCTCGGAATGGTTCCCGGGGCCTCGATCGGACATTCCCGATATTACTGCCCCGAATTCGTCTCCAATTTTATCCTACTTCCGGTCAGATTGGGTCGAGAAGTCTGACGATGCCGCGAGAACGACGCTAGGAGCTTTGTTTATTTAGCAAAGATAAAATCGGTGCTCGGAATGGTTCTCGGAGCCTTGATCGGACATTCCCGACATTACTGCCCCGAATTCGTCTCCGATTTTATCTTACTTCCGGTCAGATTGGGTCGAGAAGTCTGACGATGCCGCGAGAACGACGCTAGGAGCTTTGTTTATTTAACAAAGATAAAATCGCTGCTCGGAATGGTTCTCGGAGCCTTGATCGGACATTCCCGACATTACTGCCCCGAATTCGTCTCCGATTTTATCCTACTTCCGGTCAGATTGGGTCGAGAAGTCTGTCGATGCCGCGAGAACGACGCTAGGAGCTTTGTTTATTTAACAAAGATAAAATCGGTGCTCGGACTGGTTCCCGGGGCCTCGATCGGACATTCCCAATACTACTGCCCCCGATCCGTCTCCGATTTTATCTTACTTCCGGTCAGATTGGGTTGAGAAGTCTGACGATGCCGCGAGAACGACGCTAGGAGCTTTGTTTATTTAACAAAGATAAAATCGGTGCTCGGAATCGTTCCCGCAGCCTCGAACGGACATTTCCGATACTACTGCCCCCAATCCGTCTCCGATTTTATCTTACTTCCGGTCAGATTGGGTTGAGAAGTCTGACGATGCCGCGAGAACGACGCTAGGAGCTTCGTTTATTTAACAAAGATAAAATCGATACTTGGAATGGTTCGCGGGGGCTCGATTGGACATTCCCGATATTACTGCCGCCAATTCGTCTCCGATTTTATCTTACTTCCGGTCAGAATGGATGAGGAAGTCTGACGATGCCGCGAGAACGACGGAAGGAGCATTGTTTATTTAACAAAGATAAAATGGGTGCTCGGAATGGTTCTCGGAGCATGATCGGACATTCCCGACATTACTGCCCCGAATTCGTCTCCGATTTTATCCTACTTTCGGTCAGAATGGGTCGAGAAGTCTAACGATGCCACGAGAACGACGCTAGGAGCTTTGTTCATTTAACAACGATAAAATCGGTGCTCGGAACGGTTCCCAGGGCCTCGATCGGACATTCCCGATATTACTGCCCCGAATTTGTCTCCGATTTTATCTTATTTCCGGTCAGAATGGGTCGAGAAGTCTGACGATGCCGCGAGAACGACGCTAGGAGCTTCGTTTATTTAACAAAGATAAAATCGCTGCTCGGAATGCTTCTCGGAGCCTTGATCGGACATTCCCGACATTACTGCCCCGAATTCGTCTCCGATTTTATCCTACTTCCGGTCAGATTGGGTCGAGAAGTCTGACGATGCCGCGAGAACGACGCTAGGAGCTTTGTTTATTTAACAAAGATAAAATCGCTGCTCGGAATGGTTCTCGGAGCCTTGATCGGACATTTCCGACATTACTGCCCCGAATTCGTCTCCGATTTTATCCCACTTCCGGTCAGATTGGGTCGAGAATTCTGACGATGCCGCGAGAACGACGCTAGGAGCTTTATTATTTAACAAAGATAAAATCGGTGCTCGGAACGGTTCCCGGGGCCTCGATCGGACATTCCCGATATTACTGCCAGGAATTCGTCTCCGATTTTATCCTACTTTTGGTCAGATTGGGTCGAGAAGTCTAACGATGCCGCGAGAACGACGGTAGGAGCTTTTCTTTATTTATCAAAGATGAAATCGGTGCTCGGAATGGTTCTCGGAGCCTTGATCGGAGATTCCCGACATTATTGCCCCGAATTCGTCTCCGATTTTATCCTACTTTCGGTCAGATTGGGTCGAGAAGTCTAACGATGCCACGAGAACGACGCTAGGAGCTTTGTTTATTTAACAAAAATAAAATCGGTGCTCGGAACGGTTCCCAGGGCCTCGATCGGATATTCCCGATATTACAGCCCCGAATTCGTCTCCGATTTAATCCTACTTCCGGTCAGATTGGGTCGAGAAGTCTGACGATGCCGCGAGAACGACGCTAGGAGATTTGTTTATTTAACAAAGACAAAATTGGTGCTCGGAATGGTTCCCGGGGCCTCGATCGGACATTTCCGATACTACTGCCCCCAATTCGTCTCCGATTTTATCTTACTTCCGGTCAGATTGGGTCAAGAAGTTTGACGATGCCGCGAGAACGACGGTAGGAGCTTTGTTTATTTAACAAAGATAAAATCGGTGCTCGGAACGGTTCCCGGGGCCTCGATCGGACATTCCCGATATTACTGCCCCGAATTTGTCTCCGATTTTATCTTAATTCCGGTCAGATTGGGTCGAGAAGTCTGACGATGCCGCGAGAACGACGCTAGGAGCTTTGTTTATTTAACAACGATAAAATCGGTGCTCGGAATGGTTCCCGGGGCCTCGATCGGACACTCCGGATATTACTGCCCCGAATTCGTCTCCAATTTTATCCTACTTCCGGTCAGATTGGGTCGAGAAGTCTGACGATGCCGCGAGAACGACGCTAGGAGCTTTGTTTATTTAACAAAGATAAAATCGCTGCTCGGAATGGTTCTCGGAGCCTTGATCGGACATTCCCGACATTACTGCCCCGAATTCGTCTCCGGTTTTATCCTACTTCCGGTCAGATTGGGTCGAGAAGTCTGACGATGCCGCGAGAACGACGCTAGGAGCTTTGTTTATTTAACAAAGATAAAATCGCTGCTCGGAATGGTTCTCGGAGCCTTGATCGGACATTCCCGACATTACTGCCCCGAATTCGTCTCCGATTTTATCCTACTTCCGGTCAGATTGGGTCGAGAAGTCTGACGATGCCGCGAGAACGACGCTAGGAGGTTTGTTTACTTAACAAACATAAAATCGGTGCTCGGAATGGTTCCCGGGGCCTCGATCGGACATTCCCGATACTCCTGCCCCCGATCCGTCTCCGATTTTATCTTACTTCCGGTCAGATTGGGTCGAGAAGTCTGACGATGCCGCGAGAACGACGGTAGGAGCTTCGTTTATTTAACAAAGATAAAATCGATACTCGGAATGGTTCGCGGGGGCTCGATTGGACATTCCCGATTATACTGCCCCCAATTCGTCTCCGATTTTATCTTACTTCCGGTCAGAATGGATGAGGAAGTCTGACGATGCCGCGAGAACGACGGAAGGAGCATTGTTTATTTAACAAAGATAAAATCGGTGCTCGGAATGGTTCTCGGAGCCTTGATAGGACATTTCCGACATTACTGCCCCGAATTCGTCTCCGATTTTATCCTACTTTCGGTCAGATTGGGTCGAGAAGTCTAACGATGCCGCGAGAACGACGGTAGGAGCTTTGTTTATTTATCAAAGATAAAATCGGTGCTCGGAATGGTTCCCGCAGCCTCGAACGGACATTCCCGATACTACTGCCCCCGATCCGTCTCCGATTTTATCTTACTTCCGGTCAGATTGGGTCGAGAAGTCTGACGATGCCGCGAGAACGACGCTAGGAGCTTCGTTTATTTAACAAAGATAAAATCGATACTTGGAATGGTTCACGGGGGCTCGATTGGACATTCCCGATATTACTGCCGCCAATTCGTCTCCGATTTTATCTTACTTCCGGTCAGAATGGATGAGGAAGTCTGACGATGCCGCGAGAACGACGGAAGGAGCATTGTTTATTTAACAAAGATAAAATCGGTGCTCGGAATGGTTCTCGGAGCATGATCGGACATTCCCGACATTACTGCCCCGAATTCGTCTCCGATTTTATCCTACTTTCGGTCAGATTGGGTCGAGAAGTCTAACGATGCCACGAGAACGACGCTAGGAGCTTTGTTCATTTAACAACGATAAAATCGGTGCTCGGAACGGTTCCCAGGGCCTCGATCGGACATTCCCGATATTACTGCCCCGAATTTGTCTCCGATTTTATCTTAATTCCGGTCAGATTGGGTCGAGAAGTCTGACGATGCCGCGAGAACGACGCTAGGAGCTTTGTTTATTTAACAACGATAGAATCGGTGCTCGGAATGGTTCCCGGGGCCTCGATCGGACATTCCCGATATTACTGCCCCGAATTTGTCTCCAATTTTATCCTACTTCCGGTCAGATTGGGTCGAGAAGTCTGACGATGCCGCGAGAACGACGCTAGGAGCTTTGTTTATTTAGCAAAGATAAAATCGGTGCTCGGAATGGTTCTGGGAGCCTTGATCGGACATTCCCGACATTACTGCCCCGAATTCGTCTCCGATTTTATCCTACTTCCGGTCAGATTGGGTCGAGAAGTCTGACGATGCCGCGAGAACGACGCTAGGAGCTTCGTTTATTTAACAAAGATAAAATCGCTGCTCGGAATGCTTCTCGGAGCCTTGATAGGACATTCCCGACATTACTGCCCCGAATTCGTCTCCGATTTTATCCTACTTCCGGTCAGATTGGGTCGAGAAGTCTGACGATGCCGCGAGAACGACGCTAGGAGCTTTGTTTATTTAACAAAGATAAAATCGCTGCTCGGAATGGTTCTCGGAGCCTTGATCGGACATTTCCGACATTACTGCCCCGAATTCGTCTCCGATTTTATCCCACTTCCGGTCAGATTGGGTCGAGAATTCTAACGATGCCGCGAGAACGACGCTAGGAGCTTTGTTTATTTAACAAAGATAAAATCGGTGCTCGGAACGGTTCCCGGGGCCTCGATCGGACATTCCCGATATTACTGCCAGGAATTCGTCTCCGATTTTATCCTACTTTTGGTCAGATTGGGTCGAGAAGTCTAACGATGCCGCGAGAACGACGGTAGGAGCTTTTCTTTATTTATCAAAGATAAAATCGGTGCTCGGAATGGTTCTCGGAGCCTTGATCGGAGATTCCCGACATTATTGCCCCGAATTCGTCTCCGATTTTATCCTACTTTCGGTCAGATTGGGTCGAGAAGTCTAACGATGCCACGAGAACGACGCTAGGAGCTTTGTTTATTTAACAAAAATAAAATCGGTGCTCGGAACGGTTCCCAGGGCCTCGATCGGATATTCCCGATATTACAGCCCCGAATTCGTCTCCGATTTAATCCTACTTCCGGTCAGATTGGGTCGAGAAGTCTGACGATGCCGCGAGAACGACGCTAGGAGATTTGTTTATTTAACAAAGACAAAATTGGTGCTCGGAATGGTTCCCGGGGCCTCGATCGGACATTTCCGATACTACTGCCCCCAATTCGTCTCCGATTTTATCTTACTTCCGGTCAGATTGGGTCAAGAAGTTTGACGATGCCGCGAGAACGACGGTAGGAGCTTTGTTTATTTAACAAAGATAAAATCGGTGCTCGGAATGGTTCTCGGAGCCTTGATCGGACATTCCCGACATTACTGCCCCGAATTCGTCTCCGATTTTATCCTACTTTCGGTCAGATTGGGTCGAGAAGTCTAACGATGCCACGAGAACGACGCTAGGAGCTTTGTTTATTTAACAAAGATAAAATCGGTGCTTGGAACGGTTCCCAGGGCCTCGATCGGATATTCCCGATATTACTGCCCCGAATTCGTCTCCGATTTTATCCTACTTCCGGTCAGATTGGGTCGAGAAGTCTGACGATGCCGCGAGAACGACGCTAGGAGGTTTGTTTATTTAACATAGATAAAATCGGTGCTCGGAATGGTTCCCGGGGCCTCGATCGGACATTCCCGATACTACTGCCCCCGATCCGTCTCCGATTTTATCTTACTTCCGGTCAGATTGGGTCGAGAAGTCTGACGATGCCGCGAGAACGACGCTAGGAGCTTCGTTTATTTAACAAAGATAAAATCGATACTCGGAATGGTTCGCGGGGGCTCGATTGGACATTCCCGATATTACTGCCCCCAATTCGTCTCCGATTTTATCTTACTTCTGGTCAGAATGGATGAGGAAGTCTGACGATGCCGCGAGAACGACGGAAGGAGCATTGTTTATTTAACAAAGATAAAATCGGTGCTCGGAATGGTTCTCGGAGCCTTGATCGGACATTCCCGACATTACTGTCCCGAATTCGTCTCTGATTTTATCCTACTTCCGGTCAGATTGGGTCGAGAATTCTGACGATGCCGCGAGAACGACGCTAGGAGCGTTGTTTATTTAACAAAGATAAAATCGGTGCTCGGAATGGTTCTCGAGGCCTTGATCGGACATTCCCGACATTATTGCCCCGAATTCGTCTCCGATTTTATCCTACTTTTGGTCAGATTGGGTCGAGAAGTCTAACGATGCCACGAGAATGACGCTAGGAGCTTTGTTTATTTAATAAAGATAAAATCGGTGCTCGGAACGGTTCCCAGGGCCTCGATCGGACATTCCCGATATTACTGCCCCGAATTCGTCTCCGATTTTATTTTACTTCCGGTCAGATTGGGTCGAGAAGTCTGACGATGCCGCGAGAACGACGCTAGGAGCTTTGTTTATTTAACAAAGATAAAATCGCTGTTCGGAATGGTTCTCGAAGCCTTGATCGGACATTCCCGACATTACTGCCCCGAATTCGTCTCTGATTTTATCCTACTTCCGGTCAGATTGGGTCGAGAAGTCTGACGATGCCGCGAGAACGACGCTAGGAGCTTTGTTTATTTAACAAAGATAAAATCGGTGCTCGCAATGGTTCCCGGGGCCTCGATCGGACATTCCCGATACTACTGCCCCCGATCCGTCTCCGATTTTATCTTACTTCCGGTCAGATTGGGTCGAGAAGTCTGACGATGCCGCGAGAACGACGCTAGGAGCTTCGTTTATTTAACAAAGATAAAATCGATGCTCGGACTGGTTCGCGGGGGCTCGATTGGACATTCCCGATATTACTGCCCCCAATTCGTCTCCGATTTCAACGCTTTCACTGTAAAAACAAACGCGTTCTTGCAAGACGTTTCACGTGTGTAATCCTGTCGCCGTTTTCAACACGGCAACTCATGTGTTGATGTCGTAACGACACATTTTACGTGCGTTCTGTCAATACGCTTCAAGCGTGTTTTAGCAAGTTCAAAGCGTGTTGTTTCTATATACTTTAGGCGTGTAAACGCTTGTCGCCAATTTCAACATGTTTAAAATGTCTTGATGGCTAAATCAACACACTTTTTGATGTGTACTTGTGGACGCTTGGGAATAACGTACAAGACGTCACGTAGGCATACGTTTAAAAATAAATAAAAAAAAGGTTCCTTCGTTACTGGTGTTTTATTCCGATGGTTTACTACCATACTTGATGAGTTCCAGTCGTCCCGAAATCAATTCCTGCAAATAAATTTTATTGTCCATACCCGGTTTCGAACCTACCTAACCTAGTTACTTCTATACCTAATATATGTACGCTAACCATTGTGCTATTGGCTATACTTGCGGTTTTTCATCAAGAAACGGAATACATGGTACATTGAACGAGAAAAGTAATGAAGACATTTCACATTTTATTTTATGTATATATATATATCTGTGTGTGTGTTTACACCCAACGCACATAAAATGTGAAATGCGATCAGAAAATTCCTTCACTCCGAACAGAACATTTTCTTTGCACTGGACAGAAAAATTCGTCCGCAAAGAATAAAGAATTTTCTTTGCCCCAAACAAGAAATTTCTCTCACTTTGAACAGACAATTTTCTTTGCCCTCGACAGAAAAATTTGTCCGCACAGAAAACAAAAATTCCTTTGCCCTGTACAAGCACTTTTCTTCACTCCGAACAGAAAACTTTCTAAGCACTGGACAGAAAACTTGGTCCGCACAGAATAAAGAATTTGCTTTGTCCCGGACAAGAAATTTCTCACTCCATGCCGGCAATTTTTTTTGCCCTCGACAGAAAAATTTGTCCGCACAGAAAAAAAAATTCCTTTGCCTCGTACAAGCACTTCTCTTCACTCCGAACAGAAAACTTTCTTCGCACTGGACAGAAAACTTGGTCCACACAGATTAAAGAATTTACTTTGCCTCGTACAAGCAATTTTCTTCACTCCGAACAGACCATTTTCTTCGCACTGGACAGAAAAATTGGTCCGCACAGAATAAAGAATTTTCGGCCTCGAAAAAAAAATTTCTCTCACTTCAACTGACAATTTTCTTTGCCCCGAACAAGAACTTTCTCTCACTTTGAACAGACAATTTTTTTTGCCCTCGACATAAAAAATTGGTCTGCGCAGAAAACAAAAATTTTGTTTGCCTCGTACAAGCAATTTCCTCTACTCCGGACAGAAAACTTTCTTTGCACTAGATAGAAAAATTGGCCCGCACAGAATAAAAAATTTCGTTTGCCCCGAACAAGGAATTTCTTTCTCTCCGGATAGACAATTTTCCTTGCCCTAGACAGAAAAATTGGGACACACAAAATAAAGAGTTTTCTTTGCCCGGAACAAGAAATTTACTCCACGCCGGACAGAACAGTTGGTCCGCAAAGAATTAAAAAGTTCATTTGCTGAGAACAAGGAAATTCTTTTACTCTGGACAGACAATTTTCTTTGCCCTGGACAGAAAAATTGGTCTGCACAAAATAAAGAATTTCCTTTGCCCCGAACAAGAAATTTACTCCTCCGGACAGAAAAGTTGGTCCGCACAGAATCAAAAATTTCCTTTGCCCGGAACAACGAATTTCCTCCACTCCGCACAGAAAATTTTCTTCTCACTGCACAGAAAACTTGGTACGCATAGAATTAAATTTGCCCCTAAGAAGCATCTTTCATCACTCTGGACAGAAACTTTTCTTAACAGCAAACAAAATATTGATCCGCACAAAATAAAAAAATTTCTTTGCAGCGACACTCTACCAAAAAATTATTTTATATCTACGACAATAAACTGAGTGTTGCACCTGAGCAATGGTTTCACCGAGCACATTATTTCTTCATTCATGTAGGTGTGCACGACGAGCAAAAACTTATGTGTTTCGCTTTTAAAATAATACAATTCGCAATTGAAAAACTATTTCGCAAGTCCGTGCATAACGTAGCGAGGTTATAAAGCCGCCATATTGTCATATCAACTCATTGAACGCGTGTTGTTTGTGGTACACGCGTGCAAGTGAGTTGTTTCACGACGCTTTGTGTCGTTCGAGTCGCGTGTACCTACACTAAGTGTGTTGTTTGAAAGAAAATGGCTTGATTCGACACGCATCATATGTGTTACATTAAGCGTATTCTACAGCAACATATTTAAAACGTGTTGTTACCAAGAATGGTATAGAGCGTATTATTTCAACACGGTAAAATAAGTAAAACACGTTGTTTCAACGCGTTAACCAGGTCCTACACACGTTGTGTGTTGCTTCAACACACCGACAACACGCTTATTTTTTACAGTGTTGTTAAATAAACAATCCTCCTAGCGTCGTTCTTGCGGCTTCTCGACCCAATCTGACCGGAAGTAGGATAAAATCGGAGACGAGTTCGGGGCAGTCATATCGAGAATGTCCGATCGAGGCCCCGGGAACCATTCCGAGCACCGATTTTATCTTTGGTAAATAAACAAACCTCCTAGCGTCGTTCTCGCGGCATCGTCAGACTTCTCGACCCAATCTGACCGAAAGTAGGATAAAATCCGAGACGAATTCGGGGCAGTAATGTCGGGAATGTCCGATCGAAGCTCCGAGAATCATTCCAAGCACCGATTTTATCTTTGTTAAATAAACAAAGCTCCTACCGTCGTTCTCGCGGCATCGTCCGACTTCTCGACTCAATCTCACCGGAAATAAGATAAAATCGGAGACGGATTCGGGGCAGTACTATCAAGAATTTCCGATTGAGGCTCCAAGAAACGTTGCGACTACCGATTTTATCTTTGTTAAATAAATAATGCTCCTTCCCTCACTGTCGCAGGATCGTCAGACTTCTCGAACAAATCTGACCGGAAATAAGATAAAATCGGAGACGGATTCGGGCCAGTAGTGTCAGGAATGTCCGATCGGTGCTCCGAGAACCGTTGCGAGCACTGATTCTATCTTTGTTAAATAAATAATGCTCCTTCCGTCGTTGTCGCAGCATCGTCAGATTTCTCGACTCAATCTGACCCATTGCGGAGCAAATGCTAACCCGCGATTCGCAAACCTGGGTCGTTTTCATCCCGCCCAAGATTATTTTCTTCATTTAATATTTATTTAAAAAAAAATCGAACCTAAGGAACAAAACAACCTTATTATTCCTGTAGAAGTACGGTCTAAAGATCGACCATGATTTTTTTCAGATTTTTTCCACTGACAATTGTTGGTTTGGCAGTGCAACAACGAAAACGACCCAGTTTCACGGGATTAATGTGCCTGAAATACGTTTATGGATTGAGGTTTAAGATAATCGATTGAAGTTGATCTATAGATTGCGAACTTTTTCGGAAATAATGTCAATTTCGAAAATGTTTGCGGATTTCATGGTCCGCAAACAATATTCCTCATCATTTGCGATTCGCTAATAACTTTCACAATAAATAATTCTATCAATACATTCTAAAGTAATTTTGCGTGAAATTATTATTTTTTGCCAAATTATACGAGCATTTTTATTTTTGACTTTTTCATAAAATATTCAAAAATTCTGTAACTACAACATGTGAAGATAATTTATGCAACATTAAAAAACAACAATCTCGTAATATTTGGTAAAAATTAATAATGCCACGTCAAATTACTTTAAAATGTATTGCTAGAATTATTTATTCCAAAAGTTGTTAGCGAATCGCAAATGATTGAAAATCGTATTTTCAGTGCATGGAGTCCTCGAACATTTTATAAATTGACATTATTTTGAATCAAGTTCTCAGATAGGGACACATTCAGGTCCCTCGGCTCGACCGCGTATCATCGGACTCTGAACCAACTTCCGGTGACAGTCGACCATTCGGTAGTTGCAGCTGTGACGTCAGCAGACTAGCACTTCCTATAGCACTGTCGTGCCTGACTTAGCTCGTTTGTTCCACTGATTAAATTCCGATTTATACACTTTTATCGTATGTTTGATAATTTTTTTCTCCATGACGGGGAGCACAAATAAAGTTTTTCGGGAGTGACCCGTATTCGGAATTTTATAAACTTCATTCCCCTGCACGCAAAATGGATTTTTTATTCTCTTCCAGAATATGCTATTTTCTCTGGCAAATGCTATTCATGACAAAAATACGATATATTTTTTTTCAAAGAAAGCGTGAAAAACCATTATAAATCATATTTTTTTCAGTCGCAAAATCACCGCGCATGACCCTCTAAAAACACCTGTCCACCTTATAAAAGTCACCCTGTATATTATATCAGCTACCTATTCTCGTTTTTCATGACCCTTAACATATACGATAGGACACATGTCGTCGTCCGTTAACCCTTCAACTCCAGCTGTTATTGAATCTTCAGCCATGCTATATGGAACGTTTCCATATGCCCAAATTCGACCATGATGATTACGAATCAACCACGATGTTTCGTATTTCGCAGATTTTGCTGATCTATGCAATTTTACGGATAATGTCGGTCAATGGACAATATTCAACAACGCGATCATGTAAGATTAAAACCACTGTTAAGTCCGACACCCCCCTTTCTCTTTTTTTTTATTTCTCTTTCGCAGGCAGGTCTCGAAGGAGTACACGGTAGGTATCACGTAAGTATGGTTTATTCGAAATAATAAGAGCACAGCACAAAAATGCTCCGAAGGAATGTTCCATTAAATTAAAGTACAAAAAGTCACGGCAAATGCTCACACACACACACACAAAAACGGCACATTCACGACAATACATGCGAAACGCCCTGCCGATCGCCTTAAGGGCAAGTCCACACGCACACGCACTCCCAAACCGTCCATGCGTTGCTCCACTTCGCGATTCTCTCTCTCTCTCACTTTTCTCTCACGGCCCGTTTCGCGGTGGCCCTTTTAACTGTTGTCTCTAACGCCGGCGATCGCGGTCGCTCGGTCGGCACTCACGCCGGTCGCACGTACGCGGACTCGGCTAACGATAAAAGACTTCGCTACTTCTCTTTCGACCTTTTCTTTTGCTCACGGACTCTCGCTCTCACGCTCGCTGTCCGACTCCCTTAATCGCCTCGTTTCCCGCCGTACTCCGACGCGACCACTGCCCGATGCGCCATCTCGTCGGCTCGACCGCGGCTCCGTGGTCCGCGGGAGTTTTGAAAACCCGGGAAGGGCTCGATGACTCTAACACCACACTGTAAAAAATAAGCGTGTTGCCGGTGTGTTGAAGCAACACACAACACGCCTACAACGTGTGTAGGACCTGGTTAACGCGTTGAAACAACGTGTTTTACTTATTTTACCGTGTTGAAATAATACGCTCTATACCATTCTTGGTAACAACACGTTTTAAATATGTTGCTTAATGTAACACATATGAATACGCTTAATGTAACACATAAGAATACGCTTAATGTAACACATATGAAGCGTGTCGAATCAAGCCATTTTCTTTTAAACAACACACTTAGTGTATCGCGACTCGAACGACATAAAGCGTCGTGAAACAACTCACTTGCACGCGTGTACCACAAACAACACGCGTTCAATGAGTTGATATGACAATATGGCGGCTTTATAACCTCGCTACATTATGCACGGACTTGCGAAATAGTTTTTCAATTGCGAATTGTATTATTTTAAAAGCGAAACACATAAGTTTTTGCTCGTCGTGCACACCTACATGAATGAAGAAATAATGTGCTCGGTGGAACCATTGCTCAGGTGCAGCACTCAGTTTATTGACGTAGATATAAAATAATTTTTTGGTAGAGTGTCGCTGCAAAGAAAATTTTTTATTTTGTGCGGATCAATATTTTGTTTGCTGTTAAGAAAAGTTTCTGTCCAGAGTGATGAAAGATGCTTCTTAGGGGCAAATTTAATTCTATGCGTACCAAGTTTTCTGTGCAGTGAGAAGAAAATGTTCTGTGCGGAGTGGAGGAAATTCGTTGTTCCGGGCAAAGGAAATTTTTGATTCTGTGCGGACCAACTTTTCTGTCCGGAGGAGTAAATTTCTTGTTCGGGGCAAAGGAAATTCTTTATTTTGTGCAGACCAATTTTTCTGTCCAAGGCAAAGAAAATTGTCTGTCCAGAGTAAAAGAAATTCCTTGTTCTCAGCAAATGAACTTTTTAATTCTTTGCGGACCAACTTTTCTGTCCGGCGTGGAGTAAATTTCTTGTTCGGGGCAAAGAAAACTCTTTATTTTGTGTGTCCCAATTTTTCTGTCTAGGGCAAGGAAAATTGTCTATCCGGAGAGAAAGAAATTCCTTGTTCAGGGCAAACGAAATTTTTTATTCTGTGCGGGCCAATTTTTCTATCTAGTGCAAAGAAAGTTTTCTGTCCGGAGTAGAGGAAATTGCTTGTACGAGGCAAACAAAAGTTTTGTTTTCTGCGCAGACCAATTTTTTCTGTCGAGGACAAAGAAAATTGTCTGTTCAAAGTGAGAGAAACTTCTCGTTCGGGGCAAAAAAAATTGTCAGTTTGAGTGAGAGAAATTTCTTTTTCGAGGCACAGAAAATTCTTTATTCTGTGCGGACCAATTTTTCTGTCCAGTGCGAAGAAAATGGTCTGTTCGGAGTGAAGAAAATTGCTTGTACGAGGCAAAGTAAATTCTTTATTCTGTGTGGACCAAGTTTTCTGTCCAGTGCGAAGAAAGTTTTCTGTTCGGAGTGAAGAGAAGTGCTTGTACGAGGCAAAGGAATTTTTTTTTCTGTGCGGACAAATTTTTCTGTCGAGGGCAAAGAAAATTGTCTGTTCAAAGTGAGAGAAATTTCTTGTTTGGGGCAAAGAAAATTCTTTATTCTTTGCGGACGAATTTTTCTGTCCAGTGCAAAGAAAATGTTCTGTTCGGAGTGAAGGAAATTTCTGATCACATTTCACATTTTATGTGCGTTGGGTGTAGACACACACACACATATATATATACATAAAATAAAATGTGAAATGTCTTCATTACTCTTCTCGTTCAATGTACCATGTATTCCGTTTCTTGATGAAAAACCGCAAGTATAGCCGATAGCACAATGGTTAGCGTACATATATTAGGTATAGAAGTAACTAGGTTAGGTAGGTTCGAAACCGGTTATGGACAATAAAATTTATTTGCAGGCATTGATTTCGGGACGACTGGAACTCATCAAGTATGGTAGTAAACCATCGGAATAAAACACCAGTAACGGAGAAACCTTTTTTTATTTATTTTTAAACGTATGCCTACGTGACGTCTTGTACGTTATTCCCAAGCGTCCACAAGTACACATCAAAAAGTGTGTTGATTTAGCCATCAACACATTTTAAACATGTTGAAATTGGCGACAAGCGTTTACACGCCTAAAGTGTATCGAAACAACACGCTTTGAACTTGCTAAAACACGCTTGAAGCGTATTGACAGAACACGCGTAAAATGTGTCGTTACGACATCAACACATGAGTTGCCGTGATGAAAACGGCGACAGGATTACACACGTGAAACGTCTTGAAAGAACGCGTTTGTTTTTACAGTGCATATGCAGTTGTATTCGGTGGTGAATCTTCTTTGCATTCGAACTCTATTCACACATCTACGGTAGCACTTTTTACAGGCTCGTTCTGATGCATTCAATCATTAACCGTGAGAGGGTCGTTACATTAAGACTTGGCGATGGTTAGTAAAGAACGATCACTATTGCAGTCATAATGGTATTTACAAAATCGAGAGTACATTTTGAACAAAATGTCGAAACTTTTTTAAAGTCCAAACTCGAGTCATCTTGAGAAAAGAATGCTGAATTGAGATAAAGTTTAGCACATGTAAGTTTGCAGTCGGTGAATAATATAATGTCCTTTGCCATACATTATCTTTTTTACCAGTCTGCACCGCACCAATTACATATTTTGGTTTCTCCAGTTGGGATGCAGCTTTTACGGCCAATGAATGTTTCGTTGGGCTTTGAAGCGATGGACAGTCGTATAGATCCCAAGAGCGAAAACTCATATTCAAGTATCGCCCACTTTCCAATGTTCGAAGTAATGATAATTTATTGATCTCATCTAATATTATGTGGGGAATACGCCATTGTATCTTGAGTAATTCAACTTCTACCTCTAGTGGTTAATGATGACTGAATGCACAATTAGTGCCATTGCGTGAAGGTTTTAGAATTAACTCATGACGAGCATTAATTTTCATAGAAAATGTATTTTATGCACAGCACTAGTTTTTCCAGTTCTGTCACAAACTATGATATGAAATCGGCGCTGTGATGTGATCGATACTATGATAGCGATTCATCGTATGAAAAACACATGTGGTAATGAATAATAAATACCTCATGATATTGATACATATCCTCTACTACGTTCTTTTCATCAGACTTTGCCCACTCTCATCTTCTCTCTATAATTATTAAAAAAAAACACTCCAAATAGGCATTTACAGTGAATGGATGTGTTGCTTTGCGATTGGAGTTGATGATTTGGAGCCACTTATCGGTATCATTTGATAGTCGGATGGCGCAGTGCTTTATTGTTCCATAATCGATCTCATGTGATTGCAGTTCATCCGTTGATCTAAAGTAATGCAGACACCTGCGAAATAATGGATTGTTGTTTAATTCGTCTCCCACATATGACGATATAGTAATTGTGTTAACTTCGCACACCGATGGCACATATATTGTAACGTTGCGTTACCATATAGATACTATCCGAGAAAGGTGAGGTAAGCGGGCTGGCGTAGCTCAGTTGGTCAGAGCAGTCGACCGGCAATCGAAAGGTCCCGGGTTCGAATCCCGGCCCAGAAGGGCACCGCATTTTTTTCGGATAGTTCTCCTGAGTTTTTTTTCGGGGGATTACAAATGGCGCCCAACGTGGGGCCCACGGCCAAATCAAGGATATACGGAACCAGAATTGTTATTGATTGCCGTGGAAAAAAGAATCCCCTCCCTGAGATAAGAGTCTCATTGAGCTAGCCCCCTCCCTTCCCCTCAGGCCAGGACGGTCTGTAGTACCCCTTCCCCCTTCCGTTCCTCAGACAATCCCCGCGTCTGTCGTAGTTCCCGTTGCGTTGAGATTAGTTTGGGCAAAAATTTCGAGTCGACCCTCCAGAGCCGGATCGACTCTGGCAGGGGGGTTTGTAACGTTGCGTTACCATATAGTTACTATCCGAGAAAGGTGAGGTAAGCGGGCTGGCGTAGCTCAGTTCGTCAGAGCAGTCGACCGGCAATCGAAAGGTCCCGGGTTTGAATCCCGGCCCAGAAGCGCACCGCATTTTTTTCGGATAGTTCTCCTGAGTTTTTTTCGGGGGATTACAATATATATATTTTTTAATGGTTGTCTCTGTTCTGCGCTCACGAGGCTTGACAAGTTCTTTATGTATGTGATATGTCATACATTGTTATCTTCGGTATCTTGTATGTATAGTAAATTGATATGCTTTTCTTCTTCTTATGCTGAGCCACGCATATCGGAGCAATGTCTTCTTCGGTGGTATACACATGGATGGATACATTGTTTTGAAGCACAATTTTTTTTTTAATTTGACCTATAGTTACTGGGAATCCGATATTCGATCGATTCAATACCGTTGAATAATGAATGTGGGAAGATCCGTGGTCACTGTTTCGTTCAGCTGGGTGTAAAGCTGTGACTGTCACCCATGCGAAACGTGGATTATCTCTTGATTGCACATTAATCGCAGCCCCCATAATCATTATTTCCCGTGGCAATGAGATATAACATTCAACGCGTATTGATGTATACTTATTTACATTTATTGTAAGATTACGTATTTTTCGTAAAGCTCAACCACTTCCACGTTGTTGAAATTCATCGAGCACGGGTTAAAGTATAGACCATCACGCTTTCAAGTCGCGCTCTCGCCACATTAACCCATCACCGCTGTGTCCTGCACCCATGCATATAAAATATTTGGTATTTGGCCTATGAATGACTATTGATGTTTAGTTGATAAACGTTGGCGCTTAATTCGGCTTTGCGTTTTCAGTACTTCGATGAACTCGACGATCTATTGCTCCCACACAGCAAAGTCGTCGATCGAACTTGAGAGCGTGGCGTGGTTGTGCAAGATTTCTTCTGATCGTCATTGTTGTTCTCCATATTAACGAGTTGAAAAGTCTTCCCAGAGAGATATGTTAACTCACTGCTTCATTCAAAGTGTGGCCACTTTTGAGCGCTGCCGATGATTAAAAATGGTCTCCCATCAGAAAAAAATTTTGTTGTTCCCTTCTAGCTCGGAAAATGTAAAAGAATCACCTCCACCAGAGTTTTTTAACATCGCGGTGATATCTTTTATCGTGGAAAACATGACAAATAAATACATACACAGAACGAGCCGGTCGGGGTTCAACGGGAGCAAAAAAAAAGTATTTTGTGAATATTCCAGACCGCGAGTGCATCTATGCACAAATGGTGCATGCAGTGGGATCAGCGGTCGAAGCCTAAAAAAAGGCTCCGGTCATAGATTCATAAAGTTGATCGTTTTGTAATAAATACCTCGTTTTCGTATATGTGTTTTGGATAGCCAAGACATTACTTGAGCGGAATGTTATTTTATCAAAATGTTCCCTATGCTCGGAGGCTGGCTTCGAACGTGGACGAAGAAAAAAATGCCTTAAGAATATGGCTGATTTGGTAAGAACTGTATAGCCTCAAGTGTCACTTGAATAGGTTTGATGTTGCTCTGCGAAGAGCCCTATGATTCGTGACAGGCTGGACTTCATACATACTGGAACACGTGGCAATATATATTGAAAACTCTAAGATGCTCTTTATAATACGCCAGTTCAGTCTCCATGACCTAGACGCTGTTCTGTAGAGATCGCAAAAGTCAAAGATTGGCGAGCCTGGCCAGCTTTCGCCTCCACGAGTGCACACTTTTCTGTACAGCAGATGCCTACCCCACAGGGATAGTTAAAAAAAAAAACTTTTCGTTTATCCCTGGCCAGGATGCACCATCTTGCAAGGTTTTTTTTTCTACAAGTCCCAACTAATGTTGAAAACTATTTCACACCTGTTGATCGGAACAGCAGTTTTCGCCATTCCAGTCTTCAACCTCCGAGGTGTCATTGTGGAAGAGTCGGAAAACGGAAAATCAGTTAAGAAAAATGTCGACCCAATTTGAAGTGATCGATCTCGTCGATGATGAGACGGAGGTTGTTGTGAATATCGCCGATGACAACGAAGTGAAAGTTGGGGTAAACGAAGACGTTATTGATATCGCCGATGTTGACGATGTTGAGTGGACGGACATTGAAGTGCTTGCACATGATAACATGGAACTGGCCGGGATCGACAGTGATACGGAATCATTTGATAGTGGATTGGGTGATGCCTTAGATAAGGGAGTCCACTATGTGCGTGAAATCATAGTGGACCAGCAGCAAATAAATCGGTTGAACCGGGGCGTCATGGGCTGTGTGAACTACGAATATCTCACCGAAAATGATCGGGCGAAATTTTGCGTGTTGTGCTACTTTGATATGCGGGGCGTGGTTGATCGACTAATTCAACGATGTGGCCACTTCAGCGAACAGTTTAACAACATCCAGGGGATATTTTGTACCAACTGCGGCGGGCCAACCCACCAAGCTTCAATGCGCGACACGTGCTCCACCTGCCTGAACTTATACTACGTCGATAGTTCGTATTATCTTTAGTATGATTCAAAATATGATTATGTTTGATAAGTTAATAAGATGCATGATTTTTTATGTTCCTGGATAACGGATCCGCCGCGGATATTCAAAATAAAATAATTTGAATGAATGAAAAACAAGCAAACACACACACACACACACACACACACACACACACACACCAAAGATTTTATGTATAATATATACTATGCAAGGTCATTGTTTAATTTAATTACTAATAAACTATTGTTTCATTGTCATTTAATACGAAGCATTCTTCTTACCCCCGTCCCCCTTGCTCCACACAAACAAACACACACACACAAAACACTCATCGACGCCGGCTTCCCCCTCCCGCCAGTCTCTTCACGGACCTTATGGCCCCCCTCCACAAAGGCCCTTCTGTGACGTCACACGCGCCCGGCGACCCCTCCCCCCTTCGCCGTACCGCCGCACTTGGCTTCCCCGCGCTGGAGCCCTCCGCCCCGCTCCCCCCTGAGATCCCGAGGTTAGAATCGGTCCTGTTATACTACTATTGTTAATGCCTTTTTGTAGAGTGGTGATGGGATTTCTAATTGTTAATTTGTAAGTTGAGGAATCTGCGAGTAAATTATGAGTTTTTGTAATGTAATCTGATTTGTTAAGAATGACTGTTGAGTTTCCTTTGTCAACTCGTGTAACTAAAAGTTGAGGGTTGTTTTTTAAGAATGAGGACGTGTGTTTTATGATTTGATTAGTGTTGGAAAATGATGTTGGAATATTTATTTGGTTTAAGATTTTAGTGAATCTGGTTCTAATTTCGATTTGTCTAGGTTTGTCGAGTAAAAAATCTAATTTGGACTCAAGTTCGGAGATTGATTTGTGGATATGAGTTTTTATGTTTGAGAGTTTGAGGTAAGGAAAACAAAACTTTTCACCTAGCGACAAGAATGTGGAAATGTGTAGCGGAATATCAATGTTGGAGAGATTTATAAGCCATTCTTTCGTTTTATTTAATGTAATTGTCGAATTTATATTATTCAGAGGATCAGTGGAAAGATTATTATTTGTGTCTTGTTGTCTGTTAGTAAGAGTTGAGTATAAGATGTTGTGATTTTGTGTTGTTGGATTTATGTTTTGATAATTTAGGTGATGTATATTCTTTTGGTTCTGATGTCTTTGTGATGATATTGTTCTTAAAAATTCGTCATGATTGAAAATGTGAGGATGTATGTTCTTGGTTCGTTGAAATCTAAGGTTTTGAAGTTTTTTTTTTGTGTTTTTCATATCAGAGTTTTCATATGAGAGCTATGAGAATTAATATAATAATACGAATGTAAATATATTTCCGCTTACTTTTATGAATTATAATTGATTTGGCATAAGGACGGGTGTGAGTAAAGCGTAAACAATATTTTAGAAGATAAATAAGTTGTAATTTATATTTATTATTATATTTAAATTAACGTATAAACTAAAACAATAAGCGATCAGAGTGTGCGATACATTTTTTTGTATACATTAATAACGCAGAGAATCAAGAGCTAAATAAGCATTGAAATCATCTAAAAGCCTCGCTCGTGCCGTCAGGTGACGTCACGCGCGAGTCGTGCTCAGATTGCTTTTTCCCTCGGAGCCTTCGTTTCGGCTTGGCCGCACATGAACGTGCTCAGCGTCCATGTAATTGGTGTAGCTGCCGAAGGCGCGGTCGGGACACTTCGACCGTGCTCGGCTCTTTCCGAAGATGTCCGAGCGTCGCTCGCTCACGGACACGCGCTACTATGATTGTGTGATAGGCGCGCAAGAGACTAGAGAGGGGGTAACTTTTACGCGCGATCTGGCTGCCTACCAGTGCAGCCAGATCGCGTCATTAATGTATACAAAAAATTGTATCGCGCACTCTGATCGCTTATTTTTTTTAGTTTATCGTTAATTTAAATATAATAATAAATCTAAATCACAACTTATTTATCTTATATAAAATTGTTTACGCTTTACTCACACCCGTCCTCATGCCAAATAAATTATAATTCATAAAAGTAAGCGGAAATATATTTATAATCGTATTATTATATTAATTCTCATTCTTTCATCAAGCGATAAAGCATTATCCCCAAAAACAAACCAATCATCCATCCGGCCGCGAATCGTAAGTACCAGAAAGTGCACATATTCTACAACGGTGAGATGGTCCCGTTGGTAGCGTTCGTAGCTTCGGTCCGCAGGGGCCCCTAGTGCAAATTTTTCTCCAAATTTTTCCTAATTTCTCATATTTTAGTCATATTTGAGATATTCGGAGAAAAAATGATTTAAAACAGATTCAAGTACTGGTCTATTTCCCAAAAACACTTTTTTTTTTACTGAAAATTCATAATTTCCTATTTTTTTCTCGGACATTTCTCTTTTTCCTATGACCTGAGTGAACGGCTGCGGAGATATTCGGAGAAAAGTTATAGATGAAAAAAATGAGATTTTCGTAAAAAAAAAACTTATTACATTTTTTTATGCCTCATAATTCTGAGAAATAATGAATTTCCGAATTTTTTGCAAACATTCTTTTCCTTAAGGGGTAAATCACTGTAACGGCCCGCCACGAAGCGTTTTAGACAAATAATACTTGGGGTAATTATTAAGCATATATTGAATTATATTGCAGAAAAATTTAATGAGAAAATATTACAAAATCGCGACACTGCACAAAATTCTTCCGAGGCATGTTGAACTTAAGGTGCTCTGCGGCACGTAGTATAACTTGTGCCAATTTTACCCTGGACAACATAATTTTTTTAAATTAAATCTAGATGAGTGTAGCCAGTGAACCACGTAGGAGATTTTAGAAATATTGATTTTTGTTTAATTGCCGAGTATTTGACTAAAAATGTTCATTTAGACTTAATAAAGCAAAATTCTTTTTTTTAGATTAAAATTGGCACAGTTATACTGCGTGCCGCAGAGGTTCGACATGCTTCGAAAGAATTGCTGCAGTGTCGCCATTTTGTAATATTTTCGGATAAAAATTTCTAGCAATATACTTAAATATATGATCAATAAATACCGCAAGTATTATTCGTTTATCACACTTTCTTCCGCCAATAAAAAAATTTCAAAAAATGCGCTTCTTGTAAGGTCGTTACAGTGGTGTTACCCCTTAAAGTCTTCATATAATTTCCGAGATTTTCCCGTGATCGTAATTAAAATGATGAAATATTTGGAGAAATTTGCAGAAACGCGGATGGTTGCGTAAAAATAATTGTCCGCAAACTCCAAATTCTTCATATTTGTTCCAATTCATGGAAAAATTCGGAAAAAATCTGAAAATTTTTTCGGAAAAAATCGGAGTTTTATCGGAAAATATTTGCACTAAGGGCGCGGGATCGTTCCCCGCGCTCGGTGCTTTTTTTAAAATTATTATTACTATTAATTCTGGTAATTATGCAGTTTAGCGCCTTTTCCGAAAAACGGCGGGAAAATTTTTTTTTCGCCACAAACTGCCTCTATTAGTCCTAACTAATGATATTTCGTCGGGGGAGGCTGACATTTTCCATAATTACCATGAGTTATGGGGTTTTCAAGTTTGAGAAAACACATGATGGAATAGGGCATTTTCATGCATGTTGACAGTGTGTGTCGGCTCTGGAACGACTTTCAACTCAAATCCACTATCCAACGCACCCTCTGGGGGGGGTTGGGGGGGGGGGGTGAACCCCCCCCCCCCCCCCCCCCCCGACGGGGTCAAGGGGCAGCGGCCCTGCGGGGGTGGAGGGGGCGGAGCCCCCCCAAGATACTGGAAAGAGATTTTTAAAAGAAAAAAAGTCTCTTTTCCATAATTGTTCTACCAATAGCGTTTGTGTGTGTGTGTGTGTGTGTTATTTTGAAAATGAGTCTGGAAATCGTCGAATGTACTGTGTGTAGATTTGTTTTGCTATATGTGCGTGCGTGTGTGTGTTACCTGTTTACAAGTTACCTACACAGCTATGTGTCTTCTTATAAGTAGTATAGTACCGCGGTAACAATGTACATGTTTTGTTTTGATTTCGGCGACCACATTGTCCTCTCCCACTACTATCGTATATGTCTATTTCGTCTCGTATTTTTCAAGATTTAAATCGGTCCTTATCAGGACCACCAAAATTTTAAACGTATTTCGACTGTTTACTAAACACACATATCCACACATGCACACGCAAACGCATTCCCAACAAAAAAAAAAATAAAAAATCTCAAACTTCAAAACCCCATAACTTATGGAGTTTATGGAAAATGTCAGCCTCCCCCGACGAAATATCATTTGTTATGATGGAATAAACAACCCTATGGCGAAAAAAAAATTTTCCCGTCGTTTTTCGGAAACGGCGCCAAACTGCATAATTACCTTAATTCTTATTTGATTAGCTATTTTTATTAGTTATTATTATTATTATTTTAATTAGTTATCTTTTAGTGTCGAAAAATTTATCGCGCACTCTGACCGCTTATTTTATTAGTTTGTACGTTAAATTAAATACAATAATAAATCTAAATTACAACTTATTAATCTTCTAAAAAATCGTTTGCGCTTAACTCACACCCGTCGCTATGCCAAATAAATTGTAATTCATAAAAGTTAGCGGAAATGTATTTATATTCGTATTATTATATTCATTCTCATATACTTTCATCAAGCGATAAAGCATTATCATAATGCTTTATGATAATGCTTTATCGCTTGATGAAACTAAATGAGAATGAATATAATAATAAGAATATGAATATATTTCCGCTTACTTTTATGAATTACAATTCAATTGGCATAGGGACGGGTGTGAGTAAAGCGCAAACAATTTTTTAGAAGATAAATAAGTTGTAATTTAGATTTATTATTGAATTTAAATTAACGTACAAACCGATAAAATAAGCGGTCAGAGTGCGCGATAAATTTTTCGACACTAAAAGATAACTAATTAAAATAATAATGATTACTAATTAAAATAACCAATCAAATAAGAATTAATAGTAATAATAATTTAAAAAAAAACACTGACCGCGGGGTACGATCCCGCGCCCCTAGTGCAAATTTTTTTCCACAAAACTCCGGTTTTTTCCGGAAAATGTTTCCGATTTTTTCTATGAATTGGAACAAATAAGAAGAATTCAGAGTTTGGCGGACAATTATTTTTACGCAAACATCGGAGTTTCTCCGATTTTTTTTTAATTTTTCCGAATATTTCATCATTTTAATCACGATCACGGGAAAATCTTCGAAATTATATGAAGACTTTAGGGGGTAATGCCACTGTAACGACCTTACAGGAAGCGTATTTTTTAATATTTTTTTTGGCGGAAGAAAATGTGATAAACAAATAATACGTGCGGTATTTATTGAGCATATATTTAAGTATATGGCTATAATTTTTTACCCGAAAATATTACAAAATGGCGACACTGCAGCAATTCTTCCGAAGCATGTCGAACCTCTGCGGCACGCAGTATAACGGTGCCAATTTTAATCTAAGAAGAAGAATTTTGTTTTATTAAGTCTACATGAGTGTAGCTACTGAACCCCGTAGGGGATTTTCGATAAGTTAATTTAAACAATATTTATTTAAAAATAACTGTCGTAAAAAAAATTGAACATTTTTATTCAAATACTCGGCAATTACTCAAAAATCAATATTTCTAAAATCCCCTACGTGGTTCACTAGCTACACTCATCTTTAAAGATTTAATTTGAAAAAAATTATTTTGTCCAGAATAAAATTGGCACAAGTTATACTGCGTGCCGTAGAGCACCTTAAGTTCAACATGCTTCGGAAGAATTTGCTGCAGTGTCGCCATTTTGTAATATTTTCCCAAAAAAATGTTTGCAATATACTTCAATATATGCTTAATAATTATCCCAAGTATTATTTGTCTAAATCGCTTCGTGGCAGGCCGTTACAGTGGTGTTACCCCTTAAGGAAAATAATGTTTGCAGACATTTCGGAAATTCATTATTTCTCAGAATTATGAGGGATAAAAAAATGTAATAAGTTTTTTTTACGAAAATCTTTTTTTTTTCATCTACAACTTTTCTCCGAATATCTCCGCAGCCGTTCACTCAATAGGAAAAAGAAAAAGTTCCGGAAAAAAATATGAAGTTTTTTTTACGAAGATCTCATTTTTTTCATCTTTAAATTTTCTCTGTATATCGCAGCCGTTCACTCAGGTAATAGGAAAAGGGAAATTTCCGAAAAAAAAAATAATAATATAAAGTTTTTTAACGAAAATCTCACTTCTTTTCATCTTTAACTTTTCTCCGAATATCTCCGCAGACGTTCACTCAGGTCATAGGAAAAAGAGAAATTTCCGGGAAAAAAATGAGAAATCATGAATTTTAAGTAAAAAAATTGTGTTTTTGGGAAATAGACCAGTACTTGAATCTGTTTTAAATCGTTTTTTCTCGGAAAATCTCAGATATAACTAAAATATGAGAAATTATGAAAAATTTGGAGAAAAATTTGCACTACGGGCCCCTGCGGACCGAAGCCAGAAACGCTACCAACGGGACCATCTCATCGCTCGTAGAATATGTGCACTTTCTGGTACTTACAATTCGCGGCCGGATGGCTTCTTTTTGGGGATAATGCTTTATCGCTTGATGAAAGATTGAGAATTAATATAATAATACGAATATAAATATATTTCCGCTTACGTTTATGAATTATAATTTATTTGGCATAAGGACGGGTGTGAGAAAAGCGTAAACAATTTTATATAAGATAAATAAGTTGTAATTTAGATTTATTATTATATTTAAATTATCGTATACACTAAAAAAATAAGCGATCAGAGTGCGCGATACATTTTTTTGTATACATTAATAACGCAGAGAATCAATTGCTAAATAAGCATTGAAATCATGTAAAAGCCTCGCGCATGCCATCGGTGACGTCACGCGCGAGTCGTGCTCGGATTGCTTTTTCCCTCGAAGCCTTCGTTTCGGCTTGGCCGCGCATGAACGTGCTCAGCGTCCATGCATTGGTGTAGCAGACGAAGGAGCGGTCGTGACATTTCGACCGTGCTCGGCTCTTGCCGAAGGTGTGTCAGAGCGTCGCTCGCTTTCGGACACGCGCGACTATGATTGTGTGATGGGCGCGTAAGAGACTAAGAGGGGGCAACTTTTACGCGCGATCTGGCTGCACTGGAGCGAGTTTTTCCGTCCGATCGAGCTCGACATATGTGTGGCCGTACTGCGGATTGGAATATGCATTAAATGAATTTCAAAGAGAATAACATGTATCGAGAAAATTGTTTTCTCTCGGTTGGCCGTTTATGCCGAGAATGCGGGTTAAAAAAATCAACGACGAACCGCGTGGAAGAATAAAACGCCGAATCGACCGTGGAAGGTTCAAAAAGAAATCTTGAGCCTTTGCCGCGGTCGCTACCTCGGTTTTTTCAACAGTAAACATTATGAATAAGGGTGTATCATAAATGTTTTTCTATCCTCAATAAGCGTCGTATCTGAGTTGGCAGCGTGACGGATTGACGATGCTTGCGGTCCGGGTTCGATCCCTGGTTGATCGACTTTTTTAAATCTATTTTCTTTTCTTCATTTTATATTCAAAAAATTTCGAACTTACTCTCGCTTTATCTATTCTCGCCTGTCCAGGCATTATTCATGATATTTAATTCATATATGTTTAATTAAAAAAAAAGACATTGGCTACCGGGGATTGATCCCGCGTCGTCTGCACTCAGAGTCCGCACGCTGATATATCAACCGCGAGGCTCTTGTGACTGCAAACCTGCCTTACGTATACACACTTATCCAACCTTAAAAAAAATTCGCTGCATACCAATTGCATATTGTTTTTATGACCCCTAAGTATTATTGAAGACAATTGAAAACGATTTTTCCAAATTCCTAGAGTGGTATTATCCCTTAAAGAAAAGAAATTGACTTTTTGATCGTTGTAAATGTATATCCCCTCTTAAAGACTTTAAGGTGTCTGGCCACCTTTAGACTTTAAGGTCTCTGGCCGATCGAAAAATGGGTATATTAAAATAAAATAATAATAAACTCTAAAGTATGGGTCGGAATATTTTTATTCTCTTACACAACGTCAGAAAGAGCTTTAAGAATAACGTTAATAAATTTCCATTGAAAATATTTAAAAATGGCGCCGTTAGGCACCCTGCCGCGGGGGCCCTCCGCACGATACGCGGGGTCGTTGTCCCAGCTGTTACCCGGTCATGTCACATCTGCAAAAAAAATCGGCTCATTCGTTAGTAGTGTCGCTACAATGTAGCGTAGCGGTTTTTTTCCCGACAATTAAAAAAATTATGGTGAGCCGAAGAAAAAAATTTGTATTTTTCACCGAAATTATGGCTCACCATAATTTTTTTAATGGTCCAAAAAAGACCGCTATGCTACATTGTAGCAACACTACTCACGAATGAGCTGATTGTTTTTTTTTCAGATGTGACATGAGCGCGTAACAGCTGGGACAACGACCGCGCGTATAGTGCGGAGGCCCTCCGCGGCAATGTGCATAACAGCGCCATTTTTTAATATTTTGAACGGGAATGTATTAACGTTATTCTTAAAGCCCTTTCTGACGTTGTGTAAAAAAAAATAAAAATATTCCGGCCCATACTTTCGAGTTTCTTTTTAATATACCCATTTTTCGATCGGCCAAGGTGGCTAGACGCCTTAAAGTCTTTAAGAGGGTATATACATTTACAACGATCAAAAAATCAATTTCTTTTCTTTAAGGGATAATTTCACTTAAGGAATTTGGAAAAATCGTTTTCATTTGTCTTCAGTAATACTTTGGGGTCATAAAAACAATATGCAAATGGTATGCAGCGAATTTTTTTTTGAGGTTGGATAAGTGTGTATGCGTAAGGCAGGTTTGCAGTCACAAGAGCCTCGCGGTTGATATATCAGCCTGCGGGCTCTGATGCGGGTTCGATCCCCGGTAGCCAATGTCTTTTTTAAAATTAAACATATATGAATTAAATATCATAAATAATGCCTGGACATGCGAGAGTAAGTTCGCATGTCCAGGCATTACTCTCTTACTTACTCTCTTACGAACTTACTCTTTACTCTTACGAACTAATTTATTTGAATATTTTCGATTTTTTGAAAATAAAATGAAGAAAAAAAATAGATTAAAAAAGTCGATTATCCAGGCATCGAACCTGGACCACAAGCATGGTCAATCCGTCACGCTGCCCACTGAGCCACGACGCTCATTGAGGATAGAAAAACATTTATGATACACGCTTATTCATAATGTTTACTGTTGAAAAAAAACGCCGTAACGACCGCGGCAAAGGCTCAAAATTTCTTTTTGAACCTTCCACGGTCGTTTCGGCGTTTTATTTTTCAACGCGGTTCGTCGTTAATTTTTTTAACCCGCATTCTCGGCATAAACGGTCAACCGAGCGAAAACAATTTTCTCGATACATGTTTTTCTCTTTGAAATTCATTAAATGCATATTCCAATCCGCAGTACGGCCACACATATGTCGAGCTCGATCGGACGGAAACCTCGCTCCGTTCGCCTGTCGAGTGGGCGAGTGGCAGAGACTGTTCCCCCACCGCGCTAGCCATTCGTGTGCACGCTGACTGCGATATCGACTTGAGCGGTGCTCACGACTCGCGCGGCTACAAGGGAATCTGCAACCTCGACAGAGGCGATGCACACAAAATCATATTCCCGAACTCGCCGCAGCGATTTAGCGCCCTTTCTGAGGCACGCCGAAAAGGGGAGCGTTGCACATCTCCCTACTAATCTCTGCGCTCGCAAAAGTTACCCCCTCTCTAGCCTTTTACGCACCCATGGCGCAATCTTAGTAGCGGGCATGAAGAATAGAGGTAAGGAGCCCGAACGCTGTACTGTGGACGCGGGCTATGGAATCAGCGAAAATTGTTACGGAAATATCCGCTGGCGCTGCTGTACTCGGGATAGGATACGACAGAGATGGAATGAGAAAAGAAAGACCCAACTCGACAAATCGCTCGGACCATTTTTTCCCACAATACCATACTCGAAAAGTGTTGCAATTATGTTTTTCTTTTTTTTTGTTTTCAATGCATTTTCATCGAAATTAAATAATCGCTAATTGTTTTGCATTGTTTCTTGTTCTCAAAAAGTAGCAGCCCATTGATGGGCGAATAATATTTTTCTGTCTCGTGGAGTTATTGAACTTTTTTTCAGCTGTTGAATTAACAATTTATTCTCAATTCAATTGTTGTTGGTTTTGTCGATTTTTTTTTTCATTGAGGCTTATCGCGGCTTGTCAAGGACGCGCTCACATGTCCTGTAAAACACACATATACGTGAAATATTAAACGAAAAACGAATAATCCGCGAGTTCTCGCGTCGAGGGCGAAGATCCGCAGGTGCGATTTTAAGGATATCTCGAAGGCTGTCCACACGTTTTTTCTCTCCCTCTCCCTCCTCCCCCTCCTCTCATTCTTATTCCCTCAGCCTCTTTCGCGATCTCTTTGCATGCCCGGAAATGAAAAATTCGCGGTCCAGTCGTGCGGCCGAAAATTGTGCCAGCGTAAATCACGTCGGAGCCTAAAGTAGCTCATAGAACAATTCTGCTTTTTTTTCAAACGAAACCCAAGGAAATCGAGAAAAATGTCCGAATTTATAAATTGAAAGAATTTTTATATTGAGAGGTAAAGTATTATCAATGAAAAATGAAGAATTAAATTAATGAAAAAATTGAAAGACATTTTCCCTTCATTTTCAATAAATACAACACTTACCTCCGTCGGAGTAAGAAAATCGTGACAGGTCGTAGGCACTTGATGTACGACAGCGGCGTTGCAAATAGCTACGGATCCATGAGAAGGTCCGGCTAACTGGTCGCAGGGAACATTCTGTTCCGGTTGACCACCGTTTTCCTGTCGAAATAAAAAATAATTGATTATTATATTTATCTGAATGTAATAATGGACAATCTAGGTCCAATTGTTCGAGGGGATAGCAAAGTACGATATCAACGAATTGACTCAAGTAATAAAGAGTAAAGACAACAGAGGAAATTGAAGAGGGGTAGCAGATAAGAATATTCCACATATAAAAATTGAAGACCGCAAGAAAAAGATGAACTTTTGATAAATTATACTGCTGAACCGAGCTACAAACAATTAGCAAACACAGCTGCAGGTTAGCTGAGTTCATTCGAAGAAAAGAGGGTATTATAGAAAAGTCAAGCGGGGCAGGAAAAGAATAGAGAAAAAAGAAAAAAAAAGTTGAGAAGTGGCGGAGAAACTCATTCGGAAAGTCATGCCGATTTTTTTTCCTATAGGCAATAAGTGGCATGCAATTACTTCAGATTTCGTCAACAAATTACGCGCTCTATGCGTCATTTAACAAAAAGAAAACCTTTTAACAGGCGATTTACCTTTGGAACCTTGAAGACGGACAACTGTCGTACTCCTAAGCGCTTGCACTTTGCTCTGCTGGCGTCTCGCCCAGTTTGACACCCTGGGTACGAACAGTATTTCGCCATTGTGCACTGCAACAAGAAAAGAACCCAAAATAAAATTTGTAATTACATATTATGACAATAATACGAATTCTAACCTCACTTTCATGCTCGAGAAATGTATTTAATTAACCGATGAATTACAATTATAATATAAGACAGAAAATGGTTTCAAAATACCGTTTTCTTACCTGCTTTATATAATGCGGGACAATCACTTACTGCACTCCACAACACTGATTTTTACTGCAATTAAAAAATCCATATTACAATTTCGCATTCACAGACGAACAGCCAAGAATGATATATAAATATTATAACCAAGAATTCTCCAGTTTATATATACGCTCACTTCATAGCGTCACCGATGCCATACTTCACATCCTTCCCTCTCGGCACTAGCGCTTGATGTGGCTTAATTTCGAACCACAACTTTTCGTCACTTTCAGGGTCCACGTTTGGGGAGCTCCATAAACTTAGCCGCCGACTATGGGAATATCGAATTTTTTTCGACGCCAATCGATTGTTAGTCGTTTGTTAGTGTTTGTTAGACAAAACCCAGCGTTTGTTAGACTTTATTTATTGAATAAAACGAAAAAAAAAATGTATGCCAAAGTTAGCCCCAGAAAATAGTTTTCTGGTGAATTCGAACTTTTCTTCGTAACCAATCGATTGTTAGTCGTTTGTTAGTGATTGTTAGTAACTTTATATCGTTTGTTAGAGCTCAATTATTAGTAAAATTAATGAAAAACTTTTCGGCCCTAGAGCGCGCTGCAAGCCAAGTGAAGATGGCGGCATCGTCGCGACAGCTGCTTCCGGCTTTCCACATGTGACTCGTCAATTTCAGCAAAACGATGATTCTTGTCATTCTATTAGATTGTTAGACGATCGCTAGTGATTGTTAGTTAACTTTCATCGTTTGTTAGAGCTCCATTTATATTTAATCGCTGAAAAACTTTTCGGCGCTAGAGCGCGCTGCTTGTCGCGAAGGTTGGCAGCATCGTCGCGACAGCTGCTTCCGGCTTTCCACATGTGACTCGTCAATTTCAGCAAAACGATGATTCTTGTCATTCTATTAGATTGTTAGACGATCGCTAGTGATTGTTAGTTAACTTTCATCGTTTGTTAGAGCTCCATTTATATTTAATCGCTGAAAAACTTTTCGGCGCTAGAGCGCGCTGCTTGTCGCGAAGGTTGGCAGCATCGTCGCGACAGCTGCTTCCGGCTTTCCACATGTGACTCGTCAATTTCAGCAAAACGTTGATTCTTGTCATTCTATTAGATTGTTAGACGATCGCTAGGGATTGTTAGTTAACTTTCATCGTTTGTTAGACGTCCATTTATATTTAATCGCTGAAAAACTTTTCGGCGCTAGAGCGCGCTGCTTGTCGCGAAGGTTGGCAGCATCGTCACGACAGCTGCTTCCGGCTTTGCACATGTAACTCGTCAATTTCAGCAAAACGTTGATTCTTGTCATTCTATTCGATTGTTAGACGATTGCTAGTGATTGTTAGTTAGTTTTCATCGTTTGTTAGAGCTCCATTTTTATTTAATCGCTGAAAAACTTTTCGGCGCGAGAGCGCGCTGCATGTCGCGAAGCGTTGGCAGCATCGCTGCGACAGCTGCTTCCGGCTTTGCACATGTAACTCGTCAATTTCAGCAAAACGTTGATTCTTGACATTCTATTCGATTGTTAGACGAATGCTAGTGTTTGTTAGTTAACTTTCATCGTTTGTTAGATCTCCATTTTTATATAATCGCCGAAAGACCTTTCGGCGCGAGAGCGCGCTGCTTGTCGCGAAGGTTGGCAGCATCGTCGCGACAGCTGCTTCCGGCTTTGCACATGTAACTCGTCAATTTCAGCAAAACGTTGATTCTTGTCATTCTATTAGATTGTTAGACGAACGCTAGTCATTATTAGTCAATTTTCATCGTTTGTTAGATCTCCATTTTTATTTAATCGCCAAAAACTTTTTGGCGCGAGAGCGCGCTGCATGTCGCGAAGGTTCGCAGCATCGCCGCGACAGCTGCTTCCGACTTTGCACATGTAACTCGTCAATTTCAGCAAAACGTTGATTCTTGACATTCTATTAGACAATCACTAGCGATCGTCTAACAATCGAATAGAATGACAAGAATCAACGTTTTGCTGAAATTGACGAGATACATGTGCAAAGCCGGAAGCAGCTGTCGCGACGATACTGCCGACCTTCGCGACATGCAGCGCGCTCTCGCGCCGAAAAGTTTGTCGGCGATTGAATAAAAATGGAGATCTAACAAACGATGAAAATTAACTAACAATCACTAGCATTCGTCTAACAATCTAATAGAATGACAAGAATCAACATTTTGCTGAAATTGACGAGTCACATGTGGAAAGCCGGAAGCAGCTGTCCCGACGATGCCGCCAACCTTCGCGACAAGCAGCGCGCTCTAGCGCCGAAAAGTTTTTCAGCGATTAAATATAAATGGAGCTCTAACAAACGATGAAAGTTAACTAACAATCACTAGCGATCGTCTAACCATCTAATAGAATGACAAGAATCAACGTTTTGCTGAAATTTACGAGTCACATGTGGAAAGCCGGAAGCAGCTGTCGCGACGATGCTGCCAACCTTCGCGACAAGCAGCGCGCTCTAGCGCCGAAAAGTTTTTCAGCGATTAAATATAAATGGAGCTCTAACAAACGATGAAAGTTAACTAACAATCACTAGCGATCGTCTAACAATCTATTAGAATGACAAGAATAATCGTTTTGCTGAAATTGACGAGTCACATGTGGATAGCCGGAAGCAGCTGTCGCGACGATGCTGCCAACCTTCACGACAAGCAGCGCGCTCTAGCGCCGAAAAGTTTTTCAGCGATTAAATATAAATGGAACTCTAACAAACGATGAAAGTTGACTAACAATCACTAGCGATCGTCTAACAATCTATTAGAATGACAAGAATCAACGTTTTGCTGAAATTGACGAGATACATGTGCAAAGCCGGAAGCAGCTGTCGCGACGATGCTGCCAACCTTCCCGACAAGCAGCGCGCTCTCGCGCCGAAAGGTTTTTCGGCGATTATATAAAAATGGAGATCTAACAATCGATGAAAGTTAACTAACAAACACTAGCATTCGTCTAACAATTGAATAGAATGACAAGAATCATCGTTTTGCTGAAATTGACGAGTCACATGTGGATAGCCGGAAGCAGCTGTCGCGACGATGCTGCCAACCTTCGCGACAAGCAGCGCGCTCTAGCGCCGAAAAGTTTTTCAGCGATTAAATATAAATGGAGCTCTAACAAACGATGAAAGTTAACTAACAATCACTAGCGATCGTCTAACAATCTAATAGAATGACAAGAATCAACGTTTTGCTGAAATTGACGAGATACATGTGCAAAGTCGTAACAGCTGCCGCAGCGATGCTGCCAACCTTCGCGACATGCAGCGCGCTCTCGCGCCGAAAAGTTTTTCGGCGATTAAATATAAATGGAGCTCTAACAAACGATGAAAGTTAACTATCAATCACTAGCGATCGTCTAACAATCTAATAGAATGACAAGAATCAACGTTTTGCTGAAATTGACGAGTCACATGTGGAAAACCGGAAGCAGCTGTCGCGACGATGCTGCCAACCTTCGCGACAAGCAGCGCGCTCTAGCGCCGAAAAGTTTTTCAGCGATTAAATATAAATGGAGCTCTAACAAACGATGAAAGTTAACTAACAATCACTAGCGATCGTCTAACAATCTATTAGAATGACAAGAATCATCGTTTTGCTGAAATTGACGAGTCACATGTGGATAGCCGGAAGCAGCTGTCGCGACGATGCTGCCAACCTTCACGACAAGCAGCGCGCTCTAGCGCCGAAAAGTTTTTCAGCGATTAAATATAAATGGAACTCTAACAAACGATGAAAGTTGACTAACAATCACTAGCGATCGTCTAACAATCTATTAGAATGACAAGAATCAACGTTTTGCTGAAATTGACGAGATACATGTGCAAAGCCGGAAGCAGCTGTCGCGACGACGCTGCCAACCTTCCCGACAAGCAGCGCGCTCTCGCGCCGAAAGGTTTTTCGGCGATTATATAAAAATGGAGATCTAACAATCGATGAAAGTTAACTAACAAACACTAGCATTCGTCTAACAATTGAATAGAATGACAAGAATCATCGTTTTGCTGAAATTGACGAGTCACATGTGGATAGCCGGAAGCAGCTGTCGCGACGATGCTGCCAACCTTTGCGACAAGCAGCGCGCTCTAGCGCCGAAAAGTTTTTCAGCGATTAAATATAAATGGAGCTCTAACAAACGATGAAAGTTAACTAACAATCACTAGCGATCGTCTAACAATCTAATAGAATGACAAGAATCAACGTTTTGCTGAAATTGACGAGTCACATGTGGAAAGCCGGAAGCAGCTGTCGCAACGATGCTGCCAACCTTCGCGACAAGCAGCGCGCTCTAGCGCCGAAAAGTTTTTCAGCGATTAAATATAAATGGAGCTCTAACAAACGATGAAAGTTAACTAACAATCACTAGCGATCGTCTAACAATCTAATAGAATGACAAGAATCATCGTTTTGCTGAAATTGACGAGTCACATGTGGAAAGCCGGAAGCAGCTGTCGCGACGATGCTGCCAACCTTCGCGACAAGCAGCGCGCTCTAGCGCCGAAAAGTTTTTCAGCGATTAAATATAAATGGAGCTCTAACAAACGATGAAAGTTAACTAACAATCACTAGCGATCGTCTAACAATCTAATAGAATGACAAGAATCATCGTTTTGCTGAAATTGACGAGTCACATGTGGAAAGCCGGAAGCAGCTGTCGCGACGATGCCGCCATCTTCACTTGGCTTGCAGCGCGCTCTAGGGCCGAAAAGTTTTTCATTAATTTTACTAATAATTGAGCTCTAACAAACGATATAAAGTTACTAACAATCACTAACAAACGACTAACAATCGATTGGTTACGAAGAAAAGTTCGAATTCACCAGAAAACTATTTTCTGGGGCTAACTTTGGCATAAATTTTTTTTTTCGTTTTATTCAATAAATAAAGTCTAACAAACGCTGGGTTTTGTCTAACAAACACTAACAAACGACTAACAATCGATTGGCGTCGAAAAAAATTCGATATTCCCATAGTCGGCGGCTAAGTTTATGGAGCTCGTTTGGGGTGCTTTTAGCATACGCGTTCGGGCTCCTTACCTCTATTCTTCATGCCTGTATATAAGACCGTGGCATGGAGCAAGGAGACTATAGGGAAGGAGTCCAATCTAGGAATGGGCGATGTTCGAAATATAATCGATTATTAAGAAATCGATATTTTTTGGAAGTATCGTTATGGATAATCGATTTTTTCCTCTAAACAATCGACGATTCGATTAATCGAGTATGAAAAAAAAATTGGTGAACCATGAACGGGGTTCTTATATTGTTTAATCTCGTCGTCGTACAAACCCGATTGTTTTAATAATTTACTATTCAGTTCTATCCATATGTGGAAATATGTCCAGTTGCATCCATAGATGCCATATTTGGAAAAGATTGCCATTATTAAAACATAAATTTCATAACTACAATCGGATAAACTTCAGAAAAGCGGAAATCGATTTTCGATCGGAAATTCGGCATACCCCTTTCTTTTAATATTTTAAGAGATCCATGGGTCGTTTGCATCCTCGACATTTCATCAATGGGGGATCCCGTGAAGGTGGCGTTCATATTCTTATTCAAAAAAAGTTTGGGATAGCGTTATTTCACTGCCCCGGGTCCGCCAGAATCGGTTAATTCAGCTTCAGCTGGCAAGCCGTAAAAATCTGTCGAGGACGCAAACGACCCATGTGTTCTGGAAATGTATATAAAATCCGACTTCTCGAAAACATTTTTTCTCTCTATAATTCTGTTCTTTGACTGAAAATAAAAATTTTAATGAAGGTGTTGAGTAAATAAAAGCGAAAATGGACGTGAGAACCAGCGATCAGTTTAGGGCGCCACTTCGTCCCCGCAATTCGAATCCTGAACCCGATATTTCTGCAAAATGTAGACCGGGGTTTCGGCACTTACTACGGTTCACGCGTTTTTGAACTCTCTTGTATTTCTTTCCAGTGGTGAATATGTTACGCGGGTGACGGTTGACGCTGTCACTGTATTGACGATATGCGATATCCAATGAAAGTTCAGCTTCAGTATAGACTTTTTGGTATATACCTCATCTCTCATTGGATCTCGCGCATTATTCATCCGGTATCGCGTACAGTATGCCAAGTCCAACAATCAGAATTCACCTTTAGGTTTGTGTTGAAAAAGATGCGAAGACAAGATGATTTGTTATTGGCTGTTATATACCAATCCGTGCGTCACGTCCTGCGGGAAGGCATTGCATATATGTATTTCGATGTTACTTTATCAAAATCGAGAATCGATTAATCGATCGCCAAAAAAATCGACAAAATATAATCGATTATTTCATCGAAAACATCGACACTTTCAATTAATCGAACAACATCGCCCATCCCTAGTCCAATCTCCGCATTCTGGCGCGTCCGTAAAAGTGCAACAAAATTGGGTTCCGCATAAGCGGCACTGGAAACGTTAGTCATTGCGAACTCTATATACATGTATGTTTTGCGCATGCATTGTTATCAGCTGACTGTGTTATTATTAGTTGTCACATGAGCTAACAATGTTCATTTTCGTAACCTTAATTTATTTTATAAGTAAATTTCGTGTAGCTGTAGTAGTGCCTTAAGATGTTTCTACATTTAAGTCGTAGTACAATTACCCACCGAATTATGAGAAAAAAACACCTAAAAATGCCATAATAATTTATATCCAACGTAAATATAAATTCCATTCAAATGTGGTTAGGTGGCCGAGATTATAGTGTGTAAAGTACGGAGAACGTGTCAGCGACTGGAACATCCGAGTGTAAATTTCAACCTCACATACCACTGCGTCAAGTGTAGTGCTTCACACGAAAACGGAAAATGCACTTGAAATAACTCATCAGATAAACAGCTTCTCTGCTGTGCAAATTGCAATAACCTAGATCACCCAGTGAACTATAAGTGATGCCTATACTACAAGGCCTATAATACAAACGCTCATAAATTGAGAGACATGAGACAACGACAACTCATAGAAAAAATTGAAGTGATACACCCGAAAGTCACATCGGAAATTTCCTTTGCACAATATGCACAATAGGCACAATATCAAAAAACTGTATGGCACCGCACGAGGTGCTGCTTTCGATTCTTTCGTAAAGTTTTATTATAACTGAAATTATTTTTTTTTTTATCGAAATTATTTGTTATGCCTTTTATTGGTAAATTAGTTTGATTCTTATTTACATCTGTTATAAGAATAACAATAACGCAAATAAAAATAGTACTAATTACTAAAAGCTATCAACGTCAATTGATGGTTGACGTTTTTCCAAAAATGCATTTTAAAAATTATTTACAAAGTCATTTATACATTTTTCGTAATTAAACAAAAATTTAAGAACTTTGTAAAAATTGTCATACCAATTATTACATTAAACTAATTGGACGAAATCACACATGAAATATTGTACGTCTGAAATAAAAATTCGACAATCAACACTTCTCATTGCAAAAATATATTTGACAATGTAATCATTAATTTGTTTGTCTTTAATGAAATTACGTCAACAAAATTAAATCATCGTGCGAAAAAATGATTTATGGTGGAACCTTTCTAATCAGCAGGAAAAAATGAAATGAAAACATTTTAAGAACATTGAAAGAATGTCCATATTTCTTCTCTCGTTGTATGCAGTTTCTGGCCTCCACGATTTTTTTTTGTCTTTTCTTATAGTTAAACATTTCAAGAATATAATCCCAAAATTTCAAGTCAATCAGCGCAAAACTCTCGAAGTTATTGACTATTTAGTCCCGCTCCTGTAACACTGTAGCTCCGACAACTGCGTGCGATCGGAAAGGCAGCGCGCAGCTGACGAGCAGGTATGCAGTTTATTCACTTGGCGATTGTCCTTCACATTATTCTGTTTCGAAAAGGTTTAATTGAGTAAAGGGAGGTAACAAAAGCCGTATACATATATTATAGGTGTATAATATTTTCAAAAAACGAGCGTCAGTTGTTGTACGTTCAGTCGACGGCTTGTTCTCGGTGATTTTATAATTTCGTCAAGAAATTTTCTGATTAAAAATGCCGAGATTGTCTAAAGTTTCAAGAGGTGACCGAACAGATACAAGAACGTATTTGTGCAGATCGAAAAAACGCCTAATTCATATAAAAAAAATACGGATGAAGCTAACACGAAGAGTGCATTATCGAAAAAGATAAAGTTGAATACCAGTGCGAGCGTGCCGGAAGACGTTGAAAATCATTATAGAATCGTCGATTTTTTGCTTCTTTTCTCAACAATTGCAAGTTCGGTGAAATCTGCTCACAAGGGGACCTTACAGGCTGTATCTCACGGATTTTGATAAGTCTCAGATATGTTGTTTTTATACAACGCTCTTTAGTTTTCGAGAAAAAACGTTCGAAAGTTTAGCTCGTAGCTACTAGTAGCTACTATACCGGTACGGTTGCACCTTTGTCGAACCAGCGGGCGTGGTCCAGTGGGCAAGGTTCCCAGCTCTGACGCTCGAGGTCCAGGGTTCGAGTCCCGTGATGGCGTTTTTTTTCACAAAATATAAATAAATTCGATGGATGATGCAAAACCGTCTAATTATTTGTTATTATTTTATTTATTTATTTATTTTTATTTACTTCCCATTTTTTAAAATTATTTATTATTATTTATTTTCATTTTCACGCAGAAAAAAAGAGAGAAAGAAATTATAACATCTTTCACAAGAAACTGCAGTTTATTATTTTTCATTACAATATACAGGTTTTTTTACTCGCTATCACTGTGGTCGCTTGTTATATCAGAACAATATTGTGGGTCGTATTTGTCGTAAAAGCAAGCAAAACACAAGACCAAAGAGTAACGCGCACATTGTATAAAAGCTATGGCCTTGCAGGCGCACGGAGTTTTGAGCAGCGTTATTGGAAAGCGTACTTGATTGACATTTAAATACAGCGGTCTTTCCTCAATTAACTTCGATGCAAACCACGCATATTGAATAATCGGCGCGAAAGCAGGTCATGCTTCTTCATTAATTGATGAAGAATCAAAGGATTAATTTGTATGGAATCTTCCCTTGAGGCAATTTCTCAGTTATTTTTTAACAAATCGGGGCATTGTGTATTTTGGTGTGAAAATTTTCACTTGCCGGTAAAAATATACATCGCACGGTTGGCAAATCGGCGTGCACTTGGGCGGTATAACTTTAATACTGCATGTACATGCCTTCTTCTCGTCTACAAAGATGTGATCGTAAAGCGATTGATCAGCGCCGATGATTAAATATGCGTGGTTTGCATCGTAGTTAATTGAGGAAAGACCGCTGTTTTTAAATGTCAATTAAGTATGCTTTCCAATAACGCTGCTCAAAACTCCGTGCGCCTGCAAGGCCATAGCTTTTATACAATCTGCGCGTTGCTCTTTGGTCTTGTGTTTTGCTTGCTTTTACGACAAATACCACCCGCAATATTGTTCTGATGTAACAAGCGACCACAGTGATAGCGAGTAAGAAAAACCTGTATATTGTAATGAAAAATAATAAATTGCAGTTTCTTGTGAAAGATGTTATAATTTCTTCCTCTCTTTTTTTCTGCGTGAAAAAGAAAATAAATAATTTAAAAAAATGGAAAGTAAAAAAAAAATAATAACAAATAATTAGACGGGACTCGAACCCTGAACCTCGAGCGTCAGTGCCGGGAACCTTGCCCGCTGAGCGACGCCCGCTGGTTCGACAAAGGTGCAACCGTACTGGTATAGTAGCTACTAGTAGCTACGAGCTAAACTTTCGAACGTTTTTTCTCGAAAACTAAAGAGCGTTGTATAAAATCCCTTTACTCAGGCACTCAGGGTAGGTTCCTCTACAACATATCTGAGACTTATCAAAATCCGTGAGTGACAGCCTATAAGGTCCCCTTGTCAGTGTGATGGTTCAGTTGCGTTCAAAAGTTGTAAAAAAGGTCTTGGCTTTCGAATCCAGGTAAAATGTGCCAATTGTGATCAACTCTATATACCGTCGGGTGAGAAAACTGGTCATCGCTACGAAATCAACACTCGATTTGTTTTCGTAATGCGTACATTAGGTTTGGGTTTAGCAGGCTGCACTAAGTTTTGCGGTCTAATGGACATTGCAAGTAATTCTTTAGCCACATCGTCTTATTTGGATATTATGAAATCGATTTACTCCTACGTCGAAACGACTGCTGAAAAATGTATCCTTTCCGCCGCAGACGAAGAAAAAGAGAAAACGAGGGCAAATTCAGAGTCTGATACTTTGACCGTTTCTGGTGACGGCACGTGGCAGAAGAAAGGCTTTAGCTCCTTGTTTGGCGTCACTTCATTGATTGGTTATTGGACTGGAAAAGTTATTGATATTTTTGTAAGTAGTTTGTATTGTCAGTCTTGCAATAGTGGGGAAACAATTGAATACAGCTGAATTTGAAGAGTGGCACGAAGAACACGTTGATAATAATGAATGTCAAGCCATTCCACCGGACCATCAGGTAACATGGAAGTAGGCGCAGTAATCGAGATGTTCCGCCGCTCAGAGGAAAAGTATGGAGCAAAGATCAGCAACTATTTCGGAGACGGCGATAGCAAAACTTATGGCAATTTAGTGAAAGCGAAACCTTACGGTGAAAATTTCACTATAAATAAAAAATAATGTGAAGGTCACGTTCAAAAGAGAATGGGAGAACGTCTACGTGATCTGGTAAAAAATACTGTTAAAGATAAAGGTGCAAAAACAGGAAAAAATCAGGTAAAAAACGGCAAAGTAAAGTACTCGGCGACAAAGGAAAGCTCACCGGAAAAGTCATTGATAATTTAAATCGATACTACGGAGCAGCAATAAGACATAATTGTGATTCGGTAGAAAAAATGAAAAATGCCATCTGGGCAGCGTAGTGCCACCAGCAGTTGACATACGATAACCCTCAACACGATGAGTGCCTGAGCGGGGAGGACTCGTGGTGTCCTTATCAGAAAGCTCTGGCCACAACAGGAGTGGAACATTTTAAACACAATTACACTCCACTTCCAGAAGATGTCTTACAAGCAATCAAACCGATTTACGAAGGTCTGAGCAAGGATTAACTTCTTGAAAGGTGTCTTGGAGGTTGTACCCAAAATGCCAACGAAAGTCTGAACCAGCCAATTTGGAGGATTGCACCGAAAAAATTATCAGGCAGCACACAAATCGTTGAATTTGCATCCTACGTGGCTGCATGCACTTTCAATGAAGGTGTTGGTGCTTTACTCACCTTTCTGTCGGATATGAACATCAGCGTTGGGCCGAGCGCTCACGAATACGCAAGATTGGAGGATAACTGTCGCATCAACATGGCCGAGATACAAGCTGGGAAGCAGAGCAAAGAAGCCAGGGTAAGGCAAAGGCTTGAAAAAAAAAAGGCTCAAGATATCGAAACTGCTGCAGGGAGTCTACTCTATGGAGCTGGAAGGGATGATTCAGTGTAAGTTGAAAAAAATTGACTTATTAGCTTCTAAAACTTCAAACGCGTTTTTCTCGAAACCACTTTTTCAAAGTCCGTGTTCACTGCCATTTGAAAACTACATGACCGATTTATTTCACACTTGGTACACACTTTCTAAATATAAAATACCTCCCCGCAACGGTTAGTTTGAGATTTTTTTTTACATTGAGGGGGTTTTCCACCACCAAAATGGCGGAATTTTTCGTGAAAAAGAGCACTTTTCACTTTACACGACCACCAAAAATTTAGAAATGAAAAAAAAAAACATTATCAAAGACCGTTGGGGGGAGGATTTGATAAGACTTTGACTAAATTTTAATGGTACTTGATTTCAGATAATTTATAGCTGAGATACAGTGAACACCGCAAATTGTGTTTTTCCAAAGGCGTTCTTGGAAAAGCCTTGTCACCGGCTTGTTTGTGGGTATTTTCGCGGAAAAATTTCACGGAATGTTCTTGAAATGACACTTAACAATGTACAGGGTGCGCCAGAGAAACTTACTTATTTGAAAGGTCAATAAAAACAAAAGTACTTCAATTATTGTATTAAATTTTTTTTATTTGAGAATACAATATCCCTTTTTTTTCATGCAGTCTTGAAAATGACATCGGATAAATGGCGACCCCCATTGCGCATACACTGATGAAGTCGATTTTTGAAATTCGTATCCACTCTTTGCAGCATATCAATCGGTATGATGGCAATGGCGTCGCGAATGTTGTTCTTGAGGTGTGCTATGGTCCGTGGTCGATCGACATAAACCAGAGATTTCAAATAACCCCATAAAAAGAAATCGCATGGCGTCAAATCTGGAGAGCGCGTCTTCAGGCAGGTTGTCAACCAGCATTTCACATGCATTTTGACGGGCAACAAAATCGCGTTCAGTTAATTCTTGCACAATAGCCAATTTATAGGGATGAAATTGAAGGTCTTCATGGAGAATTCGTCGAACAGTGGTGTCAGAAATTCCCATAGCAGCTGCGTGTTTGCGAGCCGAACGCCGGGGAGAACGCACAACTGACTGCCTCACTCTTTCGACATTTTCCGGAGTTCTGATGGTCCGTTGAAGTCCATTTCTGGGTTTAGCGACACTTCCACACTCCCGAAATGAGTTAACCCACGACAGAATCGAATTACGGCCAGGAACGAGTCTGTGAGGAGGAATTTCAAAGCGAGCGCGGAAGGCACGTTGCGTAGCAACAAATGAGCGATCGTTAGAAAAGAAGCTCTCGACTGCGAAGGCCCGCTGCTCTCTAGACCAGAGCATGATGGCAACTGACTGGAGGGAGAAACAAACTTGAGAACTTCCCCCTCCAGATGCGCCCCCTCTCGCCCCTCTACCCGCCCAACTCACCGCGTGGGAATTTTTTCAAATAAGTAAGTTTCTCTGGCGCACCCTGTACAAAAGGTTTCAATAAATATACTCTATCCATATAGATGAAAAAATTTCGCAAAATAGTGTTTTTTTCACGCTAAAACCCCTACCCTCCCCTTAAGGCCTTAGGCCTTAGGCCACAGTAACGGGTATAAAATCATGTGTATCTCATTTTTTAAAAATCTGTGTCACACATAGTGTTTGATTATTGTCCTCATCAAATGACATGCTACAAGGGATGAAAAACAACAGCAATATGTCTTCCAAGTCGTACGTGAGCATTGGAAAATATTTCACGTGGCTACGAAACATCCGAGGTTACAAAAACTCTAGAAGTATATGGAAAGTGCTGTACTGTAAATATTTTAAATCAAAGCCGAATATGCAGAGTATAGATTAACGCATTAAGTAATTCTGTTACCTTTGGAATGGAAAACAGAATACAGAGGTGCAGCCCTAATCTTTTTCGCTGAGCGTTATCTTTGGCAAGGCCACTGTGGCATCCTGGCACTGCACACGTTCTCCTCATCTTTCTGAAATAAAAATAGACATGTATTAAATTTACTAATCTCAAGATATTTTAAAATATAAAAAATAAACATTAAAGGTTGGGTTTATTATATTTCAAATTCATTTAAATTCTCGATTTCGAGAAAAGCTTCAGAACGTACAAAGACTGATCATCAGTGCCAGGAACATAGATCGATGTTCTCTGTCAGTGCATAACGGGCAGATGGGAAAAAAATATATATATTACCTTGAATAACCGCGAGGTTAGCGGATCTCAAAAATAAGTTCCACGCATAACCTAAAACCTAAACAAAAAAACTTGGAAAAAAAGATCAGATTAGATTTGTAATCAAAGAGTAAATTTTTCGATACCCCCTTGTCCGATACTCTTTCAAAGTCGCCGTCAAAAACAATCTTAGTGGACGATAGGTGTTTTTTTGACAAGCGTCAACAATTAGCCGCCATAACAGTCAGTTTCACCCTGTGCACTGGTTGTATTACTATATTTTTGATGCACTAAAGATACGGACGACGCTTACCATATTTAACGTCACGCTCGTGAATCAAATTTACGGACCTTTCTGATACCCATTCGCCATACGAAGATTGGACTCCTTCCCTATAGTTTCCTCGGCATACAGTGGCGTAGCGTGGATTTTTGCCGCCCGGGGCTAACCCTAAATTTGCCGCCCCCCGCCCTATTTTCGCAACTTAAGGGGTTACCCCCACTTGCGATTTAGAAAAAATCGATTTTTTTATTGCATTGTTTGAAGTATAAGTATCTGAGAATATGTCCTGAAAATTTCAAGTCGATCCGAACAAAATTGACTGAGATATGAGCGTTGAAAGAGAAGAATCCGTTGTGTACACGACCGGCTAGACTGCCGTCCGGTGCGCTCGACCCTCCCTCCGACCTTCAATGCATTGTTCGATGAAAAGGGTCGTATACCTGGCATTCACAACGTTTATATAATGGACTGGAATTTATAAAAACGTATTTTCGTTGTCTGTTAGGGTCTAAACTCGTCAGTGTAGCTCGAAAGTTCGACTATACGTGGGTCATTTGACAAGTACCTAGCCTCACCGCTAGATGGTGCCACTATTGCAAGAGAAATACACTATTGTGTAGTACCCTCTTGTAGACGGCTACTGACAAAATTTCAGCTGGATCGGACTTGTAGTTCTCTTTTGAGAGCGTGTGAAAGCAAGTGTGTCCGTTGATGTTTGAAAGAATGGAGAAAGAACAATATCGGTCGGTGATTCGATTCTTGTTTTTGGAAGGGAAATCGCGCAGTGAAATTGAAGAACGCTTGGATGCAGTGTATGGGGATGCTTCTCCTTCGATGGCGACCGTTAAATTTTAGTATAACGAGTTTCAACGTGGTCGTATGTCGGTTTTTGATGATCCACGCCCAGGTGCTCCAAAAACAGCCACTACGGAGGAGAACGTGACAAAAATACACGATATCGTTTTGTCAGACCGCCGATTAAAGGTGCACGAGATAGCTGTGATAGTAGGCATCTCAGAAGAACGCGTGTGGCATATCCTACATGAGACTTTGGGCATGAGGAAGCTGTCGGCAAGGTGGGTGCCGCGTTTGCTGACTGCAGACAACAAGCGCATTCGTGTGACCACTTCAGAGCAGTGTTTGGAGCTGTTTAATCGCAATCCAAAAGAGTTTTTGCGTCGTTGCGTGACCGTCGACGAAACATGGATTTACTGGTATACTCCAGAGACCAAGGAGCAGTCAAAACAGTGGACCTTACCCGGTGAACCTGCTCCAAAGAAGGCGAAGACGGTCCCGTCGGCTTGAAAGGTGATGGCCACTGTTTTCTGGGATTCTCAAGGTGTGATTTTTATTGACTACCTGGAGAAGGGCAAGACGGTCACGGGACAGTACTACGCCGAACTATTGAGCCGATTTAACGCCGTGTTAAAAGAAAAACGGCCCCATTTGTCGAGAAAGAAAGTGCTTTTCCACCATGATAATGCACCGGCTCACACCTCCGCTCTCGCCACGGCTAAATTGGTCGAATTACGCTATGAACTGCTGCCCCATCCACCGTATTCTCCAGATTTGGTTCCGTGCGACTTTTTTTTGTTTCCGAATCTAAAAAATTTACTCGCCGGGAAGAAATTCCACTCCAATAACAAAATAATCGCCGCCACGGAGGCCTATTTTGCAGACCAAGAGATAACATTTTTTTCAACGGGGTTAAAAAAATTGGAACACCGCTGGGCCAAGTGTATTCAACTAAAAGGAGACTACATTGAAAAATAAATTTTATTTTTAGCAAAATTTTGGTGTTTTTATTTGTAGGCTAGGTACTTATCAAATGACCCACGTATAAGACGTATATTTCGCCGTTCATAATATTATAAGCGCAGTTTTTATTCATTCTACATTCAAAAATGGATCGAAAAAAAGGTTCGCGACAAACAAGAAGCAGTGATAATTTACGGAAATGTCGACAAAAAAAGGAAGGGTGTTTTTAACCCCAACCTGGCCGAAACGGAAACTGAAAGTTTCAGCACGTCTGCGAAGAAACTGAAAAATAATATTGATATGACTGTGAATCAAAGTCCTAATATTGAATATCGGATTTTGAACTTTTGGGTTGTGTTTGCTGCTATTTCAAATTGAGTGAAGTGCAAAACGTGTAATGGAAATATTACATTTGAAACGGCAAGTGCAAGAGGACTAGGCTTCAAAATCGTTGTGAAATGTGACTCATGTGCAGATAATTTGATACCATCTTCTCCTTTTTTGGAACATTCGTATGAAATAAATCGTCGATTTATATTCTCCATGCGAGTTCTCGGCATAGGATTGGCTGGAGCACAAAAATTTTGCGGACTTATGGACATGCCAAGGTTTCTTACCGAGACTACATATTCAATAATTTTGAAAAGTATTTATGAGTCTGTGAAACCATGTGCAGATGTAATATTTAAAAAAAGCCGTACGAGAAGAAATTGAAGATACATATAATACAGAAGGCGATGCAACTCCTCAATTAATAGTTTCCGGAGATGGATCCTGGAGGAAGCGAGGATATACGTCGTTGTTCGGAGTCACATCAGTCATAGGCTACTACAGTGGAAAAGTACTTGATCTTGTGGTAAAAAGTGCGTATTGTAAAATGTGTGAATCGTGGAAACATAAGCTAAATGATGCGGAATACAAAGAATGGTACGAAACACACGAAGATAACTGCAGTGCAAATCACGAAGGCTCCTCGGGGAAAATGGAGGTGGACTCCATTATCGAAATCTTCAAGCGTTCAATAGAAAAATATAATGTCCTGTACCGTTACTATATTGGAGACGGAGATTCGAAAACGTACACTAGGCTCGTAAATTCTCATCCCTATGACGACGTAGAAGTTATAAAAAAGAATGCATCGGTAACGTCCAAAAGCGTATGGAATTCCGCCTTCGTAATTTAGTAAAAAAAAAACAAAAAGCTTGGTGGTAAAGGACAGCTGACAGGAAAATTTATTGACAAGCTCACTGTGTACTATGGACTTGTTATTCGACGCCTTCTGCTTCTGTTCACGATATGCATGAGGCAATATGGGCGACCTTCGATCATTACAGTTCAACCGATGCAAATCCACACCATGAGAAATGTCCAACCGGTGAAGAATCGTGGTGTTCGTATCAACGAGCTCAGGCGAGAAACGAGGCTTTCCAACACGATTACAAACCACTTCCATCAAATGTTTTGGATGCCATCAGACCTATATACAACGATCTGAGTGAGGAAACTTTACTCGAAAGATGCGTCGGTGGCTTCAATCAAAATAACAACGAAAGCTTCAACCAACTTATTTGGAAAATCAGCCCAAAAATCGTCTCGAGTGGAGCAATCGTTGTAAATTTACCAGCTTATATTGCCGTTGGACTATTCAACGAAGGTTCAAAATCATTATTATTTTATTTGAACTCAATCGGAGTGAGCTGTGGACACAACGCGCACGAATACGCTGATAAAATGGACGAAGCACGGATTGCACTGGCAGAGAGACGTGCGGCCGAGAGCACTCGTGAAGGAAGAATGTTACGAAGGCAACACTAAATTTCCGTTTTGCAAGCGGCATCGTCGGCGGAAGAACTTCTGTATGGGCCCGGAATAGATGACTCTATGTAAGTTTACAAAAAAAAAATATTTTCTTCGTGTAAACTGAAATTGAAACTTTAAACGCGTTTTTCTCAAAATGGCATTTCTGAAGTCGGTGACCAAGATTACTCGAACACTAATGAACCGATCTTCTTGAAATTGTGCAGGCTTATTTAATACATAAATACAACATTTTGTGAAAAATGAATATTTTTTTAAATCCTTCGATTAAAGACTAGTTTATACTTATATTTGAGTAAATCCATCCGCATTTTTTTTCAGATGATCCACTTCGCCGCAATGTTGGTCACCGCAAACCGTGTATATAAAAACATTATTTCATTGACGGCCATTTGCCACTAAACAATGTAATATTTTTCAATAAAAAAATTACTGAAAGTTCTTCAAGACGTGTTCTTTAAGATGGTATATTGATCGATTAAAAAAGTTTTGTAGTTTTCTTTTAAAAAATTCATGAAAAAGGCCTTCTTTTTGCGCTACAAGTGGGGGTAACGCCTTAAGTGCCGCTCGCCACCGCCGCCCCACATCGGCGCCGCCCGGGGCCATGCCCCCCCCCCCCGCCCACCCCCCGCGCTGCGCCGCTGTCGGCATAGAGCAAGGAGGCTAGAGAATGGGAGGAGTCCGAACCACGGTCTTACCAAAGAACAGATATTATATGGAACAGCTGGGCAGCTCAATAAACTTAGCCGCCGACTATGAAAATATCGAATTCTTTTCCATGCCAATCGTTTGTTAGTGTTTGTTAGACAAAATCCAGCGTTTGTTAGACGTTATTTATTTAATAATACGAAAAACATATTTTATGTCAAAGTTAGCCGCAGGAAAATGCTTTTCTAATGATGTCGAACTTTTTTTCGTAACTAATCGTTTGTTAGTGATTGTTAGTCGATTTTTATCGTTTGTTAGAGCTTAATTTTGACTTTATCATTAAAAAACTTTTCACTCCCATAGCACGCTGCAAGCCACGTGAAGTTGGCCGCACTGCCACGATGACTGAGCAGGGCTTTGTACATGAAACTCCTCAATTTCAGCAAAATGCTGATAATTTCAATCCTACTCGATTGTTTGTGTTTGTTAGACAAAATCCAGCGTTTGCTAGACTTTATTTATTTAAAAATACGAAAAACAAATTTCATGTCAAAGTTAGCCGCAGGAAAATGCTTTTCTAATGATTTCGAACTTTTTTTCGTAACCAATCGTTTGTTAGAGATTGTTAGACGATTTCTATTAATCGGTAAAAAAACTTTTCATTCCCATAGCACCCTGCAAGCCACGTGAAGTTGGCAGTATTTCCACGACGGCTGAGCAGGGCTTTGTACATGTAACTCCTCAATTTCAGCAAATGACTAACAAACGATTGGTTACGAAGAAAATTTGGAAATCATTAGAAAAGCATTTTCCTGCGGCTAACGTTGACATGAAATTTGTTTTTCGTATTATTAAATAAATAAAATCTAACAAACGCAGGATTTTGTCTAACGAACACTAACAAACGACTAACAATCGAGTAGGATTGAAATAATCAGCATTTTGATGAAATTGAGGAATTACATTTACAAAGCCGTGCTTAGCCGTCGTGGCAATGCTGCTAACTTCACGTGGCTTGCAGCGAGCTATGGGAATGAAAAGTTTTTTTTGCCGATAAAGTCAAAATTAAGCTCTAACATACGATAGAAATCGACTAACAATCATTAACAAACGACTAACAAACGATTGGTTACGAAAAAAATTTCGAAATCATTAGAAAAGCACTTTCCTGCGGCTAACTTTGACATACAATTTGTTTTTCGTATTATTTAATAGATAAAATCTAACAAACGTTGGATTTTGTCTAAGAAACACTAGCAAACGACTAACAATCGAGTAAGATTAAAATAATCAGCATTTTGCTGAAATTGAGGACTTACATGTACAAAGCCCTGCTCAGCCGTCGTGGCAATGCTGCCAACTTCACGTGGTTTGCAGCGTGCTATAGGAATGGAAAGTTTTTCAACGATAAAGTCAAAATTATGCTCTAACAAACGATAAAAATCGACTAACAATTACTAACAAACGATTGGTTACGAAGAAAAGTTCGAAATCATTAGAAAAGCATTTTTCTACACCTAACTGACATAAAATTTGTTTTTTCTTATTATTAAATGAATAAAGTCTAAGAAACGCTGGATTTTGTCTAACAAACACTAACAAACGACTAACAATCGAGGAGGATTGAAATGATCAGCATTTTGCTGAGATTGAGGAGTGACATTTGCAAAGCCGTGTTCAGTCGTCGTGGCAATGCTGCCAACTTCACGTGGCTTGCAGCGTACTATGGGAATTTTAGAATGGGAAAGTTAGAAATCATTAGAAAAGCATTTTCCTGCGGCTAACTTTGACATGAAATTGGTTTTTCGTTTTCTTCAATAAATAAAATCTAACAAATGCTGGATTTTGTCTAACAAACGACTAACAATCGTGTAGGATTGAAATAATCAGCATCTTGCTGAAATTGAAGAGTTACATGTACAAAGCCGTGCTCGGCCATCGTGGCAATGTTGTTAACTTCACGTGGCTTGCAGCTACCTTCACGTGGCTTACAGCGTGCTATAGGAATGAAAAGTTTTTTTTACCGATAAAGTCAAAATCAAGCTCTAACAAACGATAGAAATCAACTAACAGTCACTAACAAACGATTGGTTACGAAGAAAAGTTCGAAATCATTAGAAAAGCATTTTCCTGCGGCTAACTTTGAGATGAAATTTGTTTTTCGTATTATTTAATAAATAAAATCTAACAAACGGTGGATTTTGTCGAACAAACACTAACAAACGACCAACAATCGAGTAGGATTGAAATAATCAGCATTTTGCTGAAATTGAGGAGTTACATGTGCAAAGCCCTGCTCACCCGTCGTGCCAATACGGCCCACTTCACGTGGCTTGCAGCGTGCCATGGGAGTGAAAATTTATTTAACGATAAAGTCAAAATTGAGCTCTAACAAACGATAAAAATCGACTAACAATCACTAACAAACAATTAGTTACGAAAAAATGTTCGAAATCATTAGAAAAGCATTTTCCAGCGACTAACTTTGACATAAAACTTGTTTTTCGCATTATTAAATAAACAACGTCTAACAAACGCTGGATTTTGTCTAACAAACACTAACAAATCATTGGCATGGAAAAGAATTCGATATTTTCATAGTCGGCGGCTAAGTTTATTGAGCTCACCAGAGCCCGTGTTAATATTTGGCAAAAAATGTAGTTAGTATTTCCGCCGGTAGACTGCCCGGCGATTTATCGGTGTGCCACACACAATGATAGAGATTCAAGCCACGCCTCACGCGGTTGTCTCTCCAGAGATTAGTAGGGAGATGTACAACGCTCCCTTTTTCGGCGTGCCTCGGAGAAGGCGCTAAATCGCGGCGGCGAGTTCGGGAATATGATTTTGTGTGCATCGCCTCTGTCGAGGCTGCAGATTCCCTTGTGCGGATTGGAATATGCATTAAATGAATTTCAAAGAGAAAAACATGTATCGAGAAAATTGTTTTCTCTCGGTTGGCCGTTTCTGCCGAGAATGCGGCTTAAAAAAACTAACGACGAACCGCGTTGAAAAAAAACGCCGAAACGACCGTGGAAGGTTCAAAAAGAAATCTTGAGCCTTTGCCGCGGTCGTTGCGGCGTTTTTTTTCAACAGTAAACATTATGGATAAGCGTGTATCATAAATGTTTTTTTATCCTCAATGAGCGTCGTGGCTGAGTTGGCAGCGTGACGGATTGACGATGCTTGCGGTCCGGGTTTGATCCCTGGTTAATCGACCTTTTTTAATCTATTTTTTTTTCTTAATTTTATATTCAAAAAATTTAAGTATTAAAAAATGGCGTCGTTATGCACATTGCCGCGGAGGCCCTCCGCACGATACGCGCGGTCGTTGTCCCAGCTGTTACCCGGTCATGTCACATTTGCAAAAAAAAAATCCGCTTATCCGTGAGTGAGTAGTGTCGCTACAATATAGCGTAGCGGTTTTTTTTCGACCATTAAAAAAATTATGGTGAGCCGAAGAAAAAAAATTGTATTTTTCACCGAAATTATGGCTCACCATAATTTTTTTAATGGTCGAAAAGAAACCGCTACGCTACATTGTAGCGAAAAAATTTATGGTGAGCCGAAGAAAAAAATTTGTACTTTTCACCGAAATGATGGCTCATCATAATTTTTTTAATGGTAAAAAAAAACGCTACGCTACATTGTAGCGACACTACTCACAAATGAGCTGATTTTTTTTTAGATGTGACACGACCACGTAACAGCTGGGACAACGACCGCGCGTATCGTGCGGATTTTGAACGGAAATTTATTAACGTTATTCTTAAAGCCCTTTCTGACGTTATGTAAAAAAATAAAAATATTCCGGCCCATACTTTCGAGTTCATTATTATTTTTTTTAATATGCCCATTTTTCGATCGGCCAAGGTGGCCAGACGCCTTTAAAGATTCTCGTACGTGTTGGCGAAAACCGGCAGAGAATTATGAAGCAACTCGTCCACTTCTTTGATATTCGCTATTTTGGTATTTTGGACCATCGCTCGTTTGCCTATCTGAGATCTATACTTTCGAAGTTTGTATCCTCGATATATATGTCTTTTTGCTATAGATGGCATTACCAATATTAGATACTCACGTCTTTCCATTTCGGAGATATGGATGTTCTAGATTGTTTGAATCTGTATTTGTATGACTCAAACTGCAGTCAATCTGCACCTTTGTTGTTGATACACCCCCCTACTGTCGACTGATTCTCTTCACACAAATCTTGAACTTTTAATTTTTTTGCAGCTTCAATCGTTGAAATACACTTTCTTAACAAACACAAAAAACAGTTTTTTCAAAACTACCCTGAAAATTTAATTTTTTTATTTGAATTTTTTTTCGATTTTTTCGCTCGGTAATTGTTGTCTTTGAATGAATAAATTACGCATTATTGCTAAAAAAAACATTTTGAAGATGATAAAATTAATAAAAATCGAAAAATTGCTTGTTACGGTGATTTTTGACAGAAACGATAAATTTAATCCTTCGGGGCACTAAGAAAAAAAAATCGCAGCGCTTTGCAACGTTGAGGGTTGTTTGGCGACACTTCGAGGTTAAAACATTACCGACGATATCCTTCGTTCATGCATTATATCCAAAGTTATACCAAATTTTCCAAATATCCTTAAATTGACAAATTTTCAACTTTTTTTCAGTCAAAATCATCACTCCGAAAAAAAATGTTTTATCAACAACCCCTAATTGCATGTCATAGAGAATGTTTTGTAGTTTCTAAAACCCTACTTTTATTTTCTGTACGATCATTAGTTCTCGAGTAATTGATAGTCAAAGTTAAAATGGACTTTTTTGCATTGATCGACGATTACTCCGTGCCAAATCATCGTACGGAGCTCGTTAAAAGGTCAAATTAAAGCTGATTAAATTGCCTAACAAGACTTTTATAGTCGTATGATAAAAAAAATTATTTGAAGTCGACAGACCATTTTAAAGACGAGCAAGAATTTGGACAAAAAATTTCGTTGGTTTTCGGATGATTACAAAAAAACCACCCACGCTAAAAAAGTGTTCAGTTCAGATCTGAAAACTATATACCTGAAGCTATAATTTCCTTTTTTTTAATTTTCTGTACGACCATTTTTCTCCGAGTTATCCCTTGTTAAAAATCAGCCAAAAATTCGGAATTTTTTAAATATCCCTTAATTTGTGTGAGTAATGTATTTTATTTGTACATTTTATTATTTATTTTGTACAGTTACAAAGAAGACATTTTGGCGCCGCAACAAAAAGAAAAGTGGTTGTCAGCAGCAGCCGCAGCGGCAAGAGCCACCCGAGCGAGCCCAAGGGCGCGAGAAGGGCCGGCCATCGAAAGAACAGCAGCGCGAGCGAGGGGAGCGGCCGCAGCAAGGACGCCGCGGGTATCGTCGACGCGACCGAACACGCAGTCGTTTGCCCCGCCGGACGCATGTTGAAGTTGCTCAAAACGAGCGGGCGTTCGAAATTTTTGTGCAAACAGTATTGGAAAATATGACAAAAAAAATTAATGTTTCCCCCAATACGGAACTGAGTTTTTACTTTTTCCCTTAGAAAATTAATTTAAAAAATTGTTGAAGCAAAGTGCCGAAACGATCGAGAAAGGCTCGATGAGAACTTTGAGTCTTTCTCGATCGGCATTTTTTTCAAAACACATTTATTACACCAAAGGATTATTTATTCGAGACCTCATTTATTCGAAAACGTGTATTCAGATTGTCTGCAGTTTGAGTCATACAAATACAGATTCAAACAATCTAGAACATCCATATCTCCGAAATGGAAAGACGTAAGTATCTAATATTGGTAATACCATCTATAGCAAAAAGACATATATACCGTGGATACAAACTTCGAAAGTATATAGATCTCAGATAGGCAAACGAGCGATGTTCCAAAATACCGAAATAGCGAACATCAAAGAAGTGGACGAGTTGCTTCATAATTTTCTGCTGGTTTTCGCTAACACGTACGAGATTCTTTAAAGGCGTCTGGCCACCTTGGCCGATCGAAAAATGGGCATATTAAAAAAAATAATAATGAACTCGAAAGTATGGGCCGGAATATTTTTATTTTTTTACATAACGTCAGAAAGGGCTTTTAGAACAACGTTAATAAATTTCCGTTCAAAATATTAAAAAATGGCGCCGTTATGCACATTGCCGCGGAGGCCCTCCGCACGATACGCGCGGTCGTTGTCCCAGCTGTTACGCGGTCGTGTCACATCTGAAAAAAAATCAGCTCATTTGTGAGTAGTGTCGCTACAATATAGCGCAGCGGTTTTTTTCGACCATTAAAAAAATTATGGTGAGACATAATTTCGGTGAAAAGTACAAATTTTTTTCTTCATCTCACCATAATTTTTTTTTCGCTACAATGTAGCGTAGCGGTTTTTTTTCGACCATTAAAAAAATTATGGTGAGCCATAATTTCGGTGAAAAATACAAATTTTTTTCTTCGGCTCACCATAATTTTTTAATGGTCGAAAAAAAGCCGCTACGCTACATTGTCGCGACACTACTACTCACGGATGAGCTGATTTTTTTTTTGCAAATGTGACATGACCGGGTAACAGCTGGGACAACGACCGCGCGTATCGTGCGGAGGGCCTCCGCGGCAATGTGCATGACGGCGCCATTTTTAATATTTTAAACGGAAACTTATTAACGTTATTCTTAAAGCCCTTTCTGACGTTGTGTAAAAATATAAAAATATTCCGGCCCATACTTTCGAGTTTATTATTTTTTTCTCAAATATACCCATTTTTCGATCGGCCAAGGTGGCCAGACGCCTTAAAGTCTTTAAGAGGGGATATACATTTACAACGATCAAAAAATCGATTTCTTTTCTTTAAGGGATAACACCACTCTAGGAATTTGGAAAAATCGTTGTCATTTGTCCTCAATAATACTTTGGGGTCATAAAAACAACATGCAAATGGATGCAGCGAATTTTTTTTTTCAGTTGGATAAGTGTGTATACTAAGGCAGGTTTGCAGTCACAAGAGCCTCGCGATTGATATATCAGCGTACGGACTCTGAGGGCAGACCACGCGGGTTCGATCCCCGGTAGCCAATGCCTTTTTTTAAATTAAACATATAATCATTAAATATCATAAATAATGCCTGGACGGGCGAGAATAGCAGTAGAAGAGCTAGAGCGGTTCTAACGCAGGGATCTCAGGGGGGAGCGGGGCGGCGGGGTCCAGCGCGGGGAAGCCAAGTGCCTGGTGGAGGGGGGGGGGTCCAGCGCGGGGAGGTGACGTCAGGGGTCTCTGTGGAGGGGGTAGCCATGTGGTCCGAAGAGCGACTGTCGAGAGGGGGAAGTCGCTGTCGGCGAGTGTTTTGCGGGGGCGGGGTCAGGTAGTGGTGAGTGACCGTTGAAAACCCATAAATCTCCTAATTTATTATAGACATAAAAAAGATTAGCATCGATGCAGTGTTTTTCTTTCTACACTATTTAGTCCGTGTGAAAATAAAACTCACACACACACGATGTGTGCATGCAATGGTTATATATGGGTAGGAAAATTTCGCTAATTTGAAGCGATACATGAAGGGGACGGCTTTTCAAAGCTGTTTATTTATGTGGTGCAGGTGTGATGTGCTTGGTTTCATTTCCGAAATCTTCAAAATGTTTGTATGCGTGTTCACTCCTGTAACGCGAGGTCTTCGTTCCCATTCCGAAAGATCATGTTAAGATGTTGCATGTAAGTCCGCCGAATCTCGCTGACTCTTGACACAGGTCTTAACAAGTCAGGGTTGAAACTTTTTTTTTTACATTCACAGCCACTCACGATGGGAATTTTTTTATAGCTCGAATATTCAAAACATAGATGAAAACAACGTATTTTTTGGACAAACTATCAACTTTAGGGATCTATCGTCTTTTAGCCCCGATGGACCACTTGAGCAGAGCTGCAGGACCCCATAAAATAAATCTTTTCACTCGATGCATCCCAACTTGTTATTTTTGTCTCGTTTCCCTCGGTCAATATATACCAGCGCGTTATCGGAAAATCTGTAGGGGTCTGCTGTCCAGAAAACGGGTACTCCATGGTCGAGGTGAAATCTAGCCAGACTCATCAAGCATTGATTTTTATGATCTCCACACATTTTCGGGTTACCATGTATGCGCAACTTGCCTCCAAAACATAGATGAATACGACGTATTTTCGTGGAAAAAAACGATTAACTTTAGGGGTCTATCGTCGAAAGCCTTTGAGGCCAATGGACCACTTGATCACAGCTGCAGGATCCATAAAATACATCTTTTAACCCGATGCATCCCGACTTGTTTTCTATGTCGTTTCTTCCTCAGACAATCTTTACCAACACGATATCGGAAAAAAGTCCGGTTTTTCCCCCGAGATATAGGGAAAGCCGAAATTTTTCTTCCGAACGGGGAGGCATTTTTTTTATTATATGCTGCGCTCCAAACTGGCCACACTTTGAACGAAGCAGTCAGTCAGCTAACATCGCGGAAGTCGGCTCCAACTTACTACTATGGATAACAATATTGAACAAAGCTTGCATGATCAAGCCGCGCTTTTAAGTTCGTTCGAGGATTTTACTGCGTGGGAGCAACGGTGCGTCGAGTTCATCGAAGTGTTAGAAACGCAAAGCCGAACTAAGCGCCCGCGCTTGGTAATTGGAAATCAACAGTCACTGATAGCCCAAATAGCGCGTCTGGAAGGATTGAAGAATTCTGTATGCAGCCGTTTTATACACACGGGTGCAGGGCATGGTGATCATGGATTAATCTGGCGTGAGATTGACACATCATTCAAGAGTCGAATATCGACTGGTTCTGTAATCAATCGCAGTCACATCGAACCGAAACAATTTCTTAATGATGCTCGGGACCTAGTGCTTCAACATGTACAAAATATTATCTGCAAGCACAACAGTATTAAAGTTAATACGGTGTTCAATGGTGAATTCGCGAGTGGAGATAAACATGCTAATAAAAGTGTCAACACGCGAAACTGTGAACTCTTTAACACGAGCGATTTAAATGAGTAGTATGAACAGCGTGTTATTGAGCCCACTTTAACCTCACTCGACGAATTTCAAGAACGAGACAGTGGCTGGGCTCTATGGAAAATACTTAACCTCACGATAAATGTGAATAAGTATAATCCGATGCGTGCTGGGTGCTCCATATCATTGCCGCGGGAAATAATGTTGAAGAGGGCTGTGGTTAACATCAAATCCAACGATAACGCATGTTTCGCGTGGGCAGTTGTTGCTGCTCTATACCCAGCCGAACGAGACAGTGCCCGTCCATCTTCTTATCCGCATTATTCGACTGTACTGAATCTCCAGGATATCGAATTCCCGGTGACGATATATCAAATTAAAAAATTTGAATTTAATAACAATGTATCGATCAACGTATATACCACGACCACAAAAAAGGACATCGTTCCAATACGCGTGACTCAAAATAAGAAGGAAAAGCACATCAATTTGCTGTACATGCAAGATACTGAGGACAACAATGTGGGGCACTTCGTATGGATTAAGAATCTGTCGAGACTCGTGAGGGCACAACTAACCAAAATGGAGCATAAAAAATATATCTGTGATCGGTATGTAGTTACCATAATATATATATATACATATATATATATATATATATATATATATATATATATATGTACTTATATATGCTTGACGAATTAAACAAATCAATTTTTTTCTTTTTGCAGGTGTTTGCACTACTTCGGTTCCGAGGAAAAATTGCAATCGCACGAGGTCGATTGTGGGGCGATAAACGACTGTGCAATTCGACTACCAAACGACACCAATAAGTGGCTCCAGTTCAGCAACTTTAGCCGGAAATAGCGACATCCTTTCATCGTGTATGCTGATTTGGAGTGTGTGTCTTGTTATTAGCTGATATTTTCGAAAACTTTCGAAATACATGCATTGAGAGCTATGGCCTAGATCCCGCGTATTACTACACATTGCCGGGGTATACCTGGGATGCAATGTTAAAACACTCGAATGTCAAGTTTGAGTTACTAACTGACATCGACATGGTTTTATTCGTTGAGCGGGGTATACGCGGTGGTCTCAGTCAATGCTCAAACCGATATGCTCACGCTAATAATAAGTACATGGAGTCGTTTGATCCATCGAAAGCATCATCATACTTGATGTATTTTGACGTCAACAATTTGTATGGATGGGCAATGTGTCAACCCTTGCCATATGCAGATTTTCGATGGGTCAACGACGTGTCCAATTTTGATCCATCTTCCATCGCGCTAGATTCACCGACAGGCTACATCCTTGAGGTCGACTTGGAATATCCCCAATCTCTACATGATGCGCACAAAGACCTACCGTTTTGCCCAATACACGAAAAACCACCGGGTAAGCAGCAGGAAAAGCTACTAGCAACCGTCAGCGATAAAAAACGCTACATCATACACTACAGAAATTTACAACAATGTTTACGTCATGGACTTTGCCTCACAAAAATCCATAGGGTATTACAATTCACGCAATCCCCATGGTTCATATATCGAGTTAAATACTCAGTTTCGAACGCTGGCCAAAAACGATTTTGAAAAGAATTTATTCAAATTGATGAATAATGCGGTGTTTGGCAAAACGATGGAGAATGTGCGCAATCATGTAGATGTAAAGCTTTTGACAAAATGGGAGGGCAGGTATGGCGCGGAGGCAATGATTGCGAAGCCAAACTTCCACAGCCGAAGCGTTTTCTCCGAAAACCTCGTTGCCGTAGAATTGCGCAATCTCGAGGTGAAGTTCAACAAGCCGATATATGTGGGTATGTGCATACTCGACATATCCAAAACGTGCTTGTATGGATTTCATCACGAGTATATGGTACCATTGTATCGGAATAAATGTAAAGTGATGTATACCGATACAGATAGCCTCATATATGCCATTGAGAGCGAAGATGTATATGCAGACATGAAGTGTGACATTGAAAAATTTGATACGAGCGACTATTCAGCGGACAATAGGTATAATATGCCGCTTGTCAATAAGAAGGTACCCGGTCTCATGAAAGACGAATGCAAAGGTGCAATTATGACCGAGTTCATTGGACTTCGATCGAAAATGTATGCGACACGTGTCGAGGGTAAGAAGGATACTAAAAAAGTTAAAGGTGTCAAGAGCAATGTTGTGGCTAGGACAATCACGTTTGACGATTATGCCCGATGCTTGAAGGAAGACATTGAAATTATGCGTAGTCAAACGTGTATTCGATCGAAGTTGCACAAGGTCTACACCATTCGTGAGACGAAAATCGCTCTAAGTCTTCATGATGATAAGCGGTATATCATACCTGGGACCTCTGATACCCTACCATGGGGGCATTACAGAATACCGTCGTGAAAAGTTTTGTAATTTTTTTTCCCCCACAACCTTGATGTAAAATTGTGTATACTTTGTGAATATTGATGTATAAAACTCGTGAAAATGATGTATATATTTTGTTCACTCGATGTTAAAATTATGTTTGTTGTATATATTGTGCAAGAATGGATTTATTATTTTCCGTAAATAAAGAAGCGGACTTTTTATAATCACATGTGTATATTCACTCTATCCATCTCCTCACGTTCCACGAAAAAGGGTGACGGCGAGAAGGGGGGAAGCCTGCTGTGGAGTCGGTCGGAGGCCTTGGAGGGATGCGGGGACGACCAGGTCAAGAGTCATAAAACATACATATTTTTCCATTTTCTTTATTATCGACTACAAATCGGATTTACTTATCCAACTATTGTGGCTATTGTTGAAACGTAAACACTTTACAAACATTCGATTACCGCGCTTCTTCAATACCGCTTCAATGAGATAGATATCGGGGTGCTTGACCCTGAGAAGCTCTTGTTCGTAGAAACCACCGGCGATCGGTTCATCTTTATGGTCCTTCAAGTGGTACGTCACGGGATGAGTTTTTTTCACACGATAGATTGTAAATATTTCTGTTGTCCAGTTTGGGGTGTAACCCTTTTCGAAAACAGTCTTAAATTTGCTGATTCTCACTTTATCACCAACGGCGAATTTCGGTTGTCTTTTTATTGGAGGCTTATTGAAAATCTGCTGCAATAGCTTCTCATTTTCCGCGTTGACATTTCTCGGCTTCATCTTAATGGTGCTATGTACCGAATCGTTGTACTCGGCTACTAGATTATCAAGAATATCGATCCACTTATAATTACCACGAAGACTAAATTGCATCCACATCTTGTTCTTCAATGTACGATTGAAACGCTCGCAAATGGATGCCTTCAAGTTGCTATATGTTGAATACATGTGAATATTATACTTTTTCATGATGGCCTTGAAGTCACAATTGTAGAATTCTTTTCCCTGATCGACATGCAAGTTCTGCGGTATGCGTCCCTTAACGAGGATCGACTTCATTGCTGCTGCTACATCTTTACCACTCTTACTCAAAATTGGCATGGCCCAGGCTAATTTCGAGAAGGTATCGATGACGGTGAGAAGAAATTTGTGTTTGGAGTTTTGACGCGCGTATGATGACATATCGACGAGATCGGCTTGCCAGGTTTCGTCCAAGCCCCGGATGTCCACATGCCGATGCGGATAGTTTCGTCGAGCAGGCTTATGTAGCTCTAGCACGAGAGCGCTCCTTTTCTCGTTCATTTTCCAGTCCACGCAGTCGCGCATCCAATTCAGCAATGACGTGTGAATTACGCATCACCAAATCTTGTAGAGTTTTGACATTGGCCTCGAGTGTTTTTGCAATGTCTCTTATCGTAGCTTCAAGTCCATTAACCAACAATTGACTACTCTCATTCATTTCTTTGCGTATGTTCTTAATGATAGTTCGGGATCTCTTTTGTAACGCACTTAGAGTGATGGCGTCATCTTTTCCTTCTGGATTTGCAATGTTACACAATCGTTTCTGCCCCAAGTCATAATGACCATCTGCGGTAATTCTAAAGCCAATCGCAGGTCGACCTGGAGGACCTTGCTTACTGTGGAGTACACTCCTACTTGAATGACGTCCAAACACATCGACACTCATGATGAGAATGTGTAAATTCTCCGATGTCGACTTAATAAATGATTTCAGCTTCTCGCAATTCCTCGATAATCGATATAATTTCATTCGCATGGACCGAATTTCCGGCTGCTTGTGATGCCAAGAGTAAACGAAGACGATCTACTAGCTCATTTGGATTGTCCCAATAAATGTAGTCCGATTGTGTGTTTTTTAGCTAGCTTATACTTTGGCATACCCTGTCCCACATGATGATCAACTATATTTGCAATATATGTGTTAAATTTGTGGCTGGTGTTACGTCGTATAGCCTCACTAGGCTTATAAAATTTTTTGTGCGCATTCGTCGAGATTACAATCTTTTCATAGTTTTTCAAATCGTCCGGTGTGAGAGTTTCGACATTGGGCACTTTTTTAAACAACAGCTCTGTTAATCCAACAGTTTTCGCATAACTCGCATCTCCCACGCGAATATGTTGAGAGTCGAAAATTATCGGAGAATTACCAATCATTAATTTGTTGCTTGCGAGATTCCGTACACCATATAATACATCCAAGCTTGCCTTTCTATTTGTTTGTAATAGCAGGATATATTCACGGATCAATTCATCGACATTTTGCGAGTCATCATCATCATCCTCGTATATTAATTTAAACGAATCTTGGGTTTCACTCTTGAAGGAATCTTGTGCCTCGTTCTTCAATTGATGTTTCGCACTATTTAATGCATCTCCTTCTTCAACATTATCACTCACTTTTTCATCCTTAATTTCCTCCTTCACCACCTCACCGTTTTTATATGACACCAATTTCTCCAATGGTCTCACGATAGGCTTAAAGACATCTTGCATTCTCTGCTCATCGCTATCTTTTCCAATTTTGATCATCCGATGCTTTCGTCTGATTGCATCGCTCGCTTTGGCAATTTCATGCAATACATCTTTTTCTCGCAACAGTTGTTCGCTCTTCATGTTGTCACTGCCACGGTATGCACAATACTGTCTCTTCAACTACCAGCGATGAGTCATTTATCAATGGTTAGAAAGCAATCAAAACCCTGTCTATATCGGCCTTCGTTAATATCGCTATCCTTATCAATTGTGACAAATGCATACTTGTCGGAATTCCAGCATTTCACGCACATGTTTTTAAAGCACGTATAAGTCATATCCGTATTAACATGATCGTTGTAGACGTGTTTGAGATTCATATCGTCCTGCTTGAAAAGCACCACGAAATTTGCATTATCTCTCACGAGATGTTTGGGGATACGAGTGTACGTCTGACAAAGATAAAAACTGTCAACAATCTCGTGTCTTCCCATGGAAAAGAAGGCCCGAACTTATCCTGCTTTTCGCATGCTATATCATCAAAGATGAATATAGAGTTGGATCGTGCATCACTTGGTGCTATCACTTGTTCATGCGCCTCGAATGGATGATATTCAACTCCACTCACAGGTTCGAGTAATTGTTCGAGCAACTTATACTTTGGCTGCTTCAACGATTTGGAATACAAGTAAATGTTCTCAAATCTCAAACCATTCGGATGGATGATGAGAGTGAGCAAAGCGTTGGTTTTCCCACAATTCGATGGACCGCAAAACAGTGCACGTATGCTATCCGGCAATAAATTCCCATGACGTTTTTGTTTCTTCTTCCTCCCTCCGTCTTCGACAAACTCGTCGAAATTTATCACGGGGAGTCCACCTCCGATAGTTTGCTTCTTGGACGTCATCTCACACACGACTAACGATGAAATCATATAAATAGGATTCTTATAGGGATCATCAATCAGTCGCATATTGTCTTTAGACATGATCGTGCATGGCAAGAGCGGTAAAGGTTTAGTCAACCGCCTAATCAACAAACTCCCCGTTGAACTACATCTGCCGGGGTATCAGTATTGTGGGCCAGGCACAAAGTTGGTCAAGCGCCTTGCTCGTGGTGATCCGGGCATTAACCCATTGGATACGGCTTGCAAACAACACGATATTGCGTATTCGAAAAATCCAGATAATCTTGAGGCGAGACATTTGGCGGATAAAGTGTTGGCTGAACAGGCTGTACAACGTGTTACCGCGAGAGACGCTAGTATCGGTGAAAAAGCTAGTGCTTGGGGTGTGGCAAATATTATGAAGACAAAGAGAAAATTCGGTATGGGAATGAAGGCCCGTAAGGGTGGCGTTTGTTTGAAAAAGATAATTGGCGCTGCAAAGAAGACAATGATTCAAAGTAATGATCCGCATAAGATTATTAAATCAGCTCTAAAGGGTGCTCGTGCAGCTCTAAAGATGCAAGGTGGCAAAGTACGCACACCTCGGGTTCTACCTGTACCCCATAAAATTGGTGGTTTATTGCCCTTCCTCGTGCCCATTTTTGCTGGTCTTAGCGCTGCGGGTGCTTTGTCGGGTGGTGCGGCTAGTATAGCTAAAGCCGTAAATGCTGCTCAAGCAGCTAAACGTGAATTGGATGAAAGTAAGCGTCATAATCGGACAATTGAAGCAATTGCATTAGGTCGGGGTCTACATCTGAAACCATATAAGCAAGGATTGGGCCTTCATATCAAGCCAAAAAACTAGAAGTTACGCTACCTCACCGACCCCTCACCGACCGCGACCTACTTAAATATGCAAAAATCCTAAAGATTCCACATTTTCGCGGGGTTTACATGCGCGACACATTGCCAACAAGCGGACCTCTCAAATGTGGAGCAGCAATTGTAAATTTGGATGCAAATGCCGGTCCTGGAACGCACTGGGTCGCTTACAAAAAGACTGGATTGAAAGTCATGTACTTTGATAGTTTCGGCAATCTTCCACCACCATCTGAACTCATGAGGTATTTTCGTGTTGGTAGCGTAAATTATAATTATAAGGGATATCAGGAATATGATACGATTGAATGTGGGCATTTGTGTCTCAAATTTCTTTGTCGACAATTGCAGCACAAAGACAAGTATACACTATATATAGGGGGAAAATGATGTGGGGAATTCAGTTGTTAATTTACCAGCATCATGGACGAAAGTTTAACATTGACCATATCTGGCTCATCGTCCATACTCGAGGCGCAATACTTTCCCCCCATCGAACTCTCGCCACACAAAAATTATACTCTCGGTCTCGTGGAATTGTTAACCTTCAACTCTATTCCCAATATCGACGTTGACCACGATAAACTTTACGTGGGAGATGAGGTGTTGACGATACCTACGGGCAGTTATGAAATAGAGGATATTGAGACGTTCGTACAAGCAGAGCTCTCACGTAAAAACATCAAAATCAGCATTAAACCCAATAATAATACGCTACGCAGTGAGATCGAGTGCGATCGTGATATAAATTTTGAGCCGAAAGATTCTATTGGGCATCTACTAGGCTTCACCGCACGCAAATTGGAAGTCAATAAAAGGCACGAATCGGACCTTCCGGTGGCCATTCTCAAAGTGAACGCCTTACGCGTTGAGTGCAACATTACCGCTGGCGCCTATATTAATGGACAAAAAGTACACACAATTCACGAATTTTTTCCATCTGTGCCACCGGGCTATAAGATCATTGAAGTTCCCTCCCACGTAATTTATCTGCCAATCACGAGCCGAACGATTGACGCGATACAGCTTCGCATAGTGGATCAGGACGGTGATTTGGTAAATTTCCGCGGTGAAGTGATCACCATACGCCTGCATATAAAGTCGTGATGGGTATAGTTTTCAATAGATCTTCCAATAACAACAAACGGCCATGGATAAAAACAATCAGTCGTCGGCCAGCGCCCAAAGTGCTAACACCTCAAAACGTGCTACTCTTAAAGAGTTTGGGTCTCAAAGTGCGTGGCGAAAGCGCGGAAAAAATTATTTAGTCTGTGCTCTGTGCATCTGTTGCGTGAAATGGAGGAAGAAATTGTAAACATTCAGGCGTCTGTGGTCTTTGATGAATCCATCATCCATTGTGAGATTCACGCTCATCAGCCATATGCATCTTCAACCTTCAATAACAGCGATGAAATCCGTATTGCCATCCAACATCAAGACCTCTCCATCCTGCCAAGCAAGAGTTCTCTACACATATGTGGGAAATTATCCAAGCGCGATGGGACGCCGACCGCTGCTACAAGTCTCGTCAACAATGCCATTTGCCATTTGTTTGAGGAAGTGCGATATGAATTGAATGCCATAGAAATCGATCGTAATAAGAATGTCGGCATTACGAGTGTAATTAAGGGATATTCATCTCTCTCACCGGCCAAAAGTTCTATGCTCGAGAACACTGGATGGCTCGATGTCGAAGAGACGAAGCAGATTGTAGATGTATCGGGAAACTTTGATGTGTGCATTCCGCTCAGCATGCTCCTCGGGTTTGCCGAAGATTATCGTAAAATTGTCGTAAATGCCAAGCACGAGTTGATCCTCACGAGATCAAAGACCGACGACAATGCCATTGTACAAACAGCGCCCGAAGACTACAAACTCGTATTGCATAAAATAGAATGGCTCGTGCCGTATGTAACAGTCTCCGATCAGCGAAAAATTCAACTATTAAAGTTTCTCGCCAAAGACGCACCAATCTCCATGAGTTTCCGAACATGGGAACTGTATGAATATCCATTGCTGCCTGCGACCTCTAAGCACGTATGGTCTGTGAAAACCTCGAATCAGCTGGAGAAGCCACGTTATGTCATACTCGCGCTACAGACGGGACGGAAAAATAAGAAGCAACAAAATGCGAGCCACTTTGATCATTGTAACCTGAGCGATGTTAAACTTTACCTCAACTCTCAATGTTATCCATATGGAAATTTGAATTTCAACATTGATCAAAATCAATATGCTCTACTCTACGAGATGTACGCAATCTTTCAACCGACCTATTACAACAAAGAGGCTGAACCATGGCTGAGCAGGATTGAATTTTTAGAAAAAGCGCCCCTCGTTGTCATTGACTGCTCAAAGCAAAACGATTCTCTCAAGTCTGGCCCTGTTGACGTGCGCCTTGAGTTCGAATTGAAAAATAATATTCCACCACACACTTCAGCATACTGCATGATCCTCCATGATCGTATTGTCGAGTACAATCCAATCAGCGGTGGGGTTAAAAAATTGGTATAAAATCATGCCGATAATTCGCGTCCACGTCAGTCAACATGGAGCTTATCGTCGATGTACAGGGCTTCAAGAGCCCCATCAACAAATTTGTCCTAAAGGAGATGTCCATCATCAAACTCCACGATAAGGATGCTGAACCGCTGACGCTCGCCTTCGACGCACCATTTGCATGGGACTCTTTACCAGCCAAGTACAAAATGACAAACAAGTGGTTGGAACGAAATTTAGATGGAATACGATGGGATCTCTGCGGCATACCATACGAGGCAGCTAGAAAGACAATTCGAGAAATCTTGCAAGGAGCCCCCACCATCTATGCGAAGGGATTCGAGAAATGCGCATGGCTATCAAGATTCACGGATCCCACGACAAACGTCATCGACTTGGAGACTCTGGACTGTCCATCGCTGCAGAAGTTGCCGAAAATCACAAACTCGAAATGCCCCCATCATTCCTTCAACACGAAATACAACTGCGCCCATGATAATGTAAAATCGCTGAAAAGCTGGTTAAGTGTATACGAAGCGTTGTGTGAGCGAGGGATTTTTTTAAAATGAATAAAAAACATTTCGATGAAAATATATACCATTTGCATTCTTCATTTATTCTACGACGAAAATTGTTTTGCATTTCTCCTTCTCATACATTTCGATAAAACAGTTCTTTACATACATTTTTACATAGTCAAACACTTTAAACGTCAAAACGATGGTGAGACGACTGTGATCTGGACGGCTGTTCCACTCAACGATGCTGCCCCAACGAATTTGCCCTTTTCCACCATACTCCACGACGATGGAACTTGACGCTGATGTATTTTCCACAACTGCATGTAGAATTGACTCTTACGCGCCAGTTGCAGCATACTCTCGATGATGCAGACAGCCGTTCGACGATGGTGTTCCAACGAATTTCGTATTTTTCCACCATGTATTCTCAGACTTGGAAAAAGTCTATGCTGTTGTATTTTCCACCTTTGTATGTTATCCAGAGACGATGATCCCGTGCCGCTTGCCGCATTCGCTCGAACGTTTCCAAATCTTCATCGAAGGCCTTCACAAGTCGCGCTGGTAAGAAGACAGTGAACTCATCCGCGATGTCCGCGAGGTAGCGTTTCCCAAACTTGGTTTGTACGGCCCTCATGTCGGAGATTCGATGATCCGAGTGAACGCGGAGTTCTGACAGCTTCTTCGTTGGAAGGAATTCCGCCATCACGCTGACTTTGTTGATACTCGAGAGATCCATTTTACCCGCACTTTCAAAGTTCTTTTTGGAGAGATGTTGATGTCGCGGTGGAATACTGCAGTCTGAGCTTGGACTACGAAATTATAAGCTCCCTCATAACCCTCCCACTTAAATTTTCAAACTTCTCCCCACTTTTCCAATAATGAAAAACAGGTTCAAACACTTTTGAAGAACCTCGTACGTGGAGAATTTCCCCCGCGACATTTTTTCACACTCCCAAAAACAGGTTCAAACACGTTTGAAGAACCCCGTACGTGGAAAATTTTCACAGCATTTTTCACATTCCCGACGTTGAGGTGGGGGGCCATCGATGTGATCTTTCATCTGTGGTGTATTATAATGCTCCATGCATGGAAGATATGATATCACTTCATTATCGTTCCGATGATGTTCTGGCAAACGATCCCACAATAAGCCAACATATTCACCCCAATATTTTAGGAGCAAGACCTTTGGAACCTGTTCGAGCTCGTTTTTGGTCAAGTCCAGGGGGTGCTTGGCCGGATGCACTGCGTACATACTCGCACATCTGAACATCTCGACGTTATATTTCGTAATGAATACGAGTCCTCGATACATCGAAACATTTTTTCCCCGAGTGCAGCTGTGCTCCGGTGGCCCATCTGGGGTCAAAAACCCTTTGACGATAGGTCTCTAAAGTTTATAGTTTTTCCGAGAAATCCCGACTTGTCAGGGCCTGTCTCGGGTGTTGGCGAGAGTCGTGACAGGAGTGGACACGCATACAAACATTTTAAAGATTTCGGAAACGAAACCAAGCGCATCACACCTGCATTACATAAATAAACAGCTTTGAAAAGCCGTCCCCTTCATGTATCGCTTCAAATTAACGAAATTTTCCTACCCATATATGGCCATTACATACACACATATCGTGTGTGTGTGTGAGTTCTATTTTCACACGGACTAAATAGTGTAGAAAGAAAAACACTGCATCGATGCTAATCTTTTTTATGTCTATAATAAATTAGGAGATTTATGGGTTTTCAACGGTCACTCACCACTACCTGACCCCCGCCCCCACAAAACACTCATCGACGACGGCTTCCCCCTCTCGACAGTCGCTCTTCCGACCACATGGCTACCCCCTCCACAGAGACCCCTGACGTCACGTCCCCGCGCTGGACCCCCCCTCCACCAGGCACTTGGCTTCCCCGCGCTGGACCCCGCCGCCCCGCTCCCCCCTGAGATCCCTGCGTTAGAACCGCTCTAGCTCTTCTACTAATAGCTATAGCGAGAGTAAGTTCGAAATTCGAAAGTTCGAAAAAAAATAGATAAAAAAAGTCGATTAACCAGGGATCGAACCTGGACCGCAAGCATCGTCAATCCGTCGCGCTGCCAACTCAGCCACGACGCTCATTGAGGATAGAAAAACATTTATGATACACGCTTATTCATAATGTTTACTCTTGAAAAAAAAAGCTGTAACGACCGCGGCAAAGGCTCAAGATTTCTTTTTGAACCTTCCACGGTCGTTTCGGCGTTTTATTCTTCAACGCGGTTCGTCGTTAATTTTGTTAACCCGCATTCTCGGCAGAAACGGCCAACCGAGAGAAAACGATTTTCTCCATACATGTTTTTCTCTTTGAAATTAATTTAATGCATATTCCAATCCGCAGTACGGCCACACGTATGTCGAGCTCGATCGGACTTTCCCCCACCGAGCTACCCATTCGTGTGCACCATGGAGGCTAGAGTGGGAGGAGGCCGATCTGTGCATTTCAAAGTGGCTACAAAAATGTGGTCAAAAAGGGATGGCGCCACTATCTCTAAGACCTCGAGAAGTCAGCTGCGTATCGATGTCGTGTAAGAGGGATGGAAGAGGATCGAATACGCATCCCAGCAAGCAGTGCAGCGAGATCGCGCGCAAAAGTTACCCCCTCTCTAGTCTCTTACGCGCCCATCACACAATCATAGTAGCGCGTGTCCGTGAGCGAGCGACGCTCGGACATCTTCGGAAAGAGCCGAGCGCGCCGTAGTTTCCCGACCGCGCCTTCGGCAGCTACACCAATCCATGGACGCTGAGCACGTTCATGTGCGGCTAAGCCGAAACGAAGGCTTCGAGGGAAAACGCAATCTGTGCACGACTCGCGCGTGACGTCACCCGACGGAACGCGCGAGGCTTTTAGATGATTTCAATGCTTATTTAGCTCTTGATTCTCTGCGTTATCAATGTATACAACAAAATGTATCGCGCACCCTGATCGCTTTTTTTTTCAGTTTATACGTTAATTTAAACATAATTATGAATCCAAATTACAACTTATTTATCTTCTAAAAAATTGTTTATGCTTTACTCACACCCGTCCTTATGCCAAATAAATTAATATTAATAAAAGTAAGCGGAAATATATTTATATTCGTGTTATTATATTAATTCTCATACTTTCATCAAGTGATAATGCATTATCCCCAAAAACAAGCCAATCAACCATTCGGCCGCGAATCGTCAGTACCAGAAAGTGCATATTCTACAAGCGATGGGATGGTCCCGTTGGTAGCGTTCTTGGCTTCGGTCCGCAGGGGCGCAGGATCGTACCCCGCCCTCAGTGCTTTTTTCAAAATTATTATCACTATTAATTCTTGTTAGATTAGTTATTTTTATTAGTTATCATTATTTTTTAAATTAGTTATCTTTTAGTGTCGAAAAATTTATCGCGCACTCCGACCGCTTATTTGATTAGTTTGTACGTTAATTTAAATCCAATAATAAATATAAATTACAACTTATTTATGTTCTAAAAAATTGTTTGCGCTTTACTCACATCCGTCCCTATGCCAAATAAATTGTAATTCATAAAAGTAAGCGGAAATATATTTATAGTCGTATTATTATATTCATTCTCGTAAGTTACAATTCGCGGCCGGATGAATGATTGGCTCGTATTTGGAGATAATGCTTTATCGCTTGATGAAAGTATGAGAATTAATATAATAATACGAATATAAATATATTTCCGCTTACTTTTATGAATTATAATTTATTTGGCATAAGGGCGGGTGTGAGTAAAGCATAAACCATTTTTTTGAAGATGAATAACTTGTAATTTGGATTAATCATTATATTTAAATTAACGTATAAACTAAAAAAATAAGCGATCAGGGTGCGCGATACATTTTTTTGTATACATTGATAACGCAGAGAATCAAGAGCTAAATAAGCATTGAAATCATCTAAAAGCCTCGCGCGTTCCGTCGGGTGACGTCACGCGCGAGTCGTGCTCAGATTGCTTTTTCCCTCGAAGCCTTCGTTTCGGCTTGGTCGCACATGAACGTGCTCAGCGTCCATGGATTGGTGTTGCTGCCAAAGGCGCGGTCGGGAAACTTCGGCGCGCTTGGCTCTTTCCGAAAATGTCCGAGAGTCGCTCGCTCACGGACACGCGCTACTATGATTGTAGTAAGAGGCTAGAGTGGGGGTAACTTTTGCGCGCGATCTGGCTATATATCACTTTGTATCTTTTTCGCACGCAGCCTACTTCTCAAGTGTCATGCTGCCTTATGCACATCTCACTTCTCATTATTTACTTGTTCCGTCTCTGTCACACGCAGCTCACTTCTCAAGGTTTTAGCAATAGTGGCGCCATCCCAGTTTGACCACATTTTTGTAGCCACTTTTTTCAAGTCTCTCCATAAGAGATCGGACTCCTCCCACTCTAGCCTCCCTGCGTGTGCGCGCTGACTGCGATATCGACTTGAGCGGTGCTCACGACTCGTGCGGCTACAAGGGAATCTGCAACCTCGACAGAGGCGATGCACACAAAATCATATTCCCGAACTCGCCGCCGCGATTTAGCGCCATTTCCGAGGCACACCGAAAAGGGGAGCGTTGTACATCTCCCTACTAATCTCTGGTCTCTCTCACGTATGTCTATCGGGCTATAGTGCTGTCCCGCTTGTATTAATGGCCGACTGACTGACAAAGCATTGGGCGGTTTGGTAGGAGGCAGCGCATCATTTTAACTTACTTCGAGATATTTCTTTCGCGGACGGCCGAATTTTGTAGGGGCACTAGGGAGCCCTTTTGAATCAGTGATAAATTATAGTGGTGCATAGTAAAAATAAGTCACAATCAATTATTGTACCCAACAAGAAACTGGAATTAAAAAGTTTCCGCTAATTTTGTAGATTCAGACGTTTTTTCATTTTTCCTGAAAGTCGCGGCTACGCAATTTTATTTTAAATATTTTCTTTAAGCGTTCCCCCCCCAGCCCTGTTTTTACTGTCGTTACGGGATAAACTTCCAAAGAGCTATTACACCCGATTCGGCCGAAATTTTGAACAGATGATCCATTTAATTTAAGAAGACATCCCCTGAAGGGATTTTTGGCGCTTTCCAATTCGATTTCGCGTTTACGCGAAATCGAATTTTAAAGTTTATTTTTTAGCCCGCAGGAGTACATCTATTTCGCTCGCCACGGCCAATCGATATCTCCACTCCTCCGATTTCACTTGTGCCTAGCGTGCCGCGCTTACCCCTGCAAGTATATCTATATAACCTAAACAAAGCCAAACAAACCCAAACACGCAAACACAAAGAAACCCAAACAACCCCCCCCCCCACACAATTAAAAACCCAAACAATTTCGATATCTCGTAAACTATTGGAATACGCCAAAAATCCCTTTAGGGGATGTCTTTATATAGTAAACGGAACATCTGTGCAAAATTTCAGCCAAATCGGGTGTAACAGCTTTTCGGAAGTTCACCCTCGTTAAGGAATCGTTACATTTTTTACCCGCGTGAGCAGTTTATATCAGGCATCTAGACTTTTTAAGTGTATAAATTATTAGATGGAAATGTGGCTAGCGTGTAATCTCCATAAAGCGCTATACAAACAAGACGATTTTTAGCGTCACAATTTTTCGTTAAAAGTTCGGTAACTTTGCTTGACATTTTACCAGCATACTGGGATGTATTTTTACTTCTTTATAGACGAAAATCAATTAATTGTTAGATATTCAGGTTCGTAAAAAGAATGCCTTAAGACGGGAAATACATTGAAAACGATAACAAAAATTTATTACTATTTTTAAGAGTAATATTTTTTTTCAAAAGTAATACGCTTTTTTTCAATAATGTGCGACAGTAGTTTCGGCGTCCAAGCGAGCGGGCGCGAGGGTTCGAATCCACATTCGGGCATTTGGATTTGGACTTTCAATTTTTCATTTTGAAATTTGAGTTTTTAACGTTATTCAGTCACCAAATAAAGTATTAAATAATAAATAAACACATTAAAAATTGTTATCCATTGTTTAATTGAATAATGGAGTAAACAATTGTTATCCATTGTTTACTCGAACAATGGAGTAAACAATTGTTATCCATTGTTTACTTGAACGGAAAATGAAAAGATCTTTAGATCACATCTTTCGAGTTAGAAATGGACAATATTGTCTACCATTTTTTATTTATTGATTAATACTTTATTTGGGCGACCGGATAAGGTTCCAAATTCAAACTTCAACATTCAACATTGAAAGTTTGAACTTTTAATTTCAATTCACATTTAACAAAAATCAAAGGAATTGCATCCACTTGCGCGAACGGCGATTCGAATCCGTGCCCACTCTTGCTTGGACGCCGAAACTACTGTGCTATTGGAATTGGATTGCTCACCGTTGAAATTTACTCATGAATATCTCAGCCAATTTTTGTCGTACGACATTCTGTACCGCGTAGCACGTTCCTTGGAAGAAATCGCTGAGAGCATGCTAAAAAGAGATGGAACGGGTGAGATGGAAAGGAGCGAGAGAGTAGGAGCGAAAACAGACCGATTTAATGCCGGGACTCTCTGGCATAAGGAGCACGTGCCTTAGACCGCTCGACTGTCGCTGCTGTTAGCTTTGGAATCTGCAAGGGAGCGAGCGAGACGCGAAATCACCTCAACCGTAGTTGGCTCGAGCATCGGTGGGTAGAGCCGAGCGCGCCTGCGGATGTGTCCGTGCACACCGATACAGGCAGCGCTTTAGGTGGTCGGGGGAGTAACTACGAAACTCCCTCAAGAAACCTTGCCAAATCGCCCCATAAGACCTGTTGTTCCATGTAATATCTGTTCTTTGGTCTTACATACAGGTCTTGCAACGAAGCTAAATTTTCGAGGTGAGGGTAGGCACCCTTATCATCTCCACTTTTCGATTCACTAGGCGCCGCTACGCGTCGCCACTAGCAAGGGGAAGTGCTTTCCCCCTTACCTCTTACCGGCGAATCGGACCAAGGTGTTTACGTTTGTTTTTGTGGCGCGATTGTCGAAATAACGTTTATTTGCGACCATATGCCACGAGGTTCTACGCGATTTCCGTCATACATTTTTTTATCGCGTTTTTACGCGTGAAGGTCAATTTTTTTTGGTAGTGTCTTCGAAACAAATGCGAAATGGTTAAGGGTTGCGCGGTTCGCAATTGTAAAACGGGGTATAAAAATTTTAAGCAAAAACGCTCCATGTTTCGACTGCCTAGAAACGTCGAACTATACACAAAATGGCTCGATGCTATTCCGGGACTGAAAGAGTCTCAATATGTGTGTGAAAACATTTCGAAGAACGATGCATTGTGAGACATTGGAGAAAAAAGGATGTAAATGATTAAATTATCGCTTTTTATTGGTTTCGTATATTATGCACAGAGATTAGTAGGGAGATGCACAACGCTCCCCTTTTCGGCGTGCCTCGTAAATAGCGCTAAATTGCGGCGGCGAGTATCGAGAGTATGATTTCGTGATCATCGCCTCTGTCGAGGTTGTAGATTCCCTTGTAGCCGCGCGAGTCCGTGATCACCGCTCAAGTCGGTATCGCAGTCAGCGTGAACACGAATGAGTCGCTTGGAGGGGGAAAAGTCTCTGCCCCTCGCAAATCGCGCTCGCTTGACAGGCGAACGGAGCGAGGTTTGCCGTCCGATCGAGCTCGACATATATGTATGGTCGTACTGCGGATTGGAATATGCATTAAATTTATTTTAAAGTGAAAAACATGTATCGAGATCATTGTTTTCTCTCGGTTGACCGTTTATGCCAAAAATGCAGGTTAAAAAAATTAACGATGAACCGCGTTGAAAAATAAAACGTCGAAACGATCGTGGATGGTTCAAAAAGAAATCTTGAGCCTTTGCCGCGATCGTTTCGGCATTTTTTTCAACAGTAAACATTATGGATGAAGGTGTATCATAAATGTTTTTCTATCTGCAATGAGCGTCGTGGCTGAGTTCGCAGCGTGACGGAGTAACGATGCTTACGGTCCGGGTTCAATCCCCGGTGAACCAACGTTGTTTTCTTCTTCATTTTATATTCAGAAAATTTCGAACTTACTCTCGCTTTAGCTATTCTCGCCTGTTTAGGCATTATTTATGTTATTTAATTCGTATATGCTTAATAAAAAAAAACAAGACATTGCTACCGGGGATCAGTGCAGCCAGATCGCGCGTAAAAGTTACCCCCTCTCTAGTCTCTCACGCGCCCATCATACAATCATAGGAGCACGTGTCCGTAAGCGAGCGACCAGGGAGACCACGGTCTTACATACAGGTCTTGAAACTCTGGTTGTTACAGTTTTAGTTTTTTTTTCTCACACCGGGGCGAGCTACTGTTGCTCGTCTCCAATGAGGTTGTTTTTTCTAGAGTTTTCCGTTTCCTGTAGCCTTGCCAAGATGGCCGTTCAAGACGTACGCGTCGTAACGTGTCCTTCTCAATAAACGTTATTTTCGCACATCTATACATGTATCCTGCGTTCTACGCCCACCCAAACGAGTTCCTAACATAGTGGCGACCGTGACAGGACGAAGGTACAGTGTTTTGCGGTGAAATAGTGGCAACAGTAAAGCCGGTGTTATAACAATGGATCGCGTGAAGAAAGCGCGGAGGGCGTCGCGCAGCGCGTTCACGCGCTTTCTCACAGCTTTACAAGACGAGATTGCGAGAAATAATCCGGATACAGCAGATCTTCAGGTGCGGTTCGCATTGCTGAAAGATAAAGCGAGCGAGCTTGAGGAGTGTAATGGGAAAATAATCGAACTCATGGACCAGGGAGGCTAGAGTGGGAGGAGTCCGATCTCTTATGGAGAGACTTGAAAAAAGTGGCTACAAAAATGTGATCATACTGGGATGGCGCCACTATTGCTAAGACGTCGAGAAGTTAGCTGCGTGTGACAGAGACGGAACAAGTAAATAATGAGAAGTGAACTGTGCATAAGGCAGCATGATACTTGAGAAGTAGGCTGCGTGCGAGAGAGATGCAAAATGATATATAGCCAGATCGCGCGCAAAAGTTACCCCCTCTCTAGCCTCTTACGCGCCCATCACACAATCATAGTAGCGCGTGTTCGTGAGCGAGCGACGCTCGGACATCTTCGGAAAGAGCCGAGCGCGCCGAAGTTTCCCGACCGCGCCTTCGGCAGCTACACCAACACATGGACGCCGAGCTCGTTCATGTGCGGCCAAGCCGAAACGAAGGCTTCGAGGGAAAAAGCAATCTGAGCACAACTCGCGCATGACGTCACTCGACGGAACGCGCGAGGCTTTTAGACGATTTCAATGCTTATTTAGCTCTTGATTCTTTGCGTTATCAATGTATACAAAAAAATGTATCGGGCACCCTGAACGCTTTTTTTTAGTTTATACGTTAATTTAAATATAACAATAAATCCAAATTACAACTTATTTATCGTCTAAAGAATTATTTGCGCTTTACTCACACCCGTCCCTATGCGAAATAAATTGTAATTCATAAAAACTAAACGAAAATATATTTATATTCGCATTATTATATTCATTCTCATATACTATCATCAAGCGATAAAGCATTATCCCCAAAAACAAGCCACATCCATCCGGCCGCGAATCGTAACTTACGAGAATGAATATAATAATACGACTATAAATATATTTCCGCGCTAGCAATTTTGGCAACTGCAAAGTCAACCGAAATAATCAACGGTTGAATTTGGACAGCTTTACAACTATAAAGTCGACCGTAAAAAAATCCTAATGGTTGATTCAATGGTTGTTTAACCGCGGCCATTTTGTTTTCGCTGGATGGTTGTCTCACTCCGTCGCACAATCTGCTGCGGATATTCCCCCCCCCCCCCCCCCCCCCCAGTGTTTGATGACTCAATTCTCCGCAAATCATCAATTTAATTATCAAGACAGTATAATTTGATTAATCATTAAATATATTGCATCGAGTCAACCATCCAATCAACCGCCGAGTTAACCATCGAGTCAACCATCCACAGAAAACGCAGGATGGTCGACTTTCAAAGATGAACAGTTGAGAAGCTGTCCAAATTCAACCGTTGAACTTTTACGTTGACTCAACTATCTTGTACAACCGGTTGACCAAAATGACAGGGCGCTTACTTTTATGAATTACAATTTATTTAGAATAGAGACGGGTGTGAGTAAAGCGCAAACAATTTTTTAAAAGATACATAAGTTGTAATTTAGATTTATTATTACATTCAAATTAACGTACAAACTAATCAAATAAGCGGTCGGAGTGTGCGATAAATTTTTCGGCACTAAAAGATAACTAATAAAAATAATAATGATAACTTAATACAAATAACTAATCCAACAAGAATTAATAGTGATAATAATTAAAAAAAAAAAAGCACTGAGCGCGAGGAACGATCCTACGCTTCTGCGGACCGAATGCTTAATGCTTTATCGTTTGATGAAACTATGAGAATAATATAATAATACGAATATAAATATATTTCCGCTTACTTTTATTAATTATAATTTATTTGGCATAAGGACGGGTGTGAGTAAAGCGTAAACAATTTTTAGAAGATAAATAAGTTGTAATTTGGATTCATAATTATATTTAAATTAACGTATAAACTAAAAAAATAAGCAATCAGGGTGCGCGATACATTTTTTTGTATACATTGATAACGCAGAGAATCAAGAGCTAAATAAGCATCGAAATCATCTAAAAGCCTCGCGCGTTCCGTCGGGTGACGTCACGCGCGAGTCGTGCTCACATTGCTTTTTCCCTTGAAGCCTTCGTTTCGGCTTGGTCGCACATGAACGAGCTCGGCGTCCATGTGTTGGTGTAGCTGCCGAAGGAGCGGTCGGGAAACTTTGGCGCGCTCGGCTCTTTCCGAAGATGTCCGAGTGTCGCTCGCTCACGGACACGCGCTACTATGATTGTGTGATGGGCGCGTAAGAGACCAGAGAGGGGGTAACTTGTGCGCGCGATCTCGCTGCACTGCTTGCTGGGATGCGTATTCGATCCTCTTCCATCTCTCTTACACGACATCGATACTCAGCTTCGTGCTCGAGGTTTTAGAGATAGTGGCGCCATCCCGGTCTGACCACATTTTTGTAGCCACTTTGAAATGCACAGATCGGCCTCCTCCCACTCTAGCCTCCATGTCATGGACAACGGGGACACGCCGGACGGCGAGATGGAAGCAGAGGTTATTAGGGCGGACGACTATCGGTTGAAATACCAGCAGGCGATGGTAGATGTCACGAGGATCATGGACGCCGCGCAAGAACGACGTGTGCTGCCGCACCAGCAGACACCGTTGCAGCCGCACAATGACGGATACCGTGAAAATCGGCGAGGATTCAAACTACCGAAAATCGAGCTTAAAACGTTCAGCGGTGACGTACGAGAGTGGTTGCAGATCTGGAGCCAATTTAAAAATATAGACGAAGACGTATCGATTTGCAGGAAGATAAATTCCAATATCTCATTCCGGCAATGGTGACTGGCTCCCGAGCCAGCGAACTTCTAAACAGCTACCCGCCGACTGCAGACAATTACAACAAAGTCATTAAAAGTTTGAAAAGTCGATTCGGAAAAAACGAGCTGCTAGTGGAAGTGTATGTCCGCGAGTTGTTGAAATTAGTGCTTAACAACGCGATGACGCCAAAAGGAAAAGCTTCGCTGGCGAACATTTACGACAAACTGGAAACGCACATCAGGTTTCTCGAGTCGCTGGGAGTGACGACGGACACGTACGCTGCAATGGTGTATCCGTTAGTAGAATCATCGCTGCCTGAAGAATTGCTGCGAGTATCGCGGTACAGTTCATCCCGCGCGAGCCGGGAAATAATGATCCAGCGGTGTCAGCCGTGCCTACGCTCAAGGACCGTCTCACAAATTTAATGGCCTTCATTCAAGCGGAAGTAGAGAACGAGGAAAGAATCGCGATGGCAGTGAGTGGTTTTGGGTTAATCGACGAGCAAGCATCAAAGGATAAAGGTAAAAGGAAGCAAAAGAACGAACCTATCACCGAAACAGCGACGGCTGCGGCATTTCTAACGGCAAGAGAGATTAAGACACCAACAGAGTGTATATTTTGCAAAGAGAATCACGAGAGCTCGCAGTGTGACAAGGCGCGGAAAATGTCCCCGGAAGAGAGGCAAGAGATCGTCAAAAGAACGAACTCTTGTTTCACTTGTCTCAAGAAAGGGCACAGCCGAAGATTCTGCAAATACAATCAAAAATGCGCTTGGTGCGGTAAGAAACACGTTCTGCTCATGTGTCGGGATATGGTTGCGGATAAACCGGCAGGAAAAAGGCCGGGCGACGTAACAACGAAGAGCCAAGCAGAAAATAGTCTTGCGAACCTCTCGCTTAACGCTGAGGTCTTTCTGCAGACACTTCGTGTGCAAATACGCAATCGAGGAGAAGAACGTATCGTGCGAACAGTGCTGGACACGGGCTGCCATCGTTTGTATGTCTCAAGTCGAACCGCCAAAGAATTGGGTTACGGAGAAGTACGAAAGCAGAACATAATCCATCTACTATTCGGGGGTACAAAGACCGAGCCACAAGAACACAAGGGTTATTGCATACGACTTAGCAGCCTGGACGATTCGTACGCCTGCAATTTCGTAGCTTTGGATCAAGAGACAATCTGTCACAAGATCGCTGGAACAACGAAGGGTCCCTGGTTACAAGAGTTGGCTCAGAGGGGGATACGGTTGACAGACGTCGAACACCGAAGTGAACCCCTCTCAATACTCATCGGAGCAGACATCGTGGGCAAACTTCTGACTGGCAGACTTCAAAACCTCGAATGCGGAGCAACAGCGATCGAGACTCGACTCGGATGGACTATAATGGGTAAAAATTCGCGGGAAAAGGCTTCTCGAAGCGATTCAGCTCTATTGGCAGTCTCCATGTTCGCTCAGGATGCGAAAGTCTCGGATCTGTGGAGCCTCGACGTGTTGGGTATTGCCGATCCAGTTCAAACGCAAACCAAGGAAGTTCATCAGGAACAGGTAAAAAGTCATTTTCGGCAGACAGTTACAATTGATGATACAGGTCGTTACGAGGTACTGCTGCCATGGAAGGAGAACCACCCTGCACTGTCGGATAATAGAGAGATGGCGATCAAGAGACTGGAAACCAATACCAAAAGGCTGAAATCCGAAAATCTTTTCGAAAATTATTGTCGAGTCATTGAAACGTGGGCCTCCGAGGGAATCGTAGAGCCGGTTCCTCCTATGGAAGTAAATAGCCACGGTTATTATTTGCCACACCGACACGTGGTAAAGGAAAACAGCATGACGCGTCTGAGGCCCGTCTTTGATGCTTCAGCGAGAAATAAAGACTCACCCTCACTGAACCAATGTCTCGAAATCGGGCCAAACCTCATCGCACTGATACCGACTATGCTACTTCGGTTCCGAGAGAAAAGGATCGGAGTTATATCCGATATAAAGCAAGCCTTTCTACAAATCAGTGTAACGCCGAAAGATCGAGACGTGCCCCGGTTCCTGTGGTGGAGCAAAGACGATCCGATAAAGATGGAGGTTTACCGACACTGTCGAGTTGTTTTCGGAGTCACGAGCAGTCCGTTTTTGTTGGGTGCTACCATTGAATTGCACCTGGAAAAGGAACTTCAACATTCTGATACGGAAGAACATCGTGCTATCATCAGAAAGCTGAAGAAGTCGTTCTACGTGGACAACTGCGTGACCAGCGTTGACACGAATGACGAGTTACGTTCGTTTGAGCAAGTTGCTACTTTAGCGATGTCCAAGGGTGGCTTTCTTTTCAGAGGGTGGGAGTACTCCGATGCAATGGTCTCTAACCATAGCTCATCGGTGCTCGGACCAACATGGGACAAATTCGAGGACACCCTGTCGCTGACAAAGGCGGCGCTGGAAGAATCTACGCCCGAAAAGGTAACGAAAAGAAGTATTTTGTCAGCAACGCAAAAGATATTCGACCCGATAGGTTTAGCGTGCCCGGTACTGCTGCGTCCAAAACTATTGTTACAGAAATTATGGTCTACGGACCTAGACTGGGACACAGAAGTGGAAAAGGACGTCAAGGACGTTTTTACAGCCTGGCACGAGGAAATAAGTCTTCTGCAAGAATTACGGGTACCGCGATGGGCGTTGGGAGACGAACAAAGAGGAGACACGCCATCCTTTCACGTTTTCGCTGACGCCAGCCGAGAAGCGTACGCCGCAGTCCTATTCGCGCGAACCGAGACTCCAAATGCTGTTAAAGTACAACTCATCGAGGCAAAAGCAAGAGTAGCACCGTTGGGAAAACCGACACCTCGACTCGAACTTCTTGCTGCTAAGATTGGTGCCAGACTGATGTTATTCACGCTGGACGCGTTAGACAAGTCGCATGCAGAGAAACGTTTTTGGAGCGACTCCACGACTGTCCTATCGTGGATTAAACGCGAGAATCAGTGGGCGACGTTCGTGTGGAACCGGGTAAAAGAGATTCGACAACTCACGGACCCTGAACGGTGGTATCATGTACCAGGTCCGCTGAACCCGGCCGATCTCCCATCCCGAGGATGCAGTGCGAGTCAACTACTCGAGTCAAAATGGTGGGAGGGTCCGGAATGAATATATCGTTGGACGAAAACGAAATTGGTAGCGAGATCAAGAAGTCAGCGATGAAATTAAAATAGTCCGAGATGCCAGTTCAGTACGACCTTGCAATGGGTAACACCGACGTGACAAGGCCGAAGCAAGACAATTGTTGGTATCTGAAAGGAACATCCAAGTATTCGAAGATTATACGCATGATGGCATGGATTCTACGTTTCATCGCGAAGTGCCAACAAGATCGTTCTCACCGTCGATCTGGAGAACTGGACGAAAAAGAAATCGTTGAAGCTGAGTTGCGATTGATGCGATTGGCCCAGGAAGAATCATTTGAAGGTATCAACGATCCGAGAATCAGATGTCTGAATCCGTTCATAGATAAATCGGGTCTTATTCGTTTAAAGACACTGGTTTCGAACAGAGATGATCACTTTGGGATCCGCTATCCGATAGTTTTGGATCCGCGGCATCCTTTGGTATCGAAACTGATACAGTACAAACATGAGAAACTCAATCACGCTGGTATACAAATTGTGATGGGCAATCTGAGAGAGCAAGTTTGGATCATTTCCGGTCGACGAGCCATACGGTCGGTCCTCGTGAAATGCGCCATATGTAAGCGATATAAGGCCAAAAGAATAGAAACGTCTCCATCGGCTCTACCGGAAGAACGCATAAGAGATGCAGCCGCGTTCGAAGTATCCGGAATCGACTTCGCAGGGCCAGTTTACCTGAAAGGTGGCGAGAAAGCGTGGATTTGCCTCTTCACATGTGCGACATACATACATCTCGAGCTGGTCACCGCTTTGTCTACCGAGGCCTTTATGGGAGCTTTTCGACGATTTATCGCACGCCGAGGTCGTCCCTCCATCGTATTTAGCGATAATGGAACGGACTTCAAAGGAGCCAGTCATTTGTTGCGTCGTATCAACTGGAAAAAAACTCGCCGAACACGGTACAGTCGAGAAAATCGACTGGCGATTCAACCCTCCCGCGGCAGCCTGGTGGGGAAGATGGTGGGAGCGTCTGGTGCGATCCGTCAAAGAATTGCTAAGAAAGGTCTTGGGCCGAGCTTGCTTATCGTTCGAGGACCTCAGTACGACGTTATGTGATTGCGAGGCGATTATAAACTCGCGCCCGATCACCTACCTATCCGACAATCCCGACGAGTTCGTTCCGCTGACACCCGCGATGTTTCTGCACGATATTGAAGAAATAGGAGTACCCAATCTCGATCACCTCGAAGAAAATCTGCTGAGCAAAAGATGTCGTTATCGTCAGAAGTTGCAAGAAGATCTGCGTCGTCGCTTTCGATCAGAGTATCTGGGACAACTGTCACGAACGAAAAGTTCAAAAGGAAATACTGAAACTGTACGAGAAGGCGACGTCGTTTTCGTAGGTCATGATAATCAGAAGCGACTAGACTGGCCTCTAGCTCGAGTAATCAAATTAATTCCGCGAAGAGACGGCGAAGTACGCGTTGCTAGACTGAGAACTGCGACAGGCGAAATCGTACGTCCCGTTAGACGACTGTACCCGCCGGAGATGGCGTCACCCGACGAAGTTAAGATGTTGAGCAAAACAGCGGTCGAAATCAAAGATTCTTTGAATGAAACGTCGCTGTCCGAGGAACTAAATGGTTTGCCGCAGACTGAGATGAACATCGAAACGTATCCAGTTGAGTCTTCATCATCGAAAGGAGAGAGCTCGAAGATAGAAACAAGCACCCGGCGCGGCCGTCGCGTTAACGCTCAGAAGAAGTTAGATCTTTGACATGAGACTGACAAACCCTCTATTTTGGCATTTTTTACTTTGTTTCCATGTATAATAGGTTTTGACTTGGAACCACCCTATTCAACTCAAAAGTGGGAGGATGTTACAGTTTTCGTTTTTTTTCTCACACCAGGGCGAGCCACTGTTGCTCGTCTCCAATGAGGTTGTTTTTTCTAGAGTTTTCCGTTTCCTGTAGCCTTGCCAAGATGGCCGTTCAAGACGCACGCGTCGTAACGTGTCCTTCTCAATAAACGTTATTTTCGCACATCTATACGTGTATCCTGCGTTCTACGCCCACCCAAACGAGTTCCTAACACTGGTGGTGGGGGTATGTCCTCGGATTGAAGCACCGGCCGTTTCGCCTAGTGACCACGAGTGTCGCTGCGATAGAGTGATGCAGGCTGTGCGAGAGAGATGGAAATCGATTGTTGACTCATGGGAACTTAACCTAGCTGTACAATTGGCTGGTGTAGGCATATTATGATATTCGATGTCAAAAATGCATGATGGACCTAAATACAATTAAAAGTAACTTTATCGTAAACCTGAAGAAAAACCAAAAGACTATAGTTATCCAAGTGGGTACAATGAATATGAATGTTTTTTTATATAGGTGTCAATGTCAGCTCGTGTTGGTCGAGGGGTTCGGTGCAAGCATCGGAATGCTGCTTCCAGGGGTTCGATCCCTGTGCGCTCAGTTTTTTAAAAACATGTTTTAGCTTTTATAAAAAAAATAGGCTTTACGCGTTGTTTTAATTGACCGGAAAATAAGTGGCAACTATTCCAGACCGAAATACTTGCAGGATGTATTTCTTGAAAATGAAACAAATACTTAAGAAACAGTGCTTCTTTTGCAATTCTTAAGTCCTCTTCGAAAAATTTTAATGCATGTCCCAAGAAACATTTTCAATAATCTCTACTTTGCAGTTTTCGAAACGGTTTGCGTTGGTAAATTAAAAAAACACCTCTTTTCCGACCTTTAAGCGAAGGACTCTCGAGTAGGATAAATGAAAATAATTCACTAGCTTTGTTTTATGTTTTCCAGCCTGGAAAGTATTTATTGTAATGATTCCAATAATTTTTCATTTTTTTTTCAGGTTCCCGGCTCCAACGCCTGTTTCGCCCATTCTCGATGAATATATTTCGGTTCGGAATTATTTTCGCACACAACGTGTCTCGGCTCTAATTTCCCAACTCCCGGTATAGCGGCCTCCCATTTTTTAAATTGCGCCAAGTCTCTCGGCACCCGAAACACTGAGCGTTTTGATTTTTTACTCCGAGAGCCTGTTTTACACGTTGGCACAATACACCACTTAGTCATTTTTCAATATCACCGTTTTCACAAGTTTACAAGTAGAGCACGTCGCGGGTCGCGTGAATCAGCGGTTATGTTTGGGTTTTGTTTACTTTTGAAATCTATTTCCGTCTCTCTCACACAGCCTGCATCACTCTATAGCAGCGATCCTCGTGGTCACGAGTTGAAACGGTCGGTGCTTCAATAAAAGGCCATCCACCACCACTGAAATTTTGGGCGAGTTTCAAGACCTCTATGTAAGACCGTGATTGCGCTAGTATTTAAAACGTCCGTAAATCTGTCGCCGGGCGTTAGTGTAGAGTACAGCCGATAGGCGTCGCATTGAGAATATGAACCGTAGTATATAGTAATACTATCGATGCTTCACATAGAGCTGACCGTCATGGCGGCTGTTAAAGGGTTTTCGCGCCATTTACGTCTGTCAAAAAATGAAAACCCTCATCTTGTTGACAAACGGTGACGAAAAAGTGCATACGTGCGATAAACCTTGTGTTTAAACCACGGAGCCTAGATACCAGGAGGTTCAGCGGCAATGCAAAGGCGCTGAAAAAAGCGTCCCCGAAAATGTCCCGAAGTGATGGCGCTGGGGTGCAGCGGCACCTACATATATAGTAATATATTGGTCAACGAGGTGAAAGTGATCAGATGAGTTTATAACCTCACGACAGACCGATCGTGACATCAAACGTCGAAATATCCGCCGATTCATAATTTCCTCATGACGGTTCGAAAAAAAAAACCCAAAAGCGAGAAAAGATCTCAAACTCAAACTCAAAATGGCGGCGATACAGCCCATCTAGAAAAACGTGTGTTTTTTTACATATAGCTTCACAGGAGAACGGTTTTCTCGTAAAATATAAGACGTGAAACAAAAACAAAAAAAATGATAATTTATATATTGTTAGCTATGAGACTACCTAGAAATTTGCTTTCAAATTTTGCAAAAAATGCGCACTTTGAAGGAAATAAATCTATTTTTTGCCAAAAAAAGTAGTAAATTGTTTATAAAAAAAAGTTTACATTTAATAAAAAAAAACCGGCTACGTAACCCCATAAAGAATATGATTGTGAAGCTGCTATCAAAATTTCAAATCGATGCATGCAAAGGTGGTCGAGTAATCCGTATTCCGAGATCGAAAAAAGTGGTTTTGAGAAAAACGCGTTTAAAGTTGTACGAGCAACTCAGCGCGCGTTCCAAGGCACTGCGGCCAAATCGATAATTGAACCTTTAAATAAAAAAAATTGCTACAGGACCAATTGCATATTGTTTTTATGACACCAATATATTTTTAGGAAAGAAAACGTCTTTCCAAAATCCTAGAGTGGTGTTATCCCTTAACACTAATGAGGGTTCGGTACATCATCTGTGATCTGTCTTAGATCGCACCCATGTTTAGCGTATATCTATATACATATAGGTGCCGGAGCACCCCAGCGCCATCATTTCTTGTTCTCGTTTTGGGGACGAGTTGAAAGGCCTCGCTGAACCTCCTGGTATCTAGGCTCCATGGTGAAAGTGATCGGATGAGTTTCTAACCTCACGACAGACCGATCGTGACATCAAACGTCGAAATATCCGCCGATTCATAATTTCCTCATGACGGTTCGGAAAAAAAACGCAAAAGCGAGAAAAGATCTCAAACTCAAACTCAAAATGGCGGCGATACAGCCCATCTAGAAAAACGTGTTTTTTTTACATATGGGTCATTCCATGTCAAATCGACAAATTTTTTACCTGACCCCCTTTGATTTCGCTGAAAATTTTCTATCTTTTTCTACCCCCCGAAAGTTATTTTTCAGAATTTTTTCAAATTTTTTTTCCCGACTCAAAAAAAGTTATGAATTTTTGAAAAAAACCGCTCTTTTATTTTTAAATTGCCAGAACTTTTTCAAAAATTGACCGTTTGGGAACTTTTTTTTTTCAAAATTTTTGTTTTTAAATTTAGTTTTCGAAAAAAAATATGAAAAAATTTTCAGAATCCCAGATATATGAAATATTTTAGTTTTTTTGAAAAAACCGTAATTTTCTCAAAGTCCGACCGTTTTTTTTTTGTTTTGCTCTAAAAATACTTCAACTAATTCTGCAATGATCCCCGTTAATCAAAAGATGTGACGACAATCGCTTCTAATTTTTTTTCTTGATTATAAAAAAAATTTTGTTGAATTTTTGCTGATTTTATATAACTTTGTTGTGAAATTTTTTTTATTTCCTCGTGAAACCTCAGAAGTTAAAAAATAAAATTTTATTGGAGAATTTCAAGTGATTATCGTCCAAGAAATTGTTATTTTTTTTCAAAAAAGTAAAAAAAAGGACTTTTCATACTCTTAAATAAATTCACCGTCTCTTAACATCTTTAAATAAATTAAAAACATTTTTTTGTATGTGTTCAAATTATATTATCTTTTATTTAACATAATACTTGATTCTAAAATTCAACATTACACCTATTTTTATTCTCTTTTTACTGGATGATTCCCTTCTTTTCTTCATCGTACTGTGATTTAAATATTTTTCTGAAGAAGAAAACATCTTAACTTGCACCATACAATCTTCCAATGGTGAAATTTTATGGATTTTTTGTGTCGCTGGTATTGTTTTTGCATTTGTGAACCAATCTTCTAATTTTTCTTTCATCGAATTATAAACTTCAATTGTTGAGAACCGAATATTCATTTTCGTCAAATTTTGTGACGCCCATTCGAATAATTGTTTAGGTGTTAATATTTGCTGATCAGGTGGTAACTGTAGACTTGCCCGCGAGGCCTTTCTTTTAATTGTCCCGCCGACTCCGTCACAAGGCCCTTTTCCGTGAGCTGTTGCGAAAAAATTCCATTCGACGATCACACCAAACTCTCTACGATAATGCGATAAATTACTAAAATGCTTGTAATTTTTATATTGCTGAAGTGCACCATCCGAAAAGAAAAATATTTTAGCGACTGTAGACGACAGAGACTTAATAAAATTGATAATGATCTCAGAATAAATATGGATAGCAATAGAATCATGGTTCAAGCAATCAGAAATGATAACCATACTTTGATGAGTAAGTTGATTATCTACCTTATAATAAATAACGACTGTGTAAACTGTTGCTTGATCGTTATTCCAGTGGAATCCCGGTGCAGCATCTTGAACAACAAATGCATAATTTTCAGCAAAATCAACAATTACCATAAATTCGTTCTCTGTTATAGATTCTTTTAACGCTCTCAAATAAGCCGCTTGCTCTTTTGCAATGAAATTATGTGGTAATAAAGCAACAAGTTTTTCACAGAAGTCATCAACAAAATCCAAAGTACTTTTAATGGTTGTTTCAAGTGTTACTTTCGGAGTCGACACCCATTGTTTGTAACTTACTTCATCGATTCCATTATTATCCATTTCTGTTAGTAATAACTGTTTTATATTTTCAACACCTGGACAATTAGCACATGTATTGAAATAGCACTTAGTCGTTGGTTTTTCACACGCAATTGCATTTAAACAGTCATTATAAGTTCTCACCGGCAAATTTGAGCCTTCAGTTAATCGACATAACTTACCACCTAAAATCATGAGTTTTATATTCTGATGAATCGAGCAAACGCAAACTGTGTGAGTACCAGATCCACCAGCTAAAATACAGTGTTTTGGGCGTAATGATGCAAATGAAGAAAATCCAATTTCAATTTGGGGAAATCTTGATTTGAATATTTTGTGTAACTCTTTCAAATTACAAAGTACTAAACGTTTTTGCACTTGAACTTTCGAACCATCATCATTACGCAATGAAATAAAATCCTTTTTTCCTGGCATAACACTACTCATTTCATCGTCATTATAAAAATCTATAACAGCCGCTGACACTTCAGAAGATAATCCATGGCCTGAAAATAACGATGTTATAAATTAATTTATAAATATTCACGCATTGGTGATTTCAAACAAAATTAATTTGTAACTCAATATCGTACCTATTTTCTTTTCAGGTATTGGTAAAACTCCTTGGTCAGCAGCAAGCTTTTTCGCTAATCGTGCCATATACGTCGTAGCACCCATAACCTTGACAATCTTATCAATGCTCCAACTTGACGGCATTAGAGTCAAAATTTGTAAACGTAACGATGTGCTTGTATCAGTGTCATTAAACTTCTCTCTCAATTTTTCAATTATTTCAGCAGCATCTGAATCGCTGCATTGAAATTCCACTGCATTTTGTACTCCTAATGCCTTTCTCAAATTATAAGCAACACGAGTGATTTTATTGTTCAAATACGTATCATCATTCTGTCTTCTCGTAAGCAATGGGGATTGGTTTAACAACAGTAGGGCATCATTTATGGTCGGACGAGTTATCTCCAGACTCAGTTCCGATAACGACGAACTACTTTGTTTAACAAGTGATTCTCCATAACTTGTCGTTGGGTCTAGAAAAAAGAACGAATAAAAACTATAAAAAATTAACGTTAATAGTTGAATACCGAGACGTATGAAAGTTTAGAAAATACCTGTCAGATTATTGCGTTCGGAATCGTAAACTTCTATAGATCCGCTGATAATATTTTGATCAATTTCAAAATAATCATTGTTTTGATTATCATCACTTTCATCAGAAGTATTGTCAACAGAGGGCTGAAGCATTTTTTTATAACATGAACTACATATTCGCTCATCAGTCGACAAATTGTATCGAATTGCTAAATGCTCCGGTAAATTTCGCAGGGATATTTTTTTTCTATGCTTCTCCAAATTAAATGGATTGCAACATCGATCAAAAAACTTCGGCATTGTAATCACTCGTTAACAAAATATAAATTAACAGCACTTTATGATAAATAATAGGTACTTTATTTAGCAATAGTAAGTCTACGTGACACGATGAACACAACGACAATGTAATTATTCTGAAAACATAACCTCCATATTATTTAAATGAAATGTAGATGATATCTTTTTTACCGACAATCGATAGCTCTTAAATTATCACATTGTATCAACTGGAGGTAACTTTTAAACCCATTGTATTTTTGAAGTTGTCATATTTCAGTACCAAAAAAACGTTCATAAGAGTAAAAAAATAACGTCAATGAGAGAAAAAAATTATTATTTTTTTTTAAATAACAATTTCTTGGACGATAATCACTTGAAATTCTCCAATAAAATTTTATTTTTCAACTTTTGAGTTTTCACGAGGAAATAAAAAAAATTTCATAACAAAGTTATATAAAATCAGCAAAAATTCAACAAAAATTTTTTTATAATCAAGAAAAAAAATTAGAAGCGATTGTCGTCCCACCTTTCATTAACGGGGATCATTGCAGAATTAGTTGAAGTATTTTTAGAGCAAAACAAAAAAAAAAAACGGTCGGACTTTGAGAAAATTACGGTTTTTTTCAAAAAAACTAAAATATTTCATATATCTGGGATTCTGAAAATGTTTTCATATTTTTTTTCGAAAACTACATTTAAAAACAAAAATTTTGAAAAAAAAAAGTTCCCAAACGGTCAATTTTTGAAAAAGTTCTGGCAATTTAAAAATAAAAGAGCGGTTTTTTTCAAAAATTCATAACTTTTTTTGAGTCGGGAAAAAAAATTTGAAAAAATTCTGAAAAATAACTTTCGGGGGGTAGAAAAAGATAGAAAATTTTCAGCGAAATCAAAGGGGGTCAGGTAAAAAATTTGTCGATTTGACATGGAATGACCCATATAGCTTCACGGGAGAACGGTTTTCTCGTAAAATATAAGACGTGAAACAAAAACCAAAAAAATTATAATTTATATATTATTAGCTATGAGACTACCTAGAAATTTGCTTTCAAATTTTGCAAAAATAGCGCACTTTGAAGGAAATAAATCTATTTTTTGCCAAAAAAAGTAGTAAATTGTTTATAAAAAGAAGTTTACATTTAATAAAAAAAACCGGCTACGTAATCCCATAAAGAATATGATTGTGAAGCTGCTATCAAAATTTCAAATCGATACATGCAAAGGTGGTCGAGTAATCCGTATTCCGAGATCGAAAAAAGTAGTTTTGAGAAAAACGCGTTTAAAGTTGTACGAGCAACTCAGCGCGCGTTCCAAGGCACTGCGGCCAAATCGATAATTGAACCTTTAAATAAAAAAAATTGCTACAGGACCAACTGCATATTGTTTTCATGACACCAAAATATTTTTAGGAAAGAAAACGTCTTTCCAAAATCCTAGAGTGGTGTTATCCCTTAACACTAATGAGGGTTCGGTACATCATCCGTGATCTGTCTTAGATCGCACCCATGTTTAGCGTATATCTATATACATATAGGTGCCGAGCACCCCAGCGCCATCATTTCTTGTTCTCGTTTTGGGGACGAGTTGAAAGGCCTCGCTGAACCTCCTGGTATCTAGGCTCCATGGTTTAAACGGTGAAATCAATGAAAATTGTTGCGACAACCAATCGTGAAGGAGTATCACAAGGGAGTATTGTGTTGTTTTTTTAAATTCTTAATCTGAATTTTCTTTTTTTTTGTTTGTACTTTTCTTTCAGAGTTTAGGCTATTGGGACCAATTGTTTGTGGTCTACGTACCACAACGGCAGTTCAAGGTAAAAAATCTTTATTTTTCATTTCCTTTCATTGCGAGAAGGACTTCTCTTAAAAATCTTCAATTCAGAACATTTTTAATGCGAGTTATGTGTACTTTTCTGTTTCAATAGGATGGGAAAGATTTGCGCAGTGCCAGGATGTGACAGCAGAATTGGCAAAACTATTAAACAGCGGAAGAGCCTAGGACTGCGTAGAGTCTCAGTTTTTTCAGTTCCGAAGGTAAGAACATGATGTATTGAAAAAAATTGATTTCGCATGCTCGAAGAAATGCTGTATTGTTTGCATGATGTTATAGACCGTGTCATGACAATTGTTATTTACTGTGAATTACAAATGAAGCTCAACTATTTTCCTAGAATTGTGTTCATGGTCAGTTTTGTTTTGTTTATGCAGAACGAAGACCGACGCAGACAATGGAAAAACGCACTTAGCTGCGAATTGGACATCAATCAGTTCGTATGTGAATTTCATTTCGTTGACGATGTCCTCAAGAAATGTGAAAGGGCTGTCTGCCCGACGGCAGCTTTTATGAGTCGCCTCTGGTTAGATGGCGTTTAGAACAAAACGCTGTGCCAAAATCTGAACAGGAAGTACCGATGGATTGCAAGGTGAGTCGTGTTATAACTGACAAAAATTGAGTGATTAAAGAGTCAGATTCATTTCAAGTAACAGTCGATTCAAATTCAGAAACATTCGACCATTTCTTTATCAACAATAACACCTTTTCATTTTATGAGAATTTTTTTTATCTAATGATAATGATTGTTGTCCATGGAACACTAAATAATATCAATAAAATATTTTTAAAAACTTTTATATAAATATTAAAGAAAACAAACATTTTTCCATAAAAAATTTGAACTCTGATCTTTGTTGAAAAAATGTTAAAATGTTAAATCTTAATGTTTTTATTTTTCATTCAATAGTGTTAATATAATGAATTTTTAATTTATTTAAGGAAACTATAAAATATACATGAAATTATTTATATTAATGTTTGTTTTTTAAAATTTTATTTATACTATTTTAAGTATTTCATGGACAATAATCAATATTATTAGAAAAAAATGTGTTATAGTATAGAAAAGTTTTTTTATTGCGAAAGAAATGGTTGAAAGTGTTTGAATTCGACTCTAAAGTGTTGCTTAAAATGAATCAGATCTTTCGATCATTTAATTTCATATTGAATAAAATGTGAAATACTTTAAATGACAAAATGTTTATGTGTGTGTGTGTGCGTGAATATAAGATGAAGAAATCGTTATTTTACATTCATGATATTTGGTACAAAATTTATATATTTATTGCATCTATATATTCTTAGAAAATATAAAATACACATTTAAACATAAATAAATTAAATGATAAAATCGAAGGTACACATGGAATTTACCAACTCCCTAGCCAACGATTGGTGTTATCGGATAAAAAGAAATGTTTCATCGAGTAAAAAAGTTATATGTTTTGTGACCGCAAAATCGAGGGAGCTGGGGAAAAAGGACCGAGAGAGTCACAAAACTCCCCTCCGCCCGTCCCGACAATTTATATAGGGCGCCAGCCGAAAATCGGCTTGTCGGGATGAGAAAAGGGAACGCAGTGTCCGGCCAAACTGCAGCCTCGTGGATAAGGTAGAGGGGATGGGTCAGGTGTCAATCACGCGCGCCAAGAAATTTATCGTCAGGGAATTTATTTTACCGGTCGTTAATAATTCCCCTCCTTCGCAAGGAACACGGGACAAAAATCAGAAAACAAGATATGTACAATACGCGCGAAATGTCGCGAGACAATTACTCTCGCGCGCACACTCACACACACCAATTCCGACCGGGGCCTACGCACACTCACAATACACGTCGAGCTCGTCTTGGCCTCTCCTCTCTCTCCCCTACCGGCCACACTAATATTTCAAAACCGGACCCCCGCTAATCGGTTACCCGGCCGAGCGTTAAAATAAAGAAAGAAATATCCCGGGAAAATTACCCCGGTCGTTACTTACGTGGACGTCGATGCTCGGCAACCTCTCCCCCGCGACGAAGCCGGGAAAATCCCCACACTGGGGAAAGGGGCACCCGGTAGATATTGTTAAGGTAGACGGGAGCCCGCACGGGTTCGAACCCGCGACCCGATGATAAACGGGAGGCTAGTTCTCCGTGAAGATGTCCCGACTTGAGGGCAATCTCTCCCCCTTTCCCCTTGCACAAGCCTCGCCGCAGGCCAAGGGATCACCAAGGACGACACGTCCCTATTTTTGCAGACACACATTCACTCACACCTTTTACAGACTAATCGAGCCGAAGCTCGTCGCAAAACGAGATTGAGCTTCCCGCGCGCAACCACGACACGATTTCCCGACAATACGCGCTAGCTACGTGCGACGGGGTTGATAATTACGGAAACGCGACAGAGGCCGCGGCCACGGTAAAGATGCGCGAGATCGTGAGCCGACCATACGGCCGAAAATTACCCGGATTGTTGCCGAAGGCATGGCCAAGCTCACCGGTTGCGTAATTCGGTCGTTTCCCATTGTCCCGGCCCACGTCCGTCCGGCTCGACACCTCGCAGGAAGCTAACGTAAAAGCCGGCCGACGCGCGAGAAGCGTACCCCCCACCTTTGCTTTAGTTTCTGTTCTTATGATTACACCAGAGAGGACAGGCCCGTATCGAATAATTTTCGGGAGTGTGCTTATCGATCAAGCGTGGATTTCGAATCCTCAACCTCCCGTAACGGAAGATGAAAAGTCCGCTCTTCCCACGGGCCGTATTTCATGTCCTAGTGGAGCCGCGTCCTTCCCCGGATGATGTTTCGTAACGGTCGACCTGGGCGACGACGGGAATAAGGACCGCGGCCGACGCCAGACTTATTATCGGCTAAGGGTGTGTATTCGGCTCCTGTCCAGAAGAAACGGAAGAAGTGAAAGGGGGGGGGGGGCGTGAATCACGGCCCTGGGCAGGTAATTTTCGCGGGAATCTGCGTCCTTCCGAACGTTTGACCATAGTTGGGCCACCGCCTCTTCCCGATCTTTGGCCTTGGGAGAATGTTTGGCCTCGCTATCTTTCCCTCCCGCTCTTCCTGGCCGTTGGTACCTTGGCTCGTGTAAGCCAGACGTTGAGGTGGCGAAAATAAAGAAAACAAACAGAATATTAGATCAAAATCCTAACGTCGCTTAGAGAACCCTACGGAATCATGTCGTGATCGCGATGACGGCCCCGAGCCGGAGGACGGTTTTGCTGCAGCCGCCACCATGCCAGGCGGGTCAGCGGAGTACCAAAAAAAACACGTTACAACACCCCCTCCCCAGACATCGGCCGCCCCGGCCGAGATTTAAGCCCGGCCTGGCCAATCCATCTATCACGCCACGTGGCGACGACCTCCATCACGCTCGATTCCGTAGCGCCCTCCATTGCAATCATAATAGAATAAAATAAGAAATTGAGGACCGTACGGTAAGTTCGGTACATCCTATCTATCAACCGGTACGCCCTGCCGAGGAACGTGGCCTCGAACGCGGCAATCTCAAACACCCGCTCCCGACACACCTCAGGAAACTCCAATGCCATACCACGGGGATACCACTTTTTTTTTCCGTTCCTCAACGGGATTCAAGAGAGGGAAGGAGTGCAGGAGGCAAGTCAGAGCGGAAGTCAATAAACAAAATAATGATAGCAAGACAACGACAATGATCCAATTGTCAAGACAGAAGAAAATCACTCCATCAAGTCAGAAGAAAATGAAACAAAAATGAAAACGATAACAGCAATAATGTCCGATTCTACACACAGACAAATAAACACATAAGTCGCTATTTTGGCGAACCCGGGAACATGTTACCCCGCAAAAAAAAAAATACTCGTGGTCAATTAGCTACCATCGGAAAAATTGAAAAACTCATCGAGTTAGCCGGCCTGAAACGCAGGTCCGCCTACTCGTAAAGCAGTAAAAGACTTGTATCGGTGCTTCCGGGAACATGTTACCCCGCAAAAGCCTACGACAACTCGTCCCAGCAAAAGCGATTTATCGAACGGATTCAGTCCGCCGGCCTGAAATCCAGGTCCGGTGAACCAAAGTATAATATAAAAAAAAACAACAATGTACCATAAGTACGTCGTAAGAGCGATAGAAAAGAACGAAGAGAAACAAACAAAGAAAAGGAAGAAATAAAATAAAAAGAAAAATGGCTCAATAAATTAAATTAAAATCAAACCGTCCTCAAAAGAAAACAATGAAATCAAATTTAATAAAAAAAAAAGGGTCGGTAAAATAAAAAAAAAAATGAATCCAAGCCAAAATATAATTTGATTGAAGGAAATCTAATAACTTATTTAAACGAACTAAACGAATTTAAGCCAACAAACGAATAAAAGAAAAGAAAGTCAACTAAGTTCGTTAAAATACAGTCCATAAATCAATTATATTAAATAAAGTCAAGAAATAAATTAGATAAAATAATGTCAGTCAGAAAATAAATAAAATTTTAAGTCGACACCCTAAAATTTATCGTGCAATAATAATATTGATAAGATAAATTAAACAAAGAATTTTTAAAAGATGTTGAATGCCTAATATAAAAGAAACCGTATTAACCCCGAAGACAAAATAAATAAATAAATAAATAAACTCGACGTAACAGAACTGAGAAAATAAATAAGCGGGGTCGACAAGAGTAAAAGCTGGTCTTATGTGCCACTTAGAGTCCCATTTGTGGATCACCCTGTAGATCGGAATATTCAACGAGACTCGGGAGTTCAGGAATCTTTCGTAAATTTTTCAATACGTCGGCAAGTATTCTGTCTCCAGTTCGGGATCTTAAATGTGCGGATGCAAAAAAAAACGTAAACACAAAGTTGACATGCAGAGCGCGAGCGCCGGGCCACTCGGCAAGAGCTCGCGCTGGACTCACCGGCCGAGCAGAAAAAAAAACTCGGCTTAGCGACGCGAGGAACCTCGAGCACACGATACTCGAGGCCTCGAAAATATTTCGCTCGATCTCTCGCTGAAAACTTTTCTCTTTCTATTCGACGGAAACAAAGGGACGACTACGACATTGACACAAAAAAAAAGACAGACTTATACACGAATATGATAAAGACGGTTGCGAAGGAGACGAAATATCGGGAATTAATTCAAATTTAACTTCGTCGAGGTAAAATAAAATTTTCTGCGCGCAATGACACGGCCCCACGTTGGGCGCCAAATTTGTGACCGCAAAATCGAGGGAGCTGGGGAAAAAGGACCGAGAGAGTCACAAAACTCCCCTCCGCCCGTCCCGACAATTTATATAGGGCGCCAGCCGAAAATCGGCTTGTCGGGATGAGAAAAGGGAACGCAGTGTCCGGCCAAACTGCAGCCTCGTGGATAAGGTAGAGGGGATGGGTCAGGTGTCAATCACGCGCGCCAAGAAATTTATCGTCAGGGAATTTATTTTACCGGTCGTTAATAATTCCCCTCCTTCGCAAGGAACACGGGACAAAAATCAGAAAACAAGATATGTACAATACGCGCGAAATGTCGCGAGACAATTACTCTCGCGCGCACACTCACACACACCAATTCCGACCGGGGCCTACGCACACTCACAATACACGTCGAGCTCGTCTTGGCCTCTCCTCTCTCTCCCCTACCGGCCACACTAATATTTCAAAACCGGACCCCCGCTAATCGGTTACCCGGCCGAGCGTTAAAATAAAGAAAGAAATATCCCGGGAAAATTACCCCGGTCGTTACTTACGTGGACGTCGATGCTCGGCAACCTCTCCCCCGCGACGAAGCCGGGAAAATCCCCACACTGGGGAAAGGGGCACCCGGTAGATATTGTTAAGGTAGACGGGAGCCCGCACGGGTTCGAACCCGCGACCCGATGATAAACGGGAGGCTAGTTCTCCGTGAAGATGTCCCGACTTGAGGGCAATCTCTCCCCCTTTCCCCTTGCACAAGCCTCGCCGCAGGCCAAGGGATCACCAAGGACGACACGTCCCTATTTTTGCAGACACACATTCACTCACACCTTTTACAGACTAATCGAGCCGAAGCTCGTCGCAAAACGAGATTGAGCTTCCCGCGCGCAACCACGACACGATTTCCCGACAATACGCGCTAGCTACGTGCGACGGGGTTGATAATTACGGAAACGCGACAGAGGCCGCGGCCACGGTAAAGATGCGCGAGATCGTGAGCCGACCATACGGCCGAAAATTACCCGGATTGTTGCCGAAGGCATGGCCAAGCTCACCGGTTGCGTAATTCGGTCGTTTCCCATTGTCCCGGCCCACGTCCGTCCGGCTCGACACCTCGCAGGAAGCTAACGTAAAAGCCGGCCGACGCGCGAGAAGCGTACCCCCCACCTTTGCTTTAGTTTCTGTTCTTATGATTACACCAGAGAGGACAGGCCCGTATCGAATAATTTTCGGGAGTGTGCTTATCGATCAAGCGTGGATTTCGAATCCTCAACCTCCCGTAACGGAAGATGAAAAGTCCGCTCTTCCCACGGGCCGTATTTCATGTCCTAGTGGAGCCGCGTCCTTCCCCGGATGATGTTTCGTAACGGTCGACCTGGGCGACGACGGGAATAAGGACCGCGGCCGACGCCAGACTTATTATCGGCTAAGGGTGTGTATTCGGCTCCTGTCCAGAAGAAACGGAAGAAGTGAAAGGGGGGGGGGGGCGTGAATCACGGCCCTGGGCAGGTAATTTTCGCGGGAATCTGCGTCCTTCCGAACGTTTGACCATAGTTGGGCCACCGCCTCTTCCCGATCTTTGGCCTTGGGAGAATGTTTGGCCTCGCTATCTTTCCCTCCCGCTCTTCCTGGCCGTTGGTACCTTGGCTCGTGTAAGCCAGACGTTGAGGTGGCGAAAATAAAGAAAACAAACAGAATATTAGATCAAAATCCTAACGTCGCTTAGAGAACCCTACGGAATCATGTCGTGATCGCGATGACGGCCCCGAGCCGGAGGACGGTTTTGCTGCAGCCGCCACCATGCCAGGCGGGTCAGCGGAGTACCAAAAAAAACACGTTACAGTTTACAAAAAAAAGATTAAAAGCTAGTCTTTTTTCTGTCACTTAACGGCCGGATTGGTTATTCTATACTGCTTTAGTCTTAGTAAGTATTATTCATTAACATTAATGAATTCCAGGACAACAACAACGAAGAAGGAGAAATCATTCAACATGAATACGCCGTCGCGCCTGAAGTAAAACAGCAGATCGACCCAATCGTTCTCAACGAGGCCAGGCGGGCTTCACCATGTCTGCTCATCGAACCGTTGTTGGAAGAAGTTCTAGAGGATACGGAAACGATCTCAACTTTTACGGTGGACTTTCTCAAGTGTGAGTTAAGTGGAGGACTTTTACGTGGGCGTGGACTCTCAATTCGTCGGGAGTGACTTTAACACTTCTGGATAGAGTGGATTTTCATCCGCAGTTACATTTGAAGGTTGCCCCAGATATTAAATTACAGGTAGTTGCTTGGATGTCACCGTAAATTTGATAAAAATTTCTTTGATTGCCATCAACAGACAGAATTAATCTTTACACTACATCTGTCGTTACAGGTTCGAACCATCGCGGATACCGTCGTGCAGTTGGATGATCGGGCAACTTTTACAATGGATGTTCTTTGCCACTTGAACATTTTGAGCCGCGCTTTAGTTTGCAAGGGAACAGGCATGAAAGGGAAATGGTAAGAATGGTTTGCCTCGAATATATTAATATACTGGCATTTTACATGATCATCGAGTTTTGTGTTACAGCCGACATCCACGGTGTATAGGGATGTCATATCCTGAAGAAAATGGCGATAACTATCGGCGGCTCTGGAGATGCAAAACTTGTCAACGCCTCCGAAAAACGCTGCAGAGAAGGGAACAAAGACGTGGAGAGTTTGCGCTTCAACGACATCGAGCTAAGGAAAAGGCTGAACTAGCACGATAAAAATTCAAACGTCTGCAACGAAAGGTTAGCTAACAGATAAATACGATTAACAATTCACTTGGATTAATAGCAGTGTACGATTTGTGCGGCTTTATTACAATGTCATGACAATATTCGTTAATGTCTCCATATTATATCAATTTGCCGACTAAAAAGGTGCTGGCTGACGTGGCAGATCTAAAGCAGACTTGTTCAAAAAACCAAAAAAATATCCTCGAAGAGAACATCTCCTGTTTACCAGCTATTTAACAGCAAGCCGTGCGAACGTGTTTCGAGACGGCAAAGCTGAAGAACCCGTCAGGCCGCGCCGGTACGCCATTGATTGGATATACGAATGCCTGTTGATGCGCATCAAGAACAGCGGTTTGTACGAACACATTCGAGAGCTCAAATTCTGCCACTTTCTTGCCGAGTAACATTGAGCCGTTATATTCAGAGGATAAGCACGTCGACATATGGATTCCAGTCAACGATATTCGAGGGCATGAAACGAAAGGTTCACATATGGATTCCTCTGAAAAACGAGGTATTAATTTTTGAGATATTGAATAAATCTTTTTGACTTTATTCAAGGAATTATTCCTTTTATTTGTTAGCTACATCGCACATGTTTGTCATTTGAGATGAATAATATCGTTCAAATCTATGAAAGTATTAATTTCCATATAAAGTAATTAAGCATTTGATGTTTGAACAGAAACTTTTTTTTCGTGCGAGTTTGTTGAAAGTTTTTTTAAATTCCAAACATTCTAGATAACATTCAAACCACTTGTTTCCAATTTAAATGTTTCAGGCACACTTCTGGCTGATTAAATGAAATCGAGTGAAGCTATTTCAGTCAATAAGCAAACTTTGCAGTTTGGAGAGTTTGTCGATTTTGGGGAACACACTCCCGAGGCGAAAAAGAACACTCGTGCTGATCATGCTCTGGTCTTTATGTTCCAGCCATTTCGAGGATCTTGCGTGCAGCACCTTGGTTGTTTCTTAACCAAGGAGTTCGTGACGAGCACCATATTGTGAAAACTGATTTTGGAGTGCATTGTGCTGTTAGGAAATGCCGGATATCACGTCGACGCCGTGACCATGGAGGGAGCTCAATGGAACAGAGGAGTATGGAATATCTTCGGGATACACGATGGAAAGCTCAGCTGCGAACATCCATGTCATCGCAATAAACGTCTCTGTATGATCTCCGATTTCCCACACCTGATTGAATGCTTCCGTAATGGTGTCGTTGCGCGTGGATCGTTTCAGGTAAGAAAATGCACGTCGATGTGACTTGGAAGAGCATGGATGGAGTTAATGAAATGACGGACTGAGATTATAGAAACAAACATGTGTAAAATAAAATGCATGATCCTGCGCATGATTTCAGACACCGGATGGGATTGTACGAAAGAAGCACTGGGAAGCGTTGCTGAAATACGAACAATTCGTAAAGCCAAACCTGAAGGTTGCTTGTAAACTCACGCCGACTCATTTGAATCCGATCGGATATCAGAAAATGAACGTGCCCTTGGCATTTCAGGTACGTACTGTGTTGTCTTGTCACCTCTGAATTGTGCTGTATCATTTATTCTTTGAATTCATCTGTATTACAACGTAAAAATCAAAGTTTTTTGTTGTATAATTGCAGCTTTATTTTCACTGACAGTTCAAGTCGCGATGGAGATATATCAAAAGAAGCCTGATTTCCCAGAGTTATCAGATTCAGAGGCAACTCAAAAGTTATGCGAAAGAACGGATAAGCTTATCGGCGCCATGATGTCACGCACTGCGGTAGAGGCCCTCCGCGATTCAGAAGACCGTCCACACCGAACGGTTCGTTTAAAAAAACACATTAATGTTCTGTATAAATATCACTTCCTGTGTTTCCGTTCATACAGTAGTAAACATTTATAAACCGAAATGATTGTCATTCTAATAAACGGGAGATTGGAATTTTTTTCGAAAAAACTGACACCACGTAGAATATATGTCGTCCCGTAGAATATCAGTTGAATTCGTGTTATTCCGACTGATTTGTTCACCCAATATTGTTTTGGGAGGCATCCGTAATTCTAACTCTTCCAGAAAAAGAATATATATGAACGTCGTATTTATAACATCAATAATTTAGCTTTTCACATGACCCTCGACGTGTTTAAATAGAGAACTGTTTTTAGCATTTAGCTCGAAACATGTGGATGCCGAACTGTCAGCCCATCTACGTTAGGATGTCTACGACGTCGCTGTGGATCAACCGTTTTCTCTCGTTCAATGAATATTCCGTTGAGCGGCTTGTGCGGCTTGAGCGACAGAAACAAAAAGCACGGATTCCTCTCTTTTCTTTTTTTATGAATATAAAACGTAAAGGGACCTCCGGTTTCCTTTATGGTCATTAATTCAGACAATAAAAAGCAACAGCGAGAACTCCTATTTCTTTCTGTCGCTAAATCCTCCAGAGTCAAAAACATGATTATCGTTGTGGGGCTTTCCAACCTTAATCGTATGTCGCACAACGATATCATAGGTTATATAGTAATCGAAATTGAAAAACTCGAACTTCGTGAGGCGGAATTTTTGGGTTTCAATTAAAGTTTCTTTCTGGCGAGGACAATCTCTCGACAAAAATCTTGCCATCTTCAACTATGAACATTTATGTCTTTTACAAGTACATAAATTTCACAGTTAAGACGCTAAAAATTGGTGAGTTTTGTGATTGTTAGGATTAATCGATTTTGCTTTTTCGTTTATCCTGTTCTCTCTACATGGCCTACACGATTTTTGTACCTTCCACTTATAACTGGGCGGCCCGATACTCATTACTCCTTCGTTAATCTTTAGTTTGTTTTTTGTTTTTTGCTTCCTCGTAATTTTTGTTTGCAGTCGACGAGAAAGCTTGAGTTTTTCTGGATAATAGCTTGAGCGATTCCTATTATTTTGTTTTTTTCATCTACTTCCACTTCCCACCGATTGCATGTTTATTAACTTATCCTTAAACTTCCTATTGTACCTAAGCAATAATTGAGTTCGTTGCGTACTTGAGGAAATGGGAGTCCATTACGAAGAGAAAAGAGATGCCCATATCTGCAAGTACTGTAAACGGCTTGAAAGTGACTTTGGGTGGTACATTGGAAATTTTCGAAGCTCTTCAAAAAGAAGATAACTTCAAGTTTCTCATGACTGCTCGTTTGAATCAAGATGGTTTGGAGGTACATCATTCTCACATTCTACCTAATTCATGTTAATTGACGATTCACTGGACGTTGTACTATTACTAAACTGACTTTTTATTATTTGAAGTATGATGGGATGTATAGGCAGCGTCAACGAAATTAATTCTTACAATTTCGTTTCAGAGATTCTTCGGGATTGTCCGTGGGAGACTTGGAGGGAACGATCATCCGGATCCTGAAACGTTTTTACGATTGGCTCGCCTACTCAGCAGTTATTCATTGATAAAGCCACCGAGAAATTTCAACGTCAGCGAAACGGAATTGCTGGAAGTTTTGATGCAATCGAACGATTCGTTGACTGAGGCAAGAAAACCTCGTACTGAGTGGCTGCAAAAACTAGATCGTTTGCTCGAGGAAGGTCATGTCGAGGATGCGCCTATGGAATCGTACGAGCACGATCATAATGACACATTATGCTTTTCCATGAGTACGTGGAAAGATAGCGTACAAGGTCATACGTATGACGTAACTCGTACGAGTTCTGAGGTGCAGGCCTATCTCGCTGGTTTTGTAGTCCGCAAAATGTTGAAACAGGTAAAGTGTCAAGATTGCCTTCAGACATTGCAATCTAACAGCTACGAACCAGATGAGTCAAGGGACGCCATGATCGACCTAATGGAACAGTACGAGGGTTTGTTGCGACCCAGTGACGATTTATTCCGTCTGACAGAGGTAATGGAGACAACGGTTCTTGATGTTGTAGGCAAGTTCGGCATTAAGATCGATACTCTCCACATCGTGGTGGAGAGGTTGGCCGAAGTAAAAGATTTTCCGATAGTTGGATGTGTGGAGCATTGGCAGGAGACAACTCGGCAAATCGTTGACTTCTACATCGTCATGCGTGGTCACTTTTTGGCAAAGTCGTTCAACGCGAATAACAACGAGGCGCGAACAAAAACGAAGAGGCTCCGAAAGAATGCGAAGCTTTGAGCACTCAACGATTGTCAGCGTTGGAAAACCCGGCGCAGATTCGTATCGAAATTGATATTTTTGTTTTTATTCAGTTCAAGTATCGTTTTTTTTTGTTGAATGTTAAGAAGATTTATATTTTTTTCTCGCATAGAATAACAAAAAGCAGAGGATTTCATCCCAATGCAAGGTTGTATCGCTCCAGAAACGAAATTGTTTTAAATTCCGTGTTATTATTTTGTTTTTGTTTTAGAGTGTGTCGTTTATCGGAATTTCCACGCATTTTTATCATTGATCTCATCATTTTTTAATTCCGAACCGCGGATCGAGGGAAGTATTTTTAGTATTATTCCATAGTATTTTAATTTTTTGACGCGCCTGCATGATGATTAAAAACGTCAAAATATATTTTAAATGTTCATATGTTTTTTTTTTCATTTCAGGATGGAAAAAAAGCCCACCAACAAAAATGTCGATTGCCGGTCCAACGGAGGAGTTTCAATCCGGCCCTATTCAAACTCCAATGGGCCCATATATATTGAAGCTACAGCGCTTTTCAGGGCTACACATTTTTCAAACGTAGTACAAATCTGTACTCTACAAATTCCAAAATCAACTTGTCTAGGTTATCATTCGTTAATGCCTGAAACGAATAAAGACGAATCATTTCATCTCCGACTCGGAAGATTCTTCAATGGTTACCGATACAACCAAAATCTGACTAGAATAAATGAATTGAAGATTGTCGTTTCACGATTTTTCGTATTTTGGTAAAATAACATGATAAATATTTATAGTGTACGATTTTTTTAATATCACGTTATATTCGTTTTATCGCATTATAGAAATTGGCGATTTTCGTTTGGTATTCTGATGTTAACAATAAAACAATTTCTTAGTTTGTTCATTTCACTCGATTTGTATAAATGTTAGCCATCGTTTAATAAGTTGTAATAAATATTGTCATAAGTTATATTAAAATAGTCCGCTTTCCATAGTTCACGCATACCCTATGACCTTTTTTCTGATAATAGCTGTAAAGAGTATAGGGAAAATTAAATAAAGATTGAATGTGAATCAAATGAGAATTCTCTGAAAAAAAACTCCACCTGCTATCCGTTGATTAGTTTGCAATTCTTGCAATTCTCTACTGGATAATATTGATAGGAAAAAAATGACTGCAATGTTAATAAAAAATGGCAACCTGCAAGAATAATGCCTTACAATGGAGATAAAATATAATAACACTATTATTAACATAAATGTCGATATGAATATAAGTATAAATATATATTCAATATTTTTTATTACAAGATTCTCGAATATTTCACAGATCTATGAAGGAGTCTCAGAAATATATTCTTCTAACCGGATCTTAATAACAAATATCGTTGATGGACTTAATAATGAGAGATAGAATAATAAAAAAAATACAGCTTCTAAGGAAAAAAAATTCTTCCGCGAATCGAACCACGAACCATGCGCTCTCACGACTATTACTCTATCACTTGGACTATTCACAATTTCTAATAATGTGGTATTCAAATAATATATAAATCGTTTCACTGATTTTGTTTATTTTTCATCTTTTGATTTATGGAGATAGCTTTCTACTGATGTCGTATTTAATCAAATCTGAGATTATTTAAACGGACAAACAGGCTTCACTTTGGAAGTCTGTTAAATTTTATGCATTTGTTTTATGAGGTTACGAAAACAACAAGTATCATCTGTTAGTGCGTAGTGCTTTTTGCGCATGATCAGTTGTATACGTCATACGCATGCCTGAGTCCCTATTTGCAGCAGCGCCGCTTGAGAGGAACTAACGGGCGGCGACATTTTTACGGACACGGCGGGATGTCAAGCTTGTCTTGACATCCCGTCTCCATGCTTGCACTCCTTCTCTATAGTCTCCCTGCGAGCGACGCTCAGACATCTTCGGAAAGAGCCGAGCACGGTCGAAGTTTCCCGACCGCGCCTTCAGCAGCTACACCAATGCATGGACGCTGTGCACGTACATGTGCGGCCAAGCCGAAACGAAGGCTTCGAGGGAAAAAGCAATCTGAGCACGACTCGCGCGTGATGTCACCCGACGGCACGCGCGAGGCTTTTAGATGATTTCAATGCTTATTTAGCTCTTGATTCTCTGCGTTATTAATGTATACAAAAAAATGTATCGCGCACTATGATGGCTTATTTTTTTTAGTTTATACGTTAATTTGAATATAATAATAAATCTAAATTACAACTTATTTATCTTATATGAAATTGTTTACGCTTTACTCACACCCGTTCGTATGCCAAATAAATTATGATTAATAAAAGTGAGCGGAAATATATTTATATTCGTATTATTATATTAATTCTCATACTTTCATCAAGCGATAAAGCATTATCCCCAAAAACAAGCCAATTATCCATCTGGCCGCGAATCGTAAGTACCAGAAAGTGCACATATTCTACAAGCGATGGGATGGTCCCGTTGGTAGCGTTCCTGGCTTCGGTCCGCAGGGGCCGATAGTGCAAATTTTTCTCCAAATTTTTCATAATATCTCATATTTTAGTCATATTTGAGATTTTCGTAGAAAAAATGATTTAAAACAGATTCAAGTTCTGCTCTATTTCCCAAAAACACATTTTTTTCACTGAAAATTCATGATTTTTCATTTTTCTCCCGGAAATTTTTCTTTTTCCTATGACCTGAGTGAACGGCTGCGGAGATATTCGGAGAAAAGTTGAAGATGAAAAGAAATGAGATTTTCGTAAAAAAAAACTGATTATTATTTTTTTTCCGGAAATTTTCCTTTTTCCTATTACCTGAGTAAACGGCTGCGAAGATATTCGGAAAAAATTTAAAGATGAAAAAAAAAATGAGATTTTCGTAAAAAAAACTTGTTCTTATTTTTTTCCGGAACTTTTTCTTTTTCCTATTAAGTGAACGGCTGCGGAGATATTCGGAGAAAAGTTATAGATGAAAAAAATGAGATTTTCGTAAAAAAAAACTTTTTACATTTTTTTATCCCTCATAATTCTGAGAAATAATGAATTACCGAAATGTTTGCAAACATTATTTTCCTTAACGGGTAACACCACTGTAACGGCCTGCCACGGAGCGTTTTAAACAAATAACACTTGGGGTAATTATTAAGCATATATTGAAGTATATTGCAAAAAAATTTATGGAAAAATAGTACAAAATGGCGACACTGCAGCAAATTCTTCCGAGGCATGTTGAACTTAAGGTGCTCTGCGTTATTATTAAATCTAGATATGTAAATATTAAATCTAGATGAGTGTAGCTAGTGAACCACGTAGGGGATTTTAGAAATATTGATTTTTGAGTAATTGCCGAGTATTCGACTAAAAATGTTCATTTTTTTAAATACAGTTATTTGTTAATAAATATTGTTTTAATTAACTTATCAAAAATCCCCTACGTGGTTCAGTAGCTACACTCATGTAGACTTAATAAAACAAAGTTCTTTTTTTTAGATTAAAATTGGCACAGTTATCTGCGTGCCGCAGAGGGTCGACATGCATCGGAAGAATTGCTGCAGTGTCGCCATTTTGTAATATATTCGGATGAAAAATTTCTAGCAATATACTTAAATATATGCTCAATAAATCCCGTAAGTATTATTTGTCTATCACATTTTCTTCCGCAAACAGAAAAATATAAAAAAATACGCTCCCTGTAAGGCCGTTACAGTGGTGTTACCCCTTAAAGTCTTCATATAATTTCCGAGATTTTCCCGTGATTGTAATTAAAATGATGAAATATTCGGAAAAATTCGGAGAAACTCGGATGTTTGCGTAAAAATAATTGACCGCGAAACTCCGAATTCTTCATATTTGTTCCAATTCATAGAAAAATTAGGAAAATCGGAAAAATTTTCCGCAAAAAAGCGGAGTTTTTTAGGAAAAAAATTTGCACTAGGGACGCGGGATCGTTCCCCTTACTCAGTGCTTTTTTAAAAATATTATTACTATTAATTCTCATTTGATTAGTTATTTTTATTAGTTATCATTATTATTTTAATTAGTTATCTTTTAGTATCGAAAAATTTATCGCGCACTCTGACCGCTTATTTTTTAGTTTATATGTTAATTTAAATATAATAATAAATCTAAATTACAACTTATTTTACTTCTGAAATTTTTTTATTGCGCTTTACTCACACCCTTCCCTATGCCAAATAAATTGAAATTAATAAAAGTAAGCGGAAATATATTCGTACTATTATATTCATTCTCATATACTTTCATCAAGCGATAAAGCATTATCATAATGTATCCGGCCGCAAATCGTAAGTACCAGAACGTGCACATATTCTACAAGCGATGAGATGGTCCCGATTGTAGCGTTCCTGGCTTCGGTCCGCAGGGGCGCGGGATCGTTCCCCGCGCTGAGTGCTATTTTTAAAATTATTATTACTATTAATTCTGATTTGATTAGTTATTGAATGAATATAATAATATGAATATAAATATATTTCCGCTCATATACTTTCATCAAGCGATAAAGCAGTATGATAATGCTTTCCCGCTTGATGAAAGTATATGAGCGGTAATATATTTATATTCGTATTATTCTATTCATTCAATAACTAAACAAATACTTTCATATACTTACGCTCATATACTATATACTTCTTTCGTATACTATACGCTCATATACTTTCATCGAGCGATAAAGCATTATCATAACGCTTTATCACTTGATGAAAGTATATGAGATATGAAATTTATCGCGCACCCTGACCGCTTATTTTATTATTTTGTACGTTAATTTAAATATAATAATAAATCTAAATTACAACTTATTTATATTCTAAAAAATTGTTTGCGCTTTACTCACACCCGTCCCTATGCCAAATAGATTATAATTCATAAGAGTAAGCGGAAATTTATTTATATTCGTATTACTATATTCATTCTCATATACTTTCATCAAGCGATAAAGCGTTATGATAATGCTTTATCGCTTGATGAAAGTATATGAGAATGAATATAATAATACGAATATAAATAAATTTCCGCTTACTCTTATGAATTATAATCTATTTGGCATAGGGACGGGTGTGAGTAAAGCGCAAACAATTTTTTAGAAGATAAATAAGTTGTAATTTAGATTTATTATTATATTTAAATTAACGTACAAAATAATAAAATAAGCGGTCAGGGTGCGCGATAAATTTTTCGACACTAAAAGATAACTAATTGAAATAATGATGGTAACTAATAAAAATAACTACTCAAATAAGAATTAATAGTAATAATAATTTTAAAAAGAAAGCACTGAGCGCGGGGAACGATCCCGCGTCCCTAGAGCACATTTTTTTCCGAAAAACTCCGATTTTTCCGGAAAATTTTTCCGAATTTTTCTATGAATTGGAACAAATATGAAGAATTCGGAGTTTTGCGGTCAATTATTTTTACGCAAACATCCGAGTTTCTCCGAATTTCTCCGAATTTTTCCGAATATTTCATCATTTTAATTACGATCACGGGAAAATCTCGGAAATTATATGAAGACTGTAAGGGGTAACACCACTGTAACGTCCTTACAGGAAGCGTATTTTGTAGATATTTTTTTTGGCGGAAGAAAATGTGATGAACAAATAATACTTGCGGTATTTATTGAGCATATACTTAAGTATATTGCTAGAAATTTTTATCCAAAAATATTACAAAATGGCGACACTGCAGCAATTCTTCCGAAGCATGTCGAATCTCTGCGATACGCATTATAACTGTGCCAATTTTAATCTAAAAAAAAAGAATTTTGTTTTATTAAGTCTAAATGAACATTTTTAGTCAAATACTCGGCAATTACTCAAAAATCAATATTTCTAAAATCCCCTACGTGGTTCACTAGCTACACTCATCTAGATTTAATAAAGAAAAATTATTTTGTCCAGATTAAAATTGGCACAAGTTATACTACGTGCCGCAGAGCACCTTGAGTTCAACATGCCTCGGAAGAATTTGCTGCAGTGTCGCCATTTTATAATATTTTCCCGTAAATTTTGTTTGCAATATACTTCAATATATGCTTAATAATTACCCCAAGGATTATTTTTCTAAAACGCTTTGTGGCAGGCCGTTACAGTGGTGTTACCCCTTAAGGAAAATAATGTTAGCAAAAATTTCGGAAATTCATTATTTCTCAGAATTATGAGGGATAAAAAAATGTAATAAGTTTTTTTTACGAAAATCTCATTTTTTTCATCTATAACTTTTCTCCGAATATCTCCGCAGCCGTTCACTCAATAGGAAAAAGAAAAAGTTCTGGAAAAAAAATAAGAACAAGTTTTTTTTACGAAAATCTCATTTTTTTCATCTTTAAATTTTCTCCGAATATCTTCGCAGCCGTTTACTCAGGTAATAGAAAAAAGGAAAATTTCCGGAAAAAAAAATAATCAGTTTTTCTTTACGAAAATCTCATTTCTTTTCATCTTTAATTTTTCTCCGAATATCTCCGCAGCCGTTCACTCAGGTCATAGGAAAAAGAGAAATTTCAGGGAAAAAAATGAGAAATCATGAATTTTCAGTGAAAAAATGTGTTTTTGGGAAATAGACCAGAACTTGAATCTGTTTTAAATCATTTTTTCTCCGAAAATCTCAAATATGACTAAAATATGAGAAATTATGAAAAATTTGGAGAAAAATTTGCACTACGGGCCCCTGCGGAGCGAAGCCAGGAACGCTACCAACGGGACCATCTCATCGCTTGTAGAATATGTGCACTTTCTGGTACTTACGATTCGCGGCCGAATGGATGATTGGCTTGTTTTTAGGGATAATGCTTTATCGCTTGATGAAAGTATGAGAATTAATGTAATAATACGAATATAAATATATTTCCACTTACTTTTATGAATTATAATTTATTTGGCATAAGGACGGGTGTGAGTAAAGCGTAAACAATTTCATATAAGATAAATAAGTTGTAATTTAGATTTATTATTATATTTAAATTAACGTATAAACTAAAAAAATAAGCGATCAGAGTGCGCGATACATTTTTTTGTATACATTAATAACGCAAAGAATCAAGAGCTAAACAAGCATTGAAATCATCTAAAAGCCTCGCGCGAGCCGTCAGGTGATGTCACGCGCGAGTCGTGCTCAGATTGCTTTTTCCCTCGAAGCCTTTGTTTCGGCTTGGCCGCAGATGAACGTGGTCAGCGTCCATGCATTGGTGTAGCTGCCAAGGCGCGGTCGGGAAACTTCGACCGTGCTCGGCTCTTTCGAAAGATGTCCGAGCGTGCTCGCTCACGGACACGCGCTACCGTGATTGTGTGATGGGCGTGCAAGAGGGCGCAAAGATTGTGTGTTTGCGCGCAATCCGGCTGCACTGGACGCGGGTTCGATCCCCGGTAGCAATGTCTTGTTTTTTTTATTAAGCATATACGAAATAAATATCATAAATAATGCCTGAACAGGCGAAAATACCCAGATAGACAAACGTGGTGTGAAAAAATGAGAAACAGAATAACAACAGCAACTTGACGTTACGAAACGCAATTTCATGATGTAAATATTGTAGAGGTTGCTTCCGAATTGAGCTGCAAACTAACGACACGTACATAAATTTGACGGTCTAGTTGCGGAGAGGAGCATCGTAAAGTTGCCAACAAAATTGACAAGTGAATGACACCCTCTTTGCAGCAAATGTTAACAATATGAGTATGGCAACAGGACAGCACGATGTGTTGTTATGCTGTATAAAAAAACAGAAACGAAAAAACAGCAAACGAACGGCAAAGGGACGGCACATTGTGCCGTTCGGTTGTAGGCTTAGTTAGGGCACGGTATTCTCACACTCGCTATTCGCACAGTCAGTAATGTGCTCACAACAAAAGTATGGCATCAGGACAGCACGTCATGATGCTGTGCTGTATCAAAAAATCAGAAACGACGAAGCAGCAAACGAACAGCAAGGCGACGGCACGTTGTGCCGTTCGGTTGTAGGATCAATCAGGGCACGCTATTGCGGCAACGAAGCGAGGAATTGGTGACAGACTGTAGCGGCGAATTAAAGGCGTATTTCGAGCACGCTGGGACGCATCTGCGACGGCACAGGGACGGCACGTTGTGTCGTTCGGTTGTAGGCTTAGTTAGGGCACGATATTCTCACACTCGCTATTCGCACAGTCAGTAATGTGCTGGCAACACATGTATGGCAACAGGACAGCGCGTCATGAGGCTATGCTATATGAAAAATTCAGAAACGAAGAAACAGCGAACGAACGGCAAAGCGACGGCACGTCGTGCCGTTAGGTTGTAGGCTCAATTAGGGCACGCTATTGCGGCAACGAAGCGAGAAATTGGTGACAAACTGTAGCGGTGAGTTAAAGGCGTATTTCGAGCACGCTTAGACGCATCTGCGACGGCACAGGGACGGCACGCTGTTGTGGCGTGTTTGGAGCAATAACGCGTCCTGCATTGCCGACAGCCGGACAGCATATCGACGGCGCGCTGTTTCGAGGCGATGGCAGCTGACCCCAGGTGAGTCGAGAATATAATTTTGCGTCTGAATTAAAGGAATAAAATGAAGTTGAATTCATAATTTTTCCACTAAATTATTAACCCTCCAAGTGTATTTATTATCTATTAATTTCTTTTTTTTTTTTCGACGTGCGTAAAGACCGATATCAATTTGACAAGAACACCCATTTTATAAGTAATTTTATTGTAGTTTCAGAATCGTTGGCAGAAACATACAGATCTCATTTCGTTTCTATTATACCCGGTAAGGGAACAGGAAATATAGTCCTGATCCCGATAAGCTGACGATGAATGTGGGCATGCAGTATAAAAATCCGAGTGTCGCGGAATCGCTAGCCACCTTTGAATCCACAGTGGTCTATCGACGCCACGAAAACCCGAATACTTTAAACCGCATACCCACCCGTGCGTTGGAGGACCTCCTTTTAAAGTGGAATCCGAACCACTCATCCTCACGATGCAGTCAGCCCTCGCACTCGTGAAATACAATACGACTTAATATGTAACAGAATAAATCTTAACAATTATGCGGCTCAGTGATGCAACGAAAATTAAGGAAACCTCTTCTCGTTCCTATCATAACGGGTAAATTTCAATAGAGACTTTCGACTGACACGATATAAAAGTGAACAATAATGCAGCACATTACAAAGAGTTTGTAGAAGAATGATTACCGTTCTGTATGAATTCGTAGATACCTATGGTCGTTACGAAGTATATTTCCAAGAAGGAAAAAAGATATAGCCCTGTTCCCGATAAGCTGACGATGAACCTCTTTGTATTCATCTTTGAATTCACAGTGGTCTACCGACGCACACCCGTGCGTTGGGGAACCTCCTTTTAAAGTGGAATCCGAACCACTCATCCTCACCATGCACTCAGCTTTTTGACTCGTGAAATACAATACATTTTAATTTAATATAATACATCTCACCGAGCAGCTCAGTAATGTAATGAAAACAAAGCAAAAATAACACTTATGAAATCGATCTAGGGGATGTTACGCTCGAAGCGATCGAATTCAGGGACGACGACGAGACTCTTCGTTGGCGGGATCGTCGGTTGGTGACATCACGGGTACTTTGGTTGTTCGAATTTTGTTGCCTGCCCGTATCCGTGTCGGGAATTTCGTGTTGATCGCCAGTTCCAACGTTTCCTCCGATTCCCCTACGGTTATCCAGTCTATAGAGACTGTTTCGATGACGCTGTTTGGAGCCCCTGAGCGCGTTGACCATCGCATCGGCGAATTCGGACCAATTTGGTTTCGGATAATTTCGATTCCTCGCAACTGCCGCTATAATGAACGTAACGATTACAAAGATTAATTACTTCTTACCGTGGAAAAATTATCTGTCTGTAATAAAAGAAAAGTTAATTAATTGGTCAGACGGCATACCATACAGGGCTTTGGCGAATCTTGTTTTACCAAGAGCTATCTCGTTCAACTTCCGACCGTGCCAGGTTAAAGCTGGAGATACCGAATCTTTCATGGCGTTTTTCAAAACCTCGTTAGCCGTTTCAATCAAGGTGTGACCCCCAAGCGATCCCAGATATCTTACCTGCGAAGAAAAATTATCAAGTTTGTAGAAGCTGTAAAAGAAACGTTAAAAAATGTTTTTCTTTCAATTAATTTATGATGGGCTCACTATACTCCTGTAATCATCATCTGGGATTGTCTCGAAATCGTTGACTTGCTCGGGGCTTGACAACGGCAAAGCGTTGGGTTGGGTCGGAAAATCGGTCGAAAGTTCCCGCTCGTATAGTTTTCTGAGCTTACTATACGTTCAATTGAGAAACACGAAAATAAGTAATTAATAATACATATGTCACAATGCCTGCGTCGAAATTACCATTATTTCAACGAATAACAATTTTATGAGAGCTCCCTTGTCAGCGTCGTACGCACCGCATCTCTTTTTTGAAGGTGTCCTGGAGCGATCTGAATATCAAAAACGGTTATGATAATCTCACGACGAAAACATATTCACCAGACACAAAAAAAACGCTTTAGATTACCCAAGAAGCAAGCTTACACTATTTCGTTACTCAGCTGATTCACCGACTCTTCCGATGCAAATTTGAACGTCTGATGGAATTGGGGCCAATGTTCCGGTGGGTTTGGCCATTGCTGTTGATAAGGGTGGTGACGCCACGCATCCTCGTACGGCGGTTGTTGTTGTTGTTGGTGTTGCTGTTGTTGTTGTTGTTGTTGTTGTTGTTGTTGTTGTTTATGGGCTGTATAATGCCCCGTTGTCGACGTTTCAGTAGAGTCGTTTATCGCTCCAGTACGTGCGGGTGTTAGGTATGTATACGTTTTTGTTGCATCTTGGGGCTGTGACGATGATGCGCCGCTTTGCTGCAACTGGTTGTGTCGCGACAATACTTCGTTCGATTTGGGCGTAGATGGCCGGACGTTTCTCGATTCTTCCTGCGGTGTAAATTACAAGGAGCGGGAAAATGCATTATTACGAATAATCTTTAATACGTTTCTCATCAACAATTAATTTTTTGGACGCACATTATTGTGTTGAACATTTGCCGCAAACGGCGTTGGTTCGAAATCTTTGTGAAGGGCCTCCATCTCGCGTTGCACGTCGTCCTCGGTTTCGTGGAGTATTGAATAAACGCTGTTGTTTATCACGCGCCGCCCGCTCAGATTAGCCGAATGTTCCTCAGAAGATGTCGTCTCGAAGTTGGATTCGTAGTTTTGGAGATAGGGAGGCCGACGTACGTTTCGCAGTGACCGGGACTTACTCATGCTGTGTATTTTGAAATGTACTTCTCGTTTCGAACGAAATTTTTTTTTCGATTTCTACTTGTTATTAGGGGAGTTCATAGCGGCAACCACGAATATACCATCGGCAAGTATTTCCCTGCCATTGTCGTCGGTACGACCGGGCAACCACATAGGCATCGCATAACACTTTGCGCGGACATCCTTCAACGGGACCATAAAAAGCACCCGGCCGAGTGTTTGGCACTTGAAGAACCCAATTTCACTCGATGGAATACCAACATTGAAGAATGGTTCCACGGAATCGAATTTTTTTACACTCAGATATATAATATTCTGATGAACAATTATGTTTTCGACCATACATATTGCTGGACCCTTGAGCAAACAACAACGATTGCGATTTTTTGTACTCAAGGTGAACTTTGGACTTTTCAAGCGGCGGAATTGGACAGCATCGTCTACGTGAAAATCACGGGGTAGCGGACCAGTATTGTGTCGATCAAGAGTGACCGGAGCTTCATCGGTACTCATGCACGGACGAGAAGCCACTATTATCTGAGCACGTTCCGCTATTCTGTTTGCTATTTGCTGCAGAGACAAGTGCGGTTTCCTGACGTACCGCCGAAAATGTTGCATAGCGTTTTCAAACGGGAAGGCGGAATACTCGTCTGCCGGGCCGAATAATTCAACATCGTCAACAAGATGCAACAATCCGTGAACGTTATAGCTAACGAAATTGTGACCGTACAGACGCGGGCTTTGAACGACGTAAAGTTTCAAAGCCGTTCTCGCGTACGTTAATAACTGACGAGAAGGATTGATTGAAACCAATATACGTGCCGCACTGCTTAACAGTAGAAAGTGATTGTACAAATCAGTGGACAATATACCGTGCAAAACGACAGGTCCTGTATACAGTAAAAATTGGCGCAACTCGGTAGCCTTCCATCGGAGATAGCAATCCAACGGACGAGGCCGACGCGCTAATTCAGCGGGACACCAATCGTACAATGATCTGAGTCTTTCAGAAATTAAATGTATGTCCCGGGCACACAACTTACTCCTATTCGAAAACTTTCGATGGACCCAAGCCATAAGCATTCGCTTCGTAACACCAAGATACAATAGATGCATTGGGTCAAACGGAACTTGTGATACGGGGCCCATGGGAAGGTGTGCGACGGGACTTTCCACGGCACGTTGATGATCTTCATCGATTTCTTTAAAATACTCTTCATCGGTTCGCCGTATATTGTTAATTTGCTCATAAGACAAACGCGTCCCCGAATGTTGACCAGAAATTTTACATTTTGAGCAAGGATTAGTCGAATTGTGGCCCGTATGACACAATATAAAAGAACGAGCAGGCGCATCGGCGATGAAACCTCGGATGAACAGAGGATACTTCGATCCTTCATAAGAAATGCCTCCCTCCGATACGATTCGTTGCACGTCTTCGACGAATAGTCTAAGGAACTCCATTGCGCTAGTAGGTTTCTTGGATCCTCGGTATATGCCTATCACTCCTACCGCAGACTTTGCCACGTTTGAGATTTTACATTGGATAGGCCAAATTTGACTATTGCCCGAATTATCAAGACTCGCTCCGTCCGTACTCCAATATATTTCCAAGTGAGCCGGAATTTCACCTACCCTGATCAAATCGAGTATACCAGTGAGGGCGTTCTCTATTCCCAAATGAAGATATTGTCCCGGGTGCACGTCATGCAATTCCACTGACTCGCGCGGAGTACCCAAAAGCGTTTTCACGGACTTTGGAAGGGTAGTGAAACACGAATGCCTCTTTAGCTTGTTGAGAAGATCATTCCCGGCACGGTGACTAATGTTATTCTCGAGTAGCCATGAGGCCAGATCATCGCGAAAGGTACCCTTGTAGCCTGCATCCGAAGATTCAGTAAGCTGAGACTCCTCGCTAGACTCTACATCGTGAAACGATGATACGTCGTCAGGACTTTCGCTTACATTATCGTTTTCAACACCCCTATCATTATCCGACAAGACCGTGCCCATGGACTCTGTCTGTGGCGAACGAGGCCCCACATTTATAGGAGATACGCCCTGCGAGCTAGAATTATCGACTGCATCATCGGGAAGGTTTGAAACCGATATTTGATCGGCTACTGACGAAATGTCTCGAGGCCCTCCACTTACTGACTCGGCCGACCTATTTTTTCGAAGTTCCCTCTTGATTGCACGTCGCTGCCGCGAGGATAAATTTTTTAATTGCTTTCGACCACGAGACCTCTTAACTACCGGTGGCATTTCACGAGTGATTATAAAAACGAGAACTTGGCAATGCAAACAGATGCGTGAGCATGCGAAACAAAAAGACCACTCCCTTGTACTTGATGAGGATAATAAGGGCAACTTGTACTACCCGCGGCTTCGGACTCTTCCGGGGCTTAGTTGCGCGTGATGACCGAGAACCAGAATGATCCGCGAGGAGCCTAAATAAAAATACATTATTGTCGAATCAATAAAAATCACCCAAGATACATCCATTCGACTCTCACGAAAAATTACCGAACGTATTCTTAAAAACCGTCACATTCGTTGTAATATTAAATACACGAGGCATTCCGCCAAATAACGTGAGCAAATCCGGCCTCAGAAAAATTGACATTCCGTTTGTTGGTTCTTTTAACTACTTATGTATTGAATAGAAGATTCAGCGCAGTAGCAAGTTTTTCCGTTCAATACACGTACCGATATATAGCCTGATTATTTTTTCGAAGTCTCTTTGTGAATTTTTTTTTCGCTCTCTCCAATAAAAATCAAACACATCCACTATTAAATTTGAATGTTCAAAACTGTACAAAAAAAAATGGAAAAACTGTTGAAAAGTTTCAATCAGTTGTAACGTCCGAAACCGTTTAGAAAAGATATATATTTCTAGAGTTATAAGCGTCGAGCGGTAAACGCTTTACTCCGATTACTACCCTAATGAGTCACGGGTGCTCTTCGGGATAATAATTATGTGGGAACGTTTGCTGTGAGACCTCGAGAGATCTTGTTTCTTTTATGGATTTAGGAAATTGGTAATAAAGGGACTTCAATGTCTTGAGTCACACAATAGTTTAATAAACACTCGGTGAAATAATAATTTGGTACATTCCAAGTCAATTTATAATATGATAAATACCTTTGACAATCAGGAGCGGTGTCGTCGCTTAACAATAACGTATTCTTGCTTTCGTTGAATATTTCTTTAAACACACACGCGTACTCTCGCAATCTTCTAGAGATCTGGTCGCGGATTAACAATAACTTGTACTTGAAATATTCGGTCGTTTGACCCTTTTGATTATAAAACAATATAAATTGACTTTAATAATTACGCCGAATCACACTCTTCTACAGAAGACCGGGATTTCGGACAGCGTAACGACGCGTGAAAATTATGGTTGAAGACTAAAAGCTATAATATACGTCCGATACTACTGTCGGATCACTCTCTTCTACGGAAGACCTGGATTACGAACAGTGTATCGGCGTTAAAAACTTCCGCTATACTGCGCTCTTGTCGTCGAGACAAGGAGGTTTTATAAGGGGGAGATGACTTTGCCAGAAGGGCTACTCTCTTAATTTGGGCACAGAGAAGAACTATTTTTCGTCTAATATCCGAGAGTTCGACCTCCTCTGAGAAGCAATAAAAGTTGGATATTTTGGATCTCTACCATGTCGCATTGCCGATCCCTATCATAGGGCTTGAGGCTCCGGCCGGAAAACTTTTATTACTGCTCTCATGCAGAGCGGGAAAAAATAGCAGAGCGGCTCGCTACACGAAAATACATGCATTAGGTATTGTGCCCAGTTGATAAACAAGGAAAGCGTATATCTTTGCTATGGGCTGTGATGCACGCGTCTATAGTGTGTGAGAAGCAATACAATTGTGATAGGTATCTCAAACGTTTATATTTTTGGTTGCGGTGAAAAATAGCAATAGCTGACTATTGCTTCTCGCACGTGTACAATTATGTGTGTGCTGGTCAAAAAGAAATCAAAGAAAAACGTCGTACGTGACACAGTATCGTCGACTTACTCGACTGATATGTTTGTCGAATATTTTTCTGAGGACATTTGAATGTTCGAAGGGAAATACTAAGCTACCCCGTGCTCCGGTGGATCGCAGCGGTAGAGGCTTCCGCAGGGTCCAGTTGTTCGAGCTCGCCGAGCGTATACGCGGTTACCATTTAGTCCAGTCACCTTAGCATAAGACCTATTCAAGAGGCCCACCCTCTGGCCAATTTTTTTATAGGTTGTTTGGACCTACACGAATATAGTCCTGAGTTTTCGGACATTTCCGAAGTATATTTTAGCAATAAAAAATTATTGAAAATTAAAAAATGGATATTTTTGAGATATTTTTTTTTGGAACGCGTCCTATCGAAAAACGTTCCGAATAAAATTTGTTCATCATAACGTCCCCTGTAAAAAAGGTCCTGAAAAAACGTGCTAACATTGTTAGTTAAGCGGTCAATGGCAAATGAAAATGAAAATTCTCCATTTCGTTTATGCAACCGCAATCGGGTGTTTATCAACATATCGGTTTGAAACTCGTACATGATGTAAAGGAGCCAAACGCCAAGAGAATCGTGCAAGATTTATCGATCTGCGAGATATAGTTTAGCAACAATCTGCGATCATCGAAAAATGTTTGCCCTTCAATATCATTTCCCGACGAAGGCCCACAGGGTGGAAAACAATCGAGGAGCTTCGTGTCATCATGCACAAGTGATTTGGAAAAAAAAATACGTTTTGTTGAAAATAGATACTGTTTTTTGGCGATTTTTGATTTTTGCTTATAAACAAATAACAATTCTGACCAAAGTTGCAAAGATATCTGAAAAATGCTTGGACCATCTAACGCGTTTTTGGAAAACGAACAATTGAAAGAAACAAAAATTTGCAATATTTAGATTACCGCCCGAGATATGACTGTTTTTACGTTTGTTCAGTTTTCTATTGTTGTAATAAAGATTTTTGCAAAATTCGAGTTCCTCAACAATCCCTACGCTTCCGGCCATGGGATTCAATAAAATTATTCCCTTTACGAGCAATTATGCCATCACAGTTATCGATGTATTTCGATCGACGGCTCGCCGCCGAGCGCGCGGCGTCGGCCGCTCGGCCGGGCGGCGCGGTGGGGATGCCCCCTCTTACTCCGCAGCCTGGCGCGAGCGGCTTAGTTAAGAAATATAATAACTTACTTAAAAATGGCCGTATAACAATTTTTTTCCTTCATTTTACGTGATTTTTTCTTACGAACGCGATGGTGTTCTTGAAAATTATGTTCATTACAAGCAAAAATCTAAAATCGCCAAAAAACCGTATCTATTTTCAACAAAACGTATTTTTCCAAATCGCTTGTGCATGATGACACGAACCTCCTCGATTTTTTTCCACCCTGTGGGCCTTCGTTGGGAAATTCTATTGAAGGGCAAAGGTTTTTCGATGATCGCAGATTGTTGCTAAACTATATCTCGCCGATCGATAAATCTTGCATGATTCTCTTGGGGTTTGGCCCCTTTACATCATGTACGAGTTTCAAATCGATATGTTGATAAGCACCCGATTGCGGTTGCAAAAACGAAATGGAGAATTTTCATTTTCATTTGCCATTAACCGCTCAATTGCCAATGTTAGCACTTTTTTCAGGACCTTTTTTACAGAGGACGTTATGATGAACAAATTTTATTCAAAACTTTTTTCGATAGGACGCGTTCCAAAAAAATTATCTCAAGAATATTCATTTTTTAATTTACAATAATTTTTTATTGCTAAAATATACCTCGGAAAAGTCCGAAACGGATTCAGAACTATATTATTGTAGTTCCAAACAACCTATAAAAAAATTGGCCAGAGGGTGGGCCTCTTGAATAGAACTTCGTAAAATATGGCCTAAGGTGACTGGACTAATTATCGATAACATATAATTGGAAAAGAAAAATGCTATTCCGTTAAAAAAAAATCGAAGCCCAATAGAATAGAAGACACCTAATGTTCAGCAATATTTACATATTCTTCGATTACATCGTCGTGTAGCTTTTTTTTATGTATTCGAAGACCATTGTCTTCCAAACAGACACCGCAACGGTGGAATTTGTATATTTTCTCAAGTCAGCAAAAAACGTAAGAAATTGGGAAGAATCGCGTCTCAATGTACCATCAATTATTTTTGGAATGAAATGAACTGAGCAAGAAAGCATATTTAACGCATGCAATAGATTTATAGCTGATACGTTATTAAATGAATTCGTATAAAGAGCAAAACACAAGAATCGCGTTCGACAAAAAGGACAATTGAAATTTCAAATTTTGAATAGTTTATATACATTGCTCGTATTATTTGCACAGATTTTTCAATGTATCAAGAAATAATCATTTTCTGAACAGACTGCATCGGTCAAATATATATTTATATATTTCTTTTTTTTTTAAGCAAAAAAAGTTCAGGCGTTAAAGAGAATGACGTCTTTTCACACCAGCAATTGTCTTTCGAATAGAATCTAGTAAACTGGAAATTAGCTTGAACATATGCGACCAATTTATAGCTCACAATGCATCAAATAGATTCGTATCAAGAGTGAAAAACAACGTTTATATTTGGCAACATCAATTCGACAAAATATTCAAAGCCGTTCAATACACGTATCGATATATAGCCTGATTATTTTTTCATAGTCTTTTGTTGAGTTCTTTTTTCGCTCTCTCCAATAAAAATCGAACACATTAATTATTGAATTTGAATAATCAAAACTGTAAAGAAATAATTGAAAAATTGTTGAAAAGTTTGAGTCAGTATCGTCGATTTACTCGAAAGACGTGTTTGTTGAAATTTTTGTCAGGACAATTGAATGTTCGAAGGGAAATACTCGCCGATTCTGAAGCAGGTTACTATTACCAATGAATCCCAGTTTCAAAAAAAAATTAACAACAATATAGCCAACGCAAGCCCAATGGTAAGAAATATACTCATTTTTCAACAGAACTTTTATCTCGTTCACATAAACTGGATGGTTTTTCTAATGCATCAAGGCATCATCGTTTTCGCAAAAGGAGGGGCAACAGTGAAAAATATTTTTCTATTGCGTTTACAAGTCAGAAGATAACGCATAAAGCATTGTTTCGATTCACCAGTCATCATCTTTCGAATAGAATGAAATGAGCAAGAAAATATTTTGAACACCTTCAACACAAAAATGACAATCGAAATTTAAAATGAAAATTGAAATTTAGGAAGGACGAATATTCAACGCAGTACCCGAAGAGTTCTTTCTCAGGCAATTCAATATTTTTTTCATCTGGAACATGTATCGGTGTACTCATATTAGCCCTCACACCGTGAAGGTATTTGAGGCACCTTAATCCCGTGAACCTGGGTCGTTTTCTTTTTCGCACTATCAAACCAACAATTGTGAATTGAAAAATCTGCAAAAAGTCATGATCAATCTTTAGGGTGCCCTTCTCGAGGGAATATAGTTTTTTTCCTTTGTCATATTTTTAATATATTTTTTTCATCAAATATTAAGCAACCTGCGAAGAAAATGATTTTTGGGCCGGACGAAAACGACCCACGTTCATGGTTTGAGAGATAATTATCGAACGTCTTGCTCTTTTTGTATTTACAAGGATTTGTTCGTTTAGATTAAAGTATTAATTTTAAAAAGACGATATAATGTTCAAGTAAATGTTTTATACTTACGTTTCCGTAGTTCTCGCCAATCAACAAATTTCGCCTTGCAGACGACAACTCGAGAAGCTCTCACCGATCGTTGGGTTCTTCCTTTTATAAACGAAGTTGACTGTTCCTCGTAGTGCTCAATGTAATATTATGTAGATGGATGTATACGATTAAGGAACACCAGTCCCGCTTGTCTACTGCGATGCTATTCACGGTAAGGCGGTAAGTTTATATCGCAAGATGCAATTAGCAAAACACCTGTTGGAAAAACGTAGAATTAACGTTATGCTATGAGAATAATTGTTAAAATATTTTTTCAAATTTCGATAATGAAAGTAGGAATTAAGGGCACAGGCGAAACGATATTTTATAAGAAAAATTGAAATTAACACACAACACGAGAAATATAAAACGAAAAATTTTAAGTAAAACTCGCTGAAAAAGAAAATTAGACTGAAGGAATGGAATGTAGACAAACGGTCGTAACGAGAAACTAAAACAAAAAAATGGTCGGATGTCGAAAACGAAGACGCGACTTTGTTCGCGAAAGACAAACGCCGAGACACCCGGTGGATGACATTTTTTCTGGCAACTTGTAAATGGGCAAAAATAACTTACGGACAAAACACTTGCACGAACTTTAGATGTAACCTCAATCGATGTTCTGTCAATTTTTTTTCCAATTAGCAAGCGCACACGTTTTTTTTAGCACCAGGAGAAATCACAATAAATGTCGGTGTGGGACTGCTGCCGGCGTGAATCTCGCTCGCGGTCGCGCGGCAAGTATGACGCGAGGGGAGAAAGAAGGGGCGGTAAGGCCGGCGCAGCCGATGAGAAGGCGAGAAATCTCGACGCGCAAGCTTTCCATGGAAAGAACGAAAACCGTTGTATGGTTGTCGAGAATTTTGCCCAATTTTTGTAGCATTGAAAGAATCGATCTTTTTTTTCAAATATAATGGCGAGAAGTCCGTACGTCGACAATTGTATGACTGAACGCTGATTTTTTTCTTTCTTTTTTTTTTCATTCCAGACAACCGGCAGCGCGAGGAAAAAAGACACGCGGTGGATGAAAAACAAACGCGGCGACCGGCGTTTGTCTCCCGCTGACAACGACGCTGTTTGTCCCATCTGACCGTGATCGCATCGCTTTTTCGCGTTACCAACGTTTTCCTTCATCACATTTTGCCGTGATTTATATTTTTTTATTTTTTACCGTCGACTTGCAAATAAATTTTTTTCCCCGCGCTGCCGGTTGTCGGGAATGAAAAAAAAATAATAAAAAATAAATAGCTTACATTTTTTTCTAAGTTTCAAATAGAATAAACTGAAGAATTATGCCGCGAAGTGCGTACGTCGACGACGTATGACTTGACGCTCATTTTTATTTCATTCCCGCCAACCGGCACCGCGAGGAAAAAAAATTCAGTTTACAAGTCGACGGGAAAACAAAAAAATATAAATCCAGGAAAAATGTGATGAAAGCAAACGATCGTAACGCGAAAAAGAGACGCGATCACGATCAGGCGAGGCAAACAGCGTCGTTGTCAGCGGGAGACATAGGCCGAGACACGCGGTGGATGAAATTTTTTCTGATCGCTTATATATGGGCAAACATTCCTTACGAACAAAACACTTGCACGAACCGTAGATGTATCCTTAATCAAAGGTCTGTAATTTTTTTTCCAATTTGCAAGCGCGCACGTATTTTATTTAGCACTAGGTGATATCACGAAGGATGCCGGGATGGGACTGCTGTCGGCGTGAAGCTCGCTCGTGGCCGCGCGGCAAGTGAGGCGCGAGTGGAGAAAGGAGGGACGGTAAGGCGCAGCGTATGAGAAGGCGAGAAACTGACGCCCAAGCTTGCCATGGGAAGAAGGAGAACCGTTGGATGGTTATCGAGAATTTTGGCAATTTTTTTAGCAATGAAAAAATCGTTTTTTTTTTTCAAATATAATGCCAAGTCCGTACGTCGATAATTGGATGACTGAACTCTGATTTTTTTTAATTTTTTTTTCCATTCCCGACAACCAGCAGCGCGAGGAAAAGACACGCGATGGATGAAAAACAAACGCGGAGACCGGCTTTTGTCTCCCGCTGACAACGACGCTGTTTGCCCCGCCTGACCATGATCGCGTCTCTTTTCCCCGTTACGATCGTTTTCCTTCATCACATTTTTCCTTGCTTTATATTCTTTTATTTTTTACCAACGACTTGCAAATTGAATATTTTCCCTCGCGCTGCCGGTTGGCGGGAATGAGAAAAAAAATCAGCGACAAGTCATACAGTCGTCGACGTACGCACTTCGCGGCATAATTATTCAAAGTTTATTGAATTTTTTTTCCTCGCGCTGCCGGTTGACGGGAATGAAAAAAAAAAGAAAAAAATGAGCGTTTTCAGCCTTCCTGAACGCTGAATTTTTTCCTTCTTTTTTCATTCCCGACAACCGGCAGCGCGAGGAAAAAAAATTCAATAAACTTTGAATAATTATGCCGCGAAGTGCGTACGTCGACGACTGTATGACTTGTCGCTGATTTTTTTTCTCATTCCCGCCAACCGGCAGCGCGAGGCAAAATATTCAATTTGCAAGTCGTTGGTAAAAAATAAAAGAATATAAAGCCAGGAAAAATGTGATGAAGGAAAACGATCGTAACGGGGAAAAGAGACGCGATCACGGTCAGGCGGGGCAAACAGCGTCGTTGTCAGCGGGAGACAAAAGCCGGTCTCCGCGTTTGTTTTTCATCCATCGCGTGTCTTTTCCTCGCGCTGCTGGTTGTCGGGAATGGAAAAAAAATATAAAAAAAATCAGAGTTCAGTCATCCAATTATCGACGTACGGACTTGGCATTATATTTGAAAAAAAAAAAAACGATTTTTTCATTGCTAAAAAAATTGCCAAAATTCTCGATAACCATCCAACGGTTCTCCTTCTTCCCATGGCAAGCTTGGGCGTCAGTTTCTCGCCTTCTCATACGCTGCGCCTTACCGTCCCTCCTTTCTCCACTCGCGCCTCACTTGCCGCGCGGCCACGAGCGAGCTTCACGCCGACAGCAGTCCCATCCCGGCATCCTTCGTGATATCACCTAGTGCTAAATAAAATACGTGCGCGCTTGCAAATTGGAAAAAAAATTACAGACCTTTGATTAAGGATACATCTACGGTTCGTGCAAGTGTTTTGTTCGTAAGGAATGTTTGCCCATATATAAGCGATCAGAAAAAATTTCATCCACCGCGTGTCTCGGCCTATGTCTCCCGCTGACAACGACGCTGTTTGCCTCGCCTGATCGTGATCGCGTCTCTTTTTCGCGTTACGATCGTTTGCTTTCATCACATTTTTCCTGGATTTATATTTTTTTGTTTTCCCGTCGACTTGGAAACTGATTTTTTTTTCCTCGCGGTGCCGGTTGGCGGGAATGAAATAAAAATGAGCGTCAAGTCATACGTCGTCGACGTACGCACTTCGCGGCATAATTCTTCAGTTTATTCTATTTGAAACTTGGAAAAAAATGTAAGCTATTTATTTTTTATTATTTTTTTTTTCATTCCCGACAACCGGCAGCGCGGGGAAAAAAAATTTATTTGCAAGTCGACGGTAAAAAATAAAAAAATATAAATCACGGCAAAATGTGATGAAGGAAAACGTTGGTAACGCGAAAAAGCGATGCGATCACGGTCAGACGGGACAAACAGCGTCGTTGTCAGCGGGAGACAAACGCCGGTCGCCGCGTTTGTTTTTCATCCACCGCGTGTCTTTTTTCCTCGCGCTGCCGGTTGTCTGGAATGAAAAAAAAAAGAAAGAAAAAAATCAGCGTTCAGTCATACAATTGTCGACGTACGGACTTCTCGCCATTATATTTGAAAAAAAAAGATCGATTCTTTCAATGCTACAAAAATTGGGCAAAATTCTCGACAACCATACAACGGTTTTCGTTCTTTCCATGGAAAGCTTGCGCGTCGAGATTTCTCGCCTTCTCATCGGCTGCGCCGGCCTTACCGCCCCTTCTTTCTCCCCTCGCGTCATACTTCCGCGCGACTGCGAGCGAGATTCACGCCGGCAGCAGTCCCACACCGACATTTATTGTGATTTCTCCTGGTGCTAAAAAAACGTGTGCGCTTGCTAATTGGAAAAAAAATTGACAGAACATCGATTGAGGTTACATCTAAAGTTCGTGCAAGTGTTTTGTTCGTAAGTAATTTGTGCCCATTTACAAGTGGTCAGAAAAAATGTCATCCACCGGGTGTCTCGGCGTTAGTCTTTCGCGAACAAAGTCGCGTCTTCGTTTTCGACATCCGACCATTTTTTTGTTTTAGTTTCTCGTTACGACCGTTTGTCTACATTCCATTCCTTCAGTCTAATTTTCTTTTTCAGCGAGTTTTACTTAAAATTTTTCGTTTTATATTCCTCGTGTTGTGTGTTAATTTCAATTTTTCTTATAAAATATCGTTTCGCCTGTGCCCTTAATTCCTACTTTCATTATCGAAATTTGAAAAAATATTTTAACAATTATTCTCATAGCATAACGTTAATTCTACGTTTTTCCAACAGGTGTTTTGCTAATTGCATCTTGCGATATAAACTTACCGCCTACTATAGTGAATAGCATCGCAGTAGACAAGCGGGACTGGTGTTCCTTAATCGTATACATCCATCTACATAATATTACATTGAGCACTACGAGGAACAGTCAACTTCGTTTATAAAAGGAAGAACCCAACGATCGGTGAGAGCTTCTCGAGTTGTCGTCTGCAAGGCGAAATTTGTTGATTGGCGAGAACTACGGAAACGTAAGTATAAAACATTTACTTGAACATTATATCGTCTTTTTAAAATTAATACTTTAATCTAAACGAACAAATCCTTGTAAATACAAAAAGAGCAAGACGTTCGATAATTATCTCTCAAACCATGAACGTGGGTCGTTTTCGTCCGGCCCAAAAATCATTTTCTTCGCAGGTTGCTTAATATTTGATGAAAAAAATATATTAAAAATATGACAAAGGAAAAAAAACTATATTCCCTCGAGAAGGGCACCCTAAAGATTGATCATGACTTTTTGCAGATTTTTCAATTCACAATTGTTGGTTTGATAGTGCGAAAAAGAAAACGACCCAGGTTCACGGGATTAAGGTGCCTCAAATACCTTCACGGTGTGAGGGCTAATATGAGTACACCGATACATGTTCCAGATGAAAAAAATATTGAATTGCCTGAGAAAGAACTCTTCGGGTACTGCGTTGAATATTCCTCCTTCCTAAATTTCAATTTTCATTTTAAATTTCGATTGTCATTTTTGTGTAGAAGGTGTTCAAAATATTTTCTTGCTCATTTCATTCTATTCGAAAGATGATGACTGGTGAATGGAAACAATGCTTTATGCGTTATCTTCTGACTTGTAAACGCAATAGAAACATATTTTTCACTGTTGCCGCTCCTTTTGCGAAAACGATGATGCCTTGATGCATTAGAAAAACCATCCAATTTATGTGAAGGAGATAAAAGTTCTGTTGAAAAATGAGTATATTTCTTACCATTGGGCTTGCGTTGGCTATATTGTTGTTAATTTTTTTTTGAAACTGGGATTCATTGGTAATAGTAACCTGATTCAGAATCGGCGAGTATTTCCCTTCGAACATTCAATTGTCCTGACAAAAATTTCAACAAACACGTCATTCGAGTAAATCGACGATACTGACTCAAACTTTTCAACAATTTTTCAATTTTTTCTTTACAGTTTTGATTATTCAAATTCAATAATTAATGTGTTCGATTTTTATTGGAGAGAGCGAAAAAAGAACTCAACAAAAGACTTTGAAAAAATAATCAGGCTATATATCGATACGTGTATTGAACGGCTTTGAATATTTTGTCGAATTGATGTTGCCAAATATAAACGTTGTTTATCACTCTTGATACGAATCTATTTGATGAATTGTGAGCTATAAATTGGTCGCATATGTTCAAGCTAATTTCCAGTTTACTAGATTCTATTCGAAAGACAATTGCTGGTGTGAAAAGACGTCATTCTCTTTAACGCCTGAACTTTTTTTGCTTAAAAAAAAAAGAAATATATAAATATATATTTGACCGATGCAGTCTGTTCAGAAAATGATTATTTCTTGATACATTGAAAAATCTGTGCAAATAATACGAGCAATGTATATTAACTATTCAAAATTTGAAATTTCAATTGTCCTTTTTGTCGAACGCGATTCTTGTGTTTTGCTCTTTATACGAATTCATTTAATAACGTATCAGCTATAAATCTATTGCATGCGTTAAATATGCTTTCTTGCTCAGTTCATTTCATTCCAAAAATAATTGATGGTACATTGAGACGCGATTCTTCCCAAATTCTTACGTTTTTTGCTGACTTGAGAAAATATACAAATTCCACCGTTGCGGTGTCTGTTTGGAAGACGATGGTCTTCGAATACATAAAAAAAAGCTACACGACAATGTAATCGAAGAATATGTAAATATTGCTGAACATTAGGTGTCTTCTATTCTATTGGGCTTCGATTTTTTTTTAACGGAATAGCATTTTTCTTTTCCAATTATATGTTATCGATAATTAGTCCAGTCACCTTAGGCCATATTTTACGAAGTTCTATTCAAGAGGCCCACCCTCTGGCCAATTTTTTTATAGGTTGTTTGGAACTACAATAATATAGTTCTGAATCCGTTTCGGACTTTTCCGAGGTATATTTTAGCAATAAAAAATTATTGTAAATTAAAAAATGAATATTCTTGCGATAATTTTTTTGGAACGCGTCCTATCGAAAAAAGTTTTGAATAAAATTTGTTCATCATAACGTCCTCTGTAAAAAAGGTCCTGAAAAAAAAGGTCCTGAAAAAAGGTCCTGAAAAAAAGTGCTAACATTGGCAATTGAGCGGTTAATGGCAAATGAAAATGAAAATTCTCCATTTCGTTTTTGCAACCGCAATCGGGTGCTTATCAACATATCGATTTGAAACTCGTACATGATGTAAAGGGGCCAAACCCCAAGAGAATCATGCAAGATTTATCGATCGGCGAGATATAGTTTAGCAACAATCTGCGATCATCGAAAAACCTTTGCCCTTCAATAGAATTTCCCGACGAAGGCCCACAGGGTGGAAAAAAATCGAGGAGGTTCGTGTCATCATGCACAAGCGATTTGGAAAAATATGTTTTGTTGAAAATAGATACGGTTTTTTGGCGATTTTAGATTTTTGCTTGTAATGAACATAATTTTCAAGAACACCATCGCGTTCGTAAGAAAAAACCACGTAAAATGAAGGAAAAAAATTGTTATACGGCCATTTTTAAGTAAGTTATTATATTTGTTAACTAAGCCGCTCGCGCCAGGCTGCGGAGTAAGAGGGGGCATCCCCACCGCGCCGCGGCCGACGCCGCGCGCTCGGCGGCGAGCCGTCGATCGAAATACATCGATAACTGTGATGGCATAATTGCTCGTAAAGGGAATAATTTTATTGAATCCCATGGCCGGAAGCGTAGGGATTGTTGAGGAACTCGAATTTTGCAAAAATCTTTATTACAACAATAGAAAACTGAACAAACGTAAAAACAGTCATATCTCGGGCGGTAATCTAAATATTGCAAATTTTTGTTTCTTTCAATTGTTCGTTTTCCAAAAACGCGTTAGATGGTCCAAGCATTTTTCAGATATCTTTGCAACTTTGGTCAGAATTGTTATTTGTTTATAAGCAAAAATCAAAAATCGCCAAAAAACAGTATCTATTTTCAACAAAACGTATTTTTTTTTTTCCAAATCACTTGTGCATGATGACACGAAGCTCCTCGATTGTTTTCCACCCTGTGGGCCTTCGTCGGGAAATGATATTGAAGGGCAAACATTTTTCGATGATCGCAGATTGTTGCTAAACTATATCTCGCAGATCGATAAATCTTGCGCGATTCTCTTGGCGTTTGGCTCCTTTACATCATGTACGAGTTTCAAACCGATATGTTGATAAACACCCGATTGCGGTTGCATAAACGAAATGGAGAATTTTCATTTTCATTTGCCATTGACCGCTTAACTAACAATGTTAGCACTTTTTTTCAGGACCTTTTTTACAGGGGACGTTATGATGAATAAATTTTATTCGGAACGTTTTTCGATAGGACGCGTTCCAAAAAAAAAGATCTCAAAAATATCCATTTTTTAATTTTCAATAATTTTTTATTGCTAAAATATACTTCGGAAATGTCCGAAAACTCAGGACTATATTCGTGTAGGTCCAAACAACCTATAAAAAAATTGGCCAGAGGGTGGGCCTCTTGAATAGGTCTTATGCTAAGGTGACTGGACTAAATGGTAACCGCGTATACGCTCGGCGAGCTCGAACAACTGGACCCTGCGGAAGCCTCTACCGCTGCGATCCACCGGAGCGCGGGGTAGCTTAGTATTTCCCTTCGAACATTCAATTGTCCTCAGAAAAATATTCAACAAACATATCAGTCGAGTAAGTCGACGATACTGATTGAAACTTTTCAACAGTTTTTCCATTTTTTTTTGTACAGTTTTGAACATTCAAATTTAATAGTGGATGTGTTTGATTTTTATTGGAGAGAGCGAAAAAAAAATTCACAAAGAGACTTCGAAAAAATAATCAGGCTATATATCGGTACGTGTATTGAACGGAAAAACTTCCTACTGTGCTGAATCTTCTATTCAATACATAAGTAGTTAAAAGAACCAACAAACGGAATGTCAATTTTTCTGAGGCCGGATTTGCGCACGTTATTTGGCAGAATGCCTCGTGTATTTAATATTACAACGAATGTGACGGTTTTTAAGAATACGTTCGGTAATTTTTCGTGAGAGTCGAATGGATGTATCTTGGGTAATTTTTATTGATTCGACAATAATGTATTTTTATTTAGGCTCCTCGCGGATCATTCTGGTTCTCGGTCATCACGCGCAACTAAGCCCCGGAAGAGTCCGAAGCCGCGGGTAGTACAAGTTGCCCTTATTATCCTCATCAAGTACAAGGGAGTGGTCTTTTTGTTTCGCATGCTCACGCATCTGTTTGCATTGCCAAGTTCTCGTTTTTATAATCACTCGTGAAATGCCACCGGTAGTTAAGAGGTCTCGTGGTCGAAAGCAATTAAAAAATTTATCCTCGCGGCAGCGACGTGCAATCAAGAGGGAACTTCGAAAAAATAGGTCGGCCGAGTCAGTAAGTGGAGGGCCTCGAGACATTTCGTCAGTAGCCGATCAAATATCGGTTTCAAACCTTCCCGATGATGCAGTCGATAATTCTAGCTCGCAGGGCGTATCTCCTATAAATGTGGGGCCTCGTTCGCCACAGACAGAGTCCATGGGCACGGTCTTGTCGGATAATGATAGGGGTGTTGAAAACGATAATGTAAGCGAAAGTCCTGACGACGTATCATCGTTTCACGATGTAGAGTCTAGCGAGGAGTCTCAGCTTACTGAATCTTCGGATGCAGGCTACAAGGGTACCTTTCGCGATGGTCTGGCCTCATGGCTACTCGAGAATAACATTAGTCACCGTGCCGGGAATGATCTTCTCAACAAGCTAAAGAGGCATTCGTGTTTCACTACCCTTCCAAAGTCCGTGAAAACGCTTTTGGGTACTCCGCGCGAGTCAGTGGAATTGCATGACGTGCACCCGGGACAATATCTTCATTTGGGAATAGAGAACGCCCTCACTGGTATACTCGATTTGATCAGGGTAGGTGAAATTCCGGCTCACTTGGAAATATATTGGAGTACGGACGGAGCGAGTCTTGATAATTCGGGCAATAGTCAAATTTGGCCTATCCAATTTAAAATCTCAAACGTGGCAAAGTCTGCGGTAGGAGTGATAGGCATATACCGAGGATCCAAGAAACCTACTAGCGCAATGGAGTTCCTTAGACTATTCGTCGAAGACGTGCAACGAATCGTATCGGAGGGAGGCATTTCTTATGAAGGATCGAAGTATCCTCTGTTCATCCGAGGTTTCATCGCCGATGCGCCTGCTCGTTCTTTTATATTGTGTCATACGGGCCACAATTCGACTAATCCTTGCTCAAAATGTAAAATTTCTGGTCAACATTCGGGGACGCGTTTGTCTTATGAGCAAATTAACAATATACGGCGAACCGATGAAGAGTATTTTAAAGAAATCGATGAAGATCATCAACGTGCCGTGGAAAGTCCCGTCGCACACCTTCCCATGGGCCCCGTATCACAAGTTCCGTTTGACCCAATGCATCTATTGTATCTTGGTGTTACGAAGCGAATGCTTATGGCTTGGGTCCATCGAAAGTTTTCGAATAGGAGTAAGTTGTGTGCCCGGGACATACATTTAATTTCTGAAAGACTCAGATCATTGTACGATTGGTGTCCCGCTGAATTAGCGCGTCGGCCTCGTCCGTTGGATTGCTATCTCCGATGGAAGGCTACCGAGTTGCGCCAATTTTTACTGTATACAGGACCTGTCGTTTTGCACGGTATATTGTCCACTGATTTGTACAATCACTTTCTACTGTTAAGCAGTGCGGCACGTATATTGGTTTCAATCAATCCTTCTCGTCAGTTATTAACGTACGCGAGAACGGCTTTGAAACTTTACGTCGTTCAAAGCCCGCGTCTGTACGGTCACAATTTCGTTAGCTATAACGTTCACGGATTGTTGCATCTTGTTGACGATGTTGAATTATTCGGCCCGGCAGACGAGTATTCCGCCTTCCCGTTTGAAAACGCTATGCAACATTTTCGGCGGTACGTCAGGAAACCGCACTTGTCTCTGCAGCAAATAGCAAACAGAATAGCGGAACGTGCTCAGATAATAGTGGCTTCTCGTCCGTGCATGAGTACCAATGAAGCTCCGGTCACTCTTGATCGACACAATACTGGTCCGCTACCCCGTGATTTTCACGTAGACGATGCTGTCCAATTCCGCCGCTTGAAAAGTCCAAAGTTCACCTTGAGTACAAAAAATCGCAATCGTTGTTGTTTGCTCAAGGGTCCAGCAATATGTATGGTCGAAAACATAATTGTTCATCAGAATATTATATATCTGAGTGTAAAAAAATTCGATTCCGTGGAACCATTCTTCAATGTTGGTATTCCATCGAGTGAAATTGGGTTCTTCAAGTGCCAAACACTCGGCCGGGTGCTTTTTATGGTCCCGTTGAAGGATGTCCGCGCAAAGTGTTATGCGATGCCTATGTGGTTGCCCGGTCGTACCGACGACAATGGCAGGGAAATACTTGCCGATGGTATATTCGTGGTTGCCGCTATGAACTCCCCTAATAACAAGTAGAAATCGAAAAAAAAATTTCGTTCGAAACGAGAAGTACATTTCAAAATACACAGCATGAGTAAGTCCCGGTCACTGCGAAACGTACGTCGGCCTCCCTATCTCCAAAACTACGAATCCAACTTCGAGACGACATCTTCTGAGGAACATTCGGCTAATCTGAGCGGGCGGCGCGTGATAAACAACAGCGTTTATTCAATACTCCACGAAACCGAGGACGACGTGCAACGCGAGATGGAGGCCCTTCACAAAGATTTCGAACCAACGCCGTTTGCGGCAAATGTTCAACACAATAATGTGCGTCCAAAAAATTAATTGTTGATGAGAAACGTATTAAAGATTATTCGTAATAATGCATTTTCCCGCTCCTTGTAATTTACACCGCAGGAAGAATCGAGAAACGTCCGGCCATCTACGCCCAAATCGAACGAAGTATTGTCGCGACACAACCAGTTGCAGCAAAGCGGCGCATCATCGTCACAGCCCCAAGATGCAACAAAAACGTACACATACCTAACACCCGCACGTACTGGAGCGATAAACGACTCTACTGAAACGTCGACAACGGGGCATTATACAGCCCATAAACAACAACAACAACAACAACAACAACAACAACAACAACAGCAACACCAACAACAACAACAACCGCCGTACGAGGATGCGTGGCGTCACCACCCTTATCAACAGCAATGGCCAAACCCACCGGAACATTGGCCCCAATTCCATCAGACGTTCAAATTTGCATCGGAAGAGTCGGTGAATCAGCTGAGTAACGAAATAGTGTAAGCTTGCTTCTTGGGTAATCTAAAGCGTTTTTTTTGTGTCTGGTGAATATGTTTTCGTCGTGAGATTATCATAACCGTTTTTGATATTCAGATCGCTCCAGGACACCTTCAAAAAAGAGATGCGGTGCGTACGACGCTGACAAGGGAGCTCTCATAAAATTGTTATTCGTTGAAATAATGGTAATTTCGACGCAGGCATTGTGACATATGTATTATTAATTACTTATTTTCGTGTTTCTCAATTGAACGTATAGTAAGCTCAGAAAACTATACGAGCGGGAACTTTCGACCGATTTTCCGACCCAACCCAACGCTTTGCCGTTGTCAAGCAAGTCAACGATTTCGAGACAATCCCAGATGATGATTACAGGAGTATAGTGAGCCCATCATAAATTAATTGAAAGAAAAACATTTTTTAACGTTTCTTTTACAGCTTCTACAAACTTGATAATTTTTCTTCGCAGGTAAGATATCTGGGATCGCTTGGGGGTCACACCTTGATTGAAACGGCTAACGAGGTTTTGAAAAACGCCATGAAAGATTCGGTATCTCCAGCTTTAACCTGGCACGGTCGGAAGTTGAACGAGATAGCTCTTGGTAAAACAAGATTCGCCAAAGCCCTGTATGGTATGCCGTCTGACCAATTAATTAACTTTTCTTTTATTACAGACAGATAATTTTTCCACGGTAAGAAGTAATTAATCTTTGTAATCGTTACGTTCATTATAGCGGCAGTTGCGAGGAATCGAAATTATCCGAAACCAAATTGGTCCGAATTCGCCGATGCGATGGTCAACGCGCTCAGGGGCTCCAAACAGCGTCATCGAAACAGTCTCTATAGACTGGATAACCGTAGGGGAATCGGAGGAAACGTTGGAACTGGCGATCAACACGAAATTCCCGACACGGATACGGGCAGGCAACAAAATTCGAACAACCAAAGTACCCGTGATGTCACCAACCGACGATCCCGCCAACGAAGAGTCTCGTCGTCGTCCCTGAATTCGATCGCTTCGAGCGTAACATCCCCTAGATCGATTTCATAAGTGTTATTTTTGCTTTGTTTTCATTACATTACTGAGCTGCTCGGTGAGATGTATTATATTAAATTAAAATGTATTGTATTTCACGAGTCAAAAAGCTGAGTGCATGGTGAGGATGAGTGGTTCGGATTCCACTTTAAAAGGAGGTTCCCCAACGCACGGGTGTGCGTCGGTAGACCACTGTGAATTCAAAGGTGAACACAAAGAGGTTCATCGTCAGCTTATCGGGAACAGGGCTATATCTTTTTTCCTTCTTGGAAATATACTTCGTAACGACCATAGGTATCTACGAATTCATACAGAACGGTAATCATTGTTCTACAAACTCTTTGTAATGTGCTGCATTATTGTTCACTTTTATATCGTGTCAGCCGAAAGTCTCTATTGAAATTTACCCGTTATGATAGGAACGAGAAGAGGTTTCCTTAATTTTCGTTGCATCACTGAGCCGCATAATTGTTAAGATTTATTCTGTTACATATTAAGTCGTATTGTATTTCACGAGTGCGCGGGCTGACTGCATCGTGAGGATGAGTGGTTCGGATTCCACTTTAAAAGGAGGTCCTCCAACGCACGGGTGGGTGTGCGATTTAAAGTATTCGGGTTTTCGTGGCGTCGATAGACCACTGTGGATTCAAAGGTGGCTAGCGATTCCGCGACCCTCGGATTTTTATACTGCATGCCCACATTCATCGTCAGCTTATCGGGATCAGGACTATATGTCCTTTTCCCTTACCGGGTATAATAGAAACGAAATGAGATCTGTATGTTTCTGCCAACGATTCTGAAACTACAATAAAATTACTTATAAAATGGGTGTTCTTGTCAAATTGATATCGGTCTTTACGCACGTCGAAAAAAAAAAAAAAGAAATTAATAGATAATAAATACACTTGGAGGGTTAATAATTTAGTGGAAAAATTATGAATTCAACTTCATTTTATTCCTTTAATTCAGACGCAAAATTATATTCTCGACTCACCTGGGGTCAGCTGCCATCGCCTCGAAACAGCGCGCCGTCGATATGCTGTCCGGCTGTCGGCAATGCAGGACGCGTTATTGCTCCAAACACGCCACAACAGCGTGCCGTCCCTGTGCCGTCGCAGATGCGTCTAAGCGTGCTCGAAATACGCCTTTAACTCACCGCTACAGTCTGTCACCAATTCCTCGCTTCGTTGCCGCAATAGCGTGCCCTGATTGATCCTACAACCGAACGGCACAACGTGCCGTCGCCTTGCTGCTCGTTTGCTGTTTCGTCGTTTCTGATTTTTTGATACAGCACAGCATCATGACGTGCTGTCCTGATGCCATACTTTTGTTGTGAGCACATTACTGACTGTGCGAATAGCGAGTGTGAGAATACCGTGCCCTAACTAAGCCTACAACCGAACGGCACATCGTGCCGTCCCTTTGCCGTTTATTTGCTGCTACCGTATGTTTAAAATTTGATGTTTTCTTGCTACAACAATGAGCCTCAATTATTATTGAACAGCAATGGCACGGTGTGTCGCATTTATTATTTCAACGTGCCACTACTTTTATATGTTGTATTGCTGCTCACAGCCCCAACGGCGTATCACTGTTTTGTCGCTTATTTGTTAGCATTTAACGTAATATCGTGCTGTCACAATAAAGCTTACTGCGGCGGCAAAAGATACCATACAGCGAAATCATCATTATATTTCGTGCTGCCCTGTTGCTGTTACGTTGCCGTAAAATGTCTATCTGGGTAGCTAAAGCGAGAGTAAGTTCGAAATTTTCCGAATATAAAATGAAGAATAAAAAAAGTTGGTTCACCGAGGATTGAACCCGGCCCGTAAGCACCGTTACTACGTCACGCTGCCAACTCAGCCACGCCGCTCATTGCAGATGGAGAAACATTTATGATATACCCTTATCCATAATGTCTACTGTTGAAAAAAAATGCCGAAACGATCGCGGCAACGGCTCAAGATTTCTTTTTGAACCTTCCACGGTCGTTTCGGCGTTTTATTTTTCAACGCGGTTCGTCGTTAATTTTTTTAACCCGCATTTTCCGCATAAACGGGCAACCGAGAGAAAACAATGATTCCGATACATGTTTTTCACTTTGAAATTCATTTAATCCATATTTCAATCCGCAGTACGGTCACCCATATATGTCGAGCTCGATCGGACGGAAAACCTTGCTCCGTTCGCCTGTCGAGCGAGCGCGATTTGCGAGGGGCAGAGATTTTTCCCCCACCGAGCTACCCATTCGTGTTCACGCTGACTACGATACCGACTTGAGCGGTGATCACTGACTCGCGCGGCTACAAGGGAATCTGCTACCTCGACAGAGGCGATGATCACGAAATCTTACTCCCGCACTCGCCGCTGCGATTTAGCGCCATTTACGAGGCACGCCGAAACGGGGAGCGTTGTGCATCTCCCCCCTATTCTCTGTTATGCAGTTTACACGACAGTACGGTACATTAAGTTAGGGAAAACGGCGCATGGGCTGCGGTCAGGAGGGAAAAGTACAGAAGAGCTACTTCTCTCTTTATTAATAATGTTAAATTAATAATGTAGAAGTGAGCTGTGTGAGAGGCAGAGTGATACCTGAGAAGTGGGCTGCGTGCGAGAGAGATGCAAAATCATATATACCAGAGAGATCTCCGTAACCCTGACTTCCCGGGCAACTCTCTCGGAGGGTTCAGATTGGAAAAAAAATAACCTTCGGTTTGGAGGGTTCAGAACCCTCGGCGTCACTTCCGGTTTAGGGTTGCTGAACCCTCCAAACGGAGGGTTCCTGGGCCGCTCTGTGCTGTCCCGTTCGAGGGTTGCTGAACCCTCCAAACAGAGGGTTCCTGGACTGCTCTGTGCTGCCCCGTTCGAGGGTTGCTGAACCCTCCAACCGGAGGGTTCCTGGACTGGTCTGTGCTGCCCCGTTCGAGGGTTGCTGAACCCTCCAACCGGAGGGTTCCTGGACTGGTCTGTGCTGCCCCGTTCGAGGGTTGCTGAACCCTCCAAACGAAGGGTTCCTGGACTACTCTGTGCTGCCCCGTTCGAGGGTTGCTGAACCCTCGAAATGGGAGGTTCCTGGACTACTCTGTGCTGCCTCGTCGAAGGTTGCTGAACCCTCCGAACGGAGGGTTCCCGGACCGCTCTGTGCTGCCTCGTCGACGGTTGCTGAACCCTCCGAACGGAGGGTTCTCGGACCGCTCTGTGCTGCCTCGTTCGAGGGTTGCTGAACCCTCGAAATGGAAGGTTCCTGGACAGGTTTTTTCTAGCGGACTTGTCGCTTTCCGACAATGCGTAGCGCTTTTCTCTTAACTGAAATTAAATGCAGTTTCTCCAAACTACATTCAATTACATATAATAGAGAAGCTCTCGGCATTGTCATGAAAAAAGTCGGAAAAATCATAATCTTTTATTACATATAAATAATTACAAACATTTTTACAATATCGCGATAAACATATCGAAATTCATGTTACACAAATTAAATTGCCATTTGTAATCACATTTTTTATACAAAATTGTAAAAATTCATCACATAACGTACGTAACGGCGTTGATGGTGCGTAAAGTTCAACACAAAAGTTTCTTTTTCTTTACAACGTAAAATACCGGTAGGTATAATCGATAGTATATTTTATCATAAAAAAATGTAACGCTTCGCGGTTGACGCCTGTGTTTCACGTTTAATCGTTCTTTTTCAATCCGTTTCCCAAACGTTGGTCATTTTTACACCATAAATTTCATTGTTCACTACTATCATTGTAGCCGGTGTAAATCCATCATCAGTTTTAACAAAACCCGTCGTCGATTCTATCAAACGGAATATGTGTTCCGCTTCGCAATAAGTACCGGTACTTTCCATATATGTTACGAATGCCCCATATATCGTCGTGTTTTCATCATTTACGAAGGCAATAATTGCGTCAATTTTTGCAAAAAGTTCCCCTTTCGTGAATATGTATTTTTCGCAACTTCGTGCGTTACCGGTATCGCCTTCGTCGCTAACGTAAGTAACGCCTCTAATATTTGCTTGCTTGTAAATATTTAATTCGCCGTTGCACCTTTGGTCTTCGTTTTGCAAAAGGGTAACTTCCGTAGCGGAAGGTTCACGAACAACACGATAGCCTAATCCTTCGAAGTCGGTGCTATTCCAATATTCGTCGTAATGCGTTTTTTTTCTTCTTAAACCCATATTCAAAAATTCGTTCATCATTTCTTGAACCTCATGGTCCAAGTTCGCTTGGTTTTTTATGTTGCGGATCTAATCGTTAAGTATATAGTAATTCATTATTTGCCATTGACGACTGTTCGGGCTTTTCAAGGATAACAACATTTGACGGTTATAACTCTCGTATATAAAGGCCGTATGAGTCCACAGAGGGCCCCAATTAATAACGCAATCGGGAACGTGTCTGAGTATGTGCAAATTGTACGTCATAATGTGCAGTCCCATTAATTGTTGGTAGTCTTCAACGAAAAATTCTATGAGCAATCGAGCCCTTCGAACCTTTTGCGTATCAATACATTCATTATTCAGAATATGCGCCACTTCCGATAGGCGGCAAAACAATTTAAAATATTCGTCAGGGATAACATCTTTCAGGCACGGTAAGCAATAGTATGTAATCCAATTTCGCCCCTCATTCGCCTTCCATACGTTACAATTATTAATGCCTCGTGGTTTCCTCGCTATTCTACTCGGCGTACGTATTCTCGTCAGTCGCTGGTTTATGAGGTTTTCCAGACTATTTTTGCTGCGAATGTACTACGGATCAGTTGTCTTTGGATTGAGCAGCATTTGCGTCAATGTCTTTCCTATCCCGAGCCACATGTTGTGCATGGAATTAATGACAACCCCTTCATGAAGATCGAATTCAGGAATGTATCTCAGTATGCTGTTTCCAATGAATCCCCGTACCCTGCTATCGCTGTTCATCGCTATTTCCATATCACTACGCATATCTTCGTCCGTACGATGTTGGAATCCGATAGTCGGGTATACCCGATCTAGACTATTAATCCTACACCTTTGTCCTTTCGTATAACATACGTGACACCCATATTTGCCGTTGAATTTTGTCATGTTCAGAACACTTGCTCGCGCTAGGGAATCGACACAGCAGATAATTGTTATGAATTTACTGCGCACGGTATCCCTTCCGTTCGGTTTTCAATCAATACCGGTATTATACAAACCAGGAAGCTGTTCGACAACGGGTCTCATGAACGTGTGTAAATCCGGATGTTTTCTATCTACCCAAATTCCTGCCAAAATCATGAAACGTTTTCGTGCGTGTGGCGGTAGCTTGTTAATAGTTAGTAATATCGGCCAGGCACTCACACCCGACGATTTCGCTACCTGGCACCCATCTGTATTCAGGGTAAATGAGAAATTCCACTCGTTAGATAAAAAACGTCCCGGTTTCTGCAAGTTTTTATATGCCATTCCGTCGTAAATATCCTCCATGTCATAACCATTCGATCTTTTCCGATTGTGCGGATATCTAAGAAGCTTTATGAAATCCGGTATCGATACAATTTTTTTCATTTGTCCAATCAAATTTAACGTTATGAAGAATCCTACTGTTTTCAGCCTGTCTATGTGTATGTGTGTGTGGGAGCGTGTGTGTGCGATATTCAAGTGCTTGTACCTGTCTCGCGTTTCTACGAAAATGTAGAAGCGGTCAAACACTGTGCTACTACTTCTAACGCCTGAAGCAAACGTTGGACGATGATTAAATATGTTCAAGTGTAAATAATCTATGCTAACTGCATGTGGTATGGGGGGATGGAGTTGATAAATTGTACGAAAGTGCGTACAAATTTGTGTGCCTGCATCGCTTTTGTTTAAGTAATCTGACGGTCGAACCGAATCGGTGACGCCACGAGCAACATCGTAATATCTTATTTTCTGTAAGATATCTAGAACTTTTGATGCTTTACGAATTTTTCTATGATGATAACATTATTTCGAACGAGAGTAAAGGCAGACGTCCTAGGACCAATGACGACGTCGGAAGGGTCCTGAAATAACGATGACCTCATGAGATTAAGATCGATGTGGAATGAAATAATACGGAGATCGTTGAAAAAATCGACAGCTTCGAGGAAAGGAAATGCAGCTGTCTCGCGTTCGAGATTGATAAATGTAACGTTCTCCAAGAGAATATTGTACATTTTCAATGTATTCGTGAAACCGGAAAGAAAAGGGATAGCAAATGCCAAAGTTTAAGAAAAATGAAGTAGTCAAATAAAGTGACACGTCCGCGCAATGTCGACGCAAAGGACAGCTGCATTACCGCTGTAGCCGAACAATGCTAATAACCGAGTGCTAATGAATGTGTATTTGATTGTTTAAGAGGAAAGAGCGTAAAGCTGCAAAGGAAACGTCGAAACTTGCGCAAAAACAGCTTTCAACCGTTTTGACGGAAATAGTACCGGTAAATGAATTTTGAATATCGAGGAATGGCACAAGTGGTTGGAGGCTAATTATGCACAAAAATATTCCAGGTAAAAGTGATCGACCCCAACGCCGGACTAAAACTTGAAAGTGTTGTAGAATCAAGAAGGCAGGATGACGAAAGTACGGATCAGGTTAGTATACGAAAATGAAACCGCTGATCGAAAGTAATACACCGTTAATTGAGTAGGAAATCCTCCGTATTGATATATGTTACATTGTAATTATTAGAGCTCAGAGGAATTGGGGGATGAAAAAAAATGGAAAAGAATTCGAAACCGACGTATCTCAACCACCGACGACGAAAACGACGACGACGATAAAATCGCCGCCGTCACAGACAACAACGATAAAGTCGCCGCCGTCACAGACAACGACAGGGAACGTTGTAACGTAAACAGCATAGAAGGCGAAGAAAGTAACGTCAGTAAGAGACAAGATTATGCGCGAAAATGAATGATTGCAATGAGCACCTTATACACCGGTATCAATTAAACGAAGAAAAAAACATTGATTACAAAATTCGGACAATATTCGTGGAGCGCAGTAAGGAAAGTGGATACAAATTTTAAGAATTGTTCAATCATGCAGCTAGAACGCGCTACGGAAGGGAAAACAATCATCGATGGAAAGCATGCAAATGAGTCGGGAGGAACAGACGGCGAAAAACTCGATGAGGCGAAGGACGAACGTGATCGCGAGGGCAAGAAAGTTTCGCTGATTGCCGAGGGCCTAAATTATACCCACGGGGATAAATCTGTAAGTTTACTAATGCGTGTTAAACATGAAGTTCGAAATGTGATCTGTTACATGAAATGAACGTGGTATGTCACCAAAATAAATCGACCGATGAAATGAGTGAAATATATGTTTCAGGAAGACGAAGCTAGTGAATATTTAAACATTAGCGATTCGATAGATTTTTCTGAATTTGATGAACTGGAACATAAGGAACATGAAAACGAGAGGGAATTCCAAAGTGGAGAAAACCCGAGTGTCCACTCCGATGCCGAGACAATGGGGTCAATCGATACTTTTGTTATTCCGAGAAACGTCCAACAACGATGTACTTCGGATGACTCGTTGTTCGGTGACTCGTGCGAGTCTTCGTCGACGATACCGATGGAAAATATGGTTGTGAATATGTTCCGTAAATCTTTCCTCATCATGAAAAACTGTTTAATATAAATATTTGAATAAACGAACAGGTGCCGGTACACGATGCGATACCTATTGACGACCAAATGGAAAAAACCGAGTCGAGACTGCCCGTTTTGAAATATGCCAATGCAAGTCAAAAGGTATTGTAAATGTTATAATTAAAATTTTAAGAAAATGAGAGATCGAGTTCTCAGCGCATGATCAAAAATGGCCGGAGGAACAAATTATTTTTTACAGTTGAAAGGTCAAACAAACGGTAAAGCGCGATTTATTAAACAATGTACAAGTTAACAGGGTTGAAATGATAGATGCAAAAATATGTCAAGAATAACAACGTAGCTATTTAAGGTGCAAATGAACCAAATGTCGTAATTAATAAACGGATGGTCTTGGTGATACAGAAATGTGGACGGGAAGGAATGGTTGAACGGAGGAGGAAACCTACCGTCGTAGAAACGAGGATTATCTCCGAAGCCAAGTCTATTTGCTGGGAAAGCATCGATCCACAGATTTTGGCAGAATTTCTAACGAGCAATAACAAGGTATGGCGCATAGAGTATATATTTAGATCATGGAAAAAAAATTAAAGGAGTCTAATGTAAAAAGTTATTAGAATTTTCAACAAGAGGCTGAAACGCCCATCCGGAAAAAAGACCCGCGAAGCCTTAAACTGCAATTCGCGCATACCCCCTCGGATTTGTCAAGCATGATATCTACACTGTCTACGTGTTCACAAGATGAACGTAAACGTAAACATGTCGAATCCGATGAAGAAACAACGGCGAGCGACCGGTCCAACGTTCAACTTGCGAATAAATCGAAACAGAAGCAAACGAGTACTTGGAGTAATCGGGGCAAGGGAGTAAAGTAAAAAAACTCGCTGGCGACCAAAAAACGCGACCGATCACCGGAAGAGGAGGCGTGCGCTAAAGCAAAATTTAAAATGTTGTCAAGTAACGTAAATATTTGTATCGATGTGTCCATAAAAAAATGATACTAAGCATAACTCGACCTAACGAGAACAACGTAATGATATGAGGTAATAATAATGGTCGAAATCAATTGTTCATATGTTAATTAGGAAGCAATCGATGTGTACAACTTCACCGAGCCTGCTACCGGTAACGACGACTTCGATCCTGGCGAAGGGACATCGAAATCAGCGGTTGACACGCGTGATCGTATCAGAAATAAATCTACAAGCGTACCGGTAAAAAGCAAAAGTGCCGTGAAACAAATCTTACTTACAAAGGTAACAAATATAAAAAAAGAACACATTTTGAATACTGAACGACGAGAGTAAAAGAAAAAATAAGACTAAACGTATGTTTATTGATTTTTATGCAGAACCAAGGAAGAACAAAAAATATACCGGTAGGGATAAACAAACTACAAAATCATTAAGTTTGCGTGAGAGGGAGTTTGTAGCCCATAACTCCGAACACAGTGACGAAGAAGGGGAACCGAATGCTTATGGTGCCGAGAACGATGATAATTTGGAAATGGTTACGAAGGTTAACTAGCTTTGTAAAAAAACTGAAAGTGCGACTACAAAGTGTATTGAATTTTTGTAATGGGTCATAATTGCCTGTAGTGTAATGAAAAAATTTTCATCCCTCCATGAGCGACCATTGCATTGAATCTTTGCACCGATTACAAATATTTCCTAATTAATTATAATATACCCACACAGGCATTAGAAGGGTTGGAGAATGTCAAGAAGAATTTCAAGTCATTGAAAAAACGACTCATGGAACAAAAGAGAAAAAGTCGAACAACTCCTTATGTAAAACCGTTGGTGGATTTGCGTACGGTTGAAGGAAACGAAAATGTCGAATTGGCAAGTGGCATAATTCTGAACGCATTACCGCTGTCCAAAGCTGCCGCCGCTCGCGATTTGCGCAAAAGACTTAACGTATTGATGGACAGTTATTGGACCCCAGAACAGATGAGAAAACTGGTACTGTCCGAAAATCGATTGACCAAATCCAGAGGCCAACAAAAAATTAAAGAAGCGACGATAAAAGGACTTCTTCGTAAGTACCCGAGATTACATTTGAAAGAAATGAAATGCGATCGAAATATGATAGCAAGCATAATTATTTGCATCAGACGTATGCTTCGCCCTGCAAGAAACAAGGAACATCCCATGTAACGGTTTAAGAAGCTACGAAGACGGCAGGAAAATGATGGCCGCTAAATTGAAGTCTCACCGAAGCAAGTTGAAATCGCGAGAAAAAAATGATCGTCCGCATAGGAGCCAACCGATGAACACAACACAAGACGACGCGGACGAGGACAGATACTCGTACAGCGATATGTCAGAGGATTAGAGTTAAAAATTATTACGACATATTTTTTTAAGATGACCATCGAACGTCCGATAAGCCAAGAAGCTTTGCATATACGATCGGGAAAACTAGTCCTTTTTTATGTATCGATATAAATGAAACGCAGGACGATGTGTGATTTGCGACGAGCGCTTAAGATTTTATTTATGCTTATCTCACTTATTTTTAACAATTACAATTTACCGGTACGTTAACGAATAAGAGAGAGAGAGAGAGAGAGAGAGAGAGAGAGAGAGAGAGTTGAATAAAAAAATGTTATTGCTTTTCAAATCATCTAAAACAAATGGTACAAAATGAACCAACGAAACGGGTATCGAAGGTACGATAAAAAATGACTGTTATGATGAAATTTACAAACGAGGCGACTCAATTTACGAAAACGTTAAAAATCCTGAAAGTTCTGAACGAGCAAACCATTGGGAGCATTAAAGTTGCGAAACCATTCCACATAAATCGTTCATTTAAAGATACTTTGCAATACATTCGAACAGAAAAGTTTTTGTATGGTTCGGAACTCATTGATTCTAATAAACTCCCAAACGAATGTATGGTGTAAAAATGACCAGCGTTTGGGAAACGGATTGAAAATGAATGATTAAACGTGAAACGCAGGCGTCAACCGCAAAGCGTTACATTTTTTTATGATAAAAAATACGATTGATAATACTTACCGGTATTTACATTGTGAAGAAAAAGAAACTTTTGTGTTGAACTTTACGCACCATCAACGCCGTTACGTACGTTATGTGATATATTTTTGCAATTTTATATAAAAAAATGTGATTACAAATGGCAATTTAATTTATGTAACATGAATTTCGATGTGTTTATCGCGATATTGTAAAAATGTTTGTAATTATTTCATGCAATAAAAGATTATGATTTTTCCGACTATTCTCATGGCAATGCGGAGAGCTTCTCTCTGATATAAAATCGAATGCAGTTGCTCCAAACTGCATTCAATTTCAATGAAGAGAAGAGCGCTCCGCATTGTCGAGTAGCGACAAGTGCGCTAGAAAAAACCAGTCCAGGAACCCTCCGCTTGGAGGGTTCAGCAACCGTCGACGAGGCAGCACAGAGCGGTCCAGGAACCCTCCGTTTGGACCGCCGTATAGTTAGCAGACAAAATTCATGAATCTTAATTTTTTTTTCACCAATCATTTGGGAATGCTTTGGGCAAATTTAGGAAATAATTATTAAAGTTTAGGAATCAATCATTTATTCGCAATAAACAAATTAAATTTGACGTATAGTTAGCAGATGACATGCTCGAATGAAGGTTTATCCTACACCATTCGATTGCAAATAGTTTGGGCAAGACAGCTGTAACGATTTCCTGGTTTGGGCAATTAATTTTCATATACAAAATCGATAATTACCTATCAACGATCTGCCTTATCGCGTAAGCGCACGCACCCGTAAGATCTACCTTACCTATATATATATATATTCACGGAAATAATGCGAACAAATGATTGGATCCCACATCTTTCTATACCAACAATTTGGGAATGGTTTGGACAAGGTTAGGAAATAATTATTAAAGTTTAGGAATCAATCATTTATTCGCAATAAACAAATTCAATTTGACGTATAGTTAGCAGATGACATGCTCGAATGAAGGTTTATCGTACACCATTCGATTGCAAATAGTTTGGGCAAGACAGCTGTAACGATTTCCTGGTTTGGGAAATTAATTTTCATATACAAAATCGATAATTACCTATCAACGATCTGCCTTATCGCGTAAGCGCACGCACCCGTAAGATCTACCTTACCTATATATATATATATATTCACGGAAATAATGCGAACAAATGATTGGATCCCACATCTTTCTATACCAACAATTTGGGAATGGTTTGGGCAAGTTTAGGAAATAATTATTAAAGTTTAGGAATCAATCATTTATTCGCAATAAACAAATTCAATTTGACGTATAGTTAGCAGATGACATGCTCGAATGAAGGTTTATCGTACACCATTCGATTGCAAATAGTTTGGGCAAGACTGCTGTAACGATTTCCTGGTTTGGGAAATTAATTTTCATATACAAAATCGATAATTACCTATCAACGATCTGCCTTATCGCGTAAGCGCACGCACCCGTAAGATCTACCTTACCTATATATATATTCACGGAAATAATGCGAACGAATGATTGGATCCCACATCTTTCTATGCCAACAATTTGGGAATGGTTTGGGCAAGTTTAGGAAATAATTATTAAAGTTTAGGAATCAATAGTTTATTCGCAATAAACAAATTCAATTTAACCTATAGTTAGCAGATGACATGACCGACCGAAAGTACACCATTCGATTGCAAATAGTTTGGGCAAGACTGCTGTAACGATTTTCTAGTTTGGGAAATTAATTTTCATAATAAAAATCGATAATTACCTATCGACGACTTGCCTTATCGCGTAAGTGCACGCAACCGTCAGATCTACCTTACCTATACACATTCACGAAAATAATGCGAACAAGTAATTGGATCCCACATCTTTCTATGCCAAGAATTTGGGAATGGTTTGGGCAAGTTTAGGAAATAATTATTAAAGTTTAGGAATCAATCATTTATTCGCAATAAACAAATTAAATTTAACGTATAGTTAGCAGATGACATGCTCGAATGAAGGTTTATCGTACACCATTCGATTGCAAATAGTTTGGGCAAGACGGCTGTAACGATTTCCTGGTTTGGGAAATTAATTTTCATACTAAAAATCGATAATTACCTATCAACGATCTGCCTTATCGCATAAGCGCACGCACCCGTCAGATCTACCTTACCTATATATATATTCACGGAAATAATGCGAACGAATGATTGGATCCCACATCTTTCTATGCCAACAATTTGGGAATGGTTTGGGCAAGTTTAGGAAATAATTATTAAAGTTTAGGAATCAATAGTTTATTCGCAATAAACAAATTCAATTTAACCTATAGTTAGCAGATGACATGACCGACCGAAAGTACACCATTCGATTGCAAATAGTTTGGGCAAGACTGCTGTAACGATTTTCTAGTTGGAGAAATTAATTTTCATAATAAAAATCGATAATTACCTATCGACGACTTGCCTTATCGCGTAAGTGCACGCAACCGTCAAATCTACCTTACCTATACACATTCACGGAAATAATGCGAACAAATGATTGGATCCCACATCTTTCTATGCCAACAATTTGGGAATGGTTTGGGCAAGTTTAGGAAATAATTATTAAAGTTTAGGAATCAATCATTTATTCGCAATAAACAAATTAAATTTGACGTATAGTTAGGAGATGACATGCTCGAATGAAGGTTTATCGTACACCATTCGATTGCAAATACTTTGGGCAAGACTGCTGTAACGATTTTCTAGTTTGGGAAATTAATTTTCATAATAAAAATCGATAATTACCTATCGACGACTTGCCTTATCGCGTAAGCGCACGCAACCGTCAGATCTAGATCACCTATACACATTCACGGAAATAATGCGAACAAATGATTGGATCCCACATCTTTCTAACCCAACAATTTGGGAATGGTTTGGGCGAGTTTAGGAAATAATTATAAAAGTTTGGGAATCAATAATTTATTCGAAATAAACAAATTAAATTTAACGTATAGTTAGCAGATGACACGATCGAATAAAAGTTTATCGCACACCATTCGATAGCAAATAGTTTGGGCAAGACTGCTGTAACGATTTCCTGGTTTGGGAAATTAATTTTCATATACAAAATCGATAATTACCTATCAACGATCTGCCTTATCGCGTAAGCGCACGCACCCGTAAGATCTACCTTACCTATATATATATTCACGGAAATAATGCGAACGAATGATTGGATCCCACATCTTTCTATGCCAACAATTTGGGAATGGTTTGGGCAAGTTTAGGAAATAATTATTAAAGTTTAGGAATCAATAGTTTATTCGCAATAAACAAATTCAATTTAACCTATAGTTAGCAGATGACATGACCGACCGAAAGTACACCATTCGATTGCAAATAGGTTGGGCAAGACTGCTGTAACGATTTTCTAGTTTGGGAAATTAATTTTCATAATAAAAATCGATAATTACCTATCGACGACTTGCCTTATCGCGTAAGTGCACGCAACCGTCAGATCTACCTTACCTATACACATTCACGAAAATAATGCGAACAAATGATTGGATCCCACATCTTTCTATGCCAAGAATTTGGGAATGGTTTGGGCAAGTTTAGGAAATAATTATTAAAGTTTAGTAATCAATCATTTATTCGCAATAAACAAATTAAATTTGACGTATAGTTAGCAGATGACATGCTCGAATGAAGGTTTATCGTACACCATTCGATTGCAAATAGTTTGGGCAAGACGGCTGTAACGATTTCCTGGTTTGGGAAATTAATTTTCATACTAAAAATCGATAATTACCTATCAACGATCTGCCTTATCGCGTAAGCGCACGCACCCGTCAGATCTACCTTACCTATATATATATTCACGGAAATAATGCGAACGAATGATTGGATCCCACATCTTTCTATGCCAACAATTTGGGAATGGTTTGGGCAAGTTTAGGAAATAATTATTAAAGTTTAGGAATCAATAGTTTATTCGCAATAAACAAATTCAATTTAACCTATAGTTAGCAGATGACATGACCGACCGAAAGTACACCATTCGATTGCAAATAGTTTGGGCAAGACTGCTGTAACGATTTTCTAGTTGGAGAAATTAATTTTCATAATAAAAATCGATAATTACCTATCGACGACTTGCCTTATCGCGTAAGTGCACGCAACCGTCAGATCTACCTTACCTATACACATTCACGGAAATAATGCGAACAAATGATTGGATCCCACATCTTTCTATGCCAACAATTTGGGAATGGTTTGGGCAAGTTTAGGAAATAATTATTAAAGTTTAGGAATCAATCATTTATTCGCAATAAACAAATTAAATTTGACGTATAGTTAGCAGATGACATGCTCGAATGAAGGTTTATCGTACACCATTCGATTGCAAATACTTTGGGCAAGACTGCTGTAACGATTTTCTAGTTTGGGAAATTAATTTTCATAATAAAAATCGATAATTACCTATCGACGACTTGCATTATCGCGTAAGTGCACGCAACCGTCAGATCTACCTTACCTTTACACATTCACGGAAATAATGCGAACAAATGATTGAATCCCACATCTTTCTATGCCAACAATTCGGGAATGGTTTGGGCAAGTTTAGGAAATAATTATTAAAGTTCAGGAATCAATCATTTATTCGCAATAAACAAATTAAATTTGACGTATACTTAGCAGATGACATGCTCGAATGAAGGTTTATCGTACACCATTCGATTGCAAATAGTTTGGGCCAGACTGCTGTAACGATTTTCTAGTTTGGGAAATTAATTTTCATAATAAAAATCGATAATTACCTATGGACGATTTGCCTTATCGCGTAAGCGCACGCAACCGTCAGGTCTGCCTTACCTATACACATTCACGGAAATAATGCGAACAAATGATTGGATCCCACATCTTTCTAACCCAACAATTTGGGAATGGTTTGGGCGAGTTTAGGAAATAATCATAAAAGTTTGGGAATCAATAATTTATTCGCAATAAACAAATTAAATTTAACGTATAGTTAGCAGATGACACGATCGAATAAAAATGTATCGCACACCATTCGATAGCAAATAGTTTGGGCAAGACGGCTGTAACGATTTCCTGGTTTGGGAAATTAATTTTCATACTAAAAATGGATAATTACCTATCAACGATCTGCCTTATCGCGTAAGCGCACGCACCCGTCAGATCTACCTTACCTATATATATATTCACGGAAATAATGCGAACGAATGATTGGATCCCACATCTTTCTATGCCAACAATTTGGGAATGGTTTGGGCAAGTTTAGGAAATAATTATTAAAGTTTAGGAATCAATAGTTTATTCGCAATAAACAAATTCAATTTAACCTATAGTTAGCAGATGACATGACCGACCGAAAGTACACCATTCGATTGCAAATAGTTTGGGCAAGACTGCTGTAACGATTTTCTAGTTGGAGAAATTAATTTTCATAATAAAAATCGATAATTACCTATCGACGACTTGCCTTATCGCGTAAGTGCACGCAACCGTCAGATCTACCTTACCTATACACATTCACGGAAATAATGCGAACAAATGATTGGATCCCACATCTTTCTATGCCAACAATTTGGGAATGGTTTGGGCAAGTTTAGGAAATAATTATTAAAGTTTAGGAATCAATCATTTATTCGCAATAAACAAATTAAATTTGACGTATAGTTAGCAGATGACATGCTCGAATGAAGGTTTATCGTACACCATTCGATTGCAAATACTTTGGGCAAGACTGCTGTAACGATTTTCTAGTTTGGGAAATTAATTTTCATAATAAAAATCGATAATTACCTATCGACGACTTGCATTATCGCGTAAGTGCACGCAACCGTCAGATCTACCTTACCTTTACACATTCACGGAAATAATGCGAACAAATGATTGGATCCCACATCTTTCTATGCCAACAATTCGGGAATGGTTTGGGCAAGTTTAGGAAATAATTATTAAAGTTCAGGAATCAATCATTTATTCGCAATAAACAAATTAAATTTGACGTATACTTAGCAGATGACATGCTCGAATGAAGGTTTATCGTACACCATTCGATTGCAAATAGTTTGGGCCAGACTGCTGTAACGATTTTCTAGTTTGGGAAATTAATTTTCATAATAAAAATCGATAATTACCTATCGACGATTTGCCTTATCGCGTAAGCGCACGCAACCGTCAGGTCTGCCTTACCTATACACATTCACGGAAATAATGCGAACAAATGATTGGATCCCACATCTTTCTAACCCAACAATTTGGGAATGGTTTGGGCGAGTGTAGGAAATAATTATAAAAGTTTGGGAATCAATAATTTATTCGCAATAAACAAATTAAATTTAACGTATAGTTAGCAGATGACACGATCGAATAAAAGTTTATCGCACACCATTCGATAGCAAATAGTTTGGGCAAGACGGCTGTAACGATTTCCTGGTTTGGGAAATTAATTTTCATACTAAAAATCGATAATTACCTATCAACGATCTGCCTTATCGCGTAAGCGCACGCACCCGTCAGATCTACCTTACCTATATATATATTCACGGAAATAATGCGAACGAATGATTAGATCCCACAGCTTTCTATGCCAACAATTTGGGAATGGTTTGGGCAAGTTTAGGAAATAATTATTAAAGTTTAGGAATCAATAGTTTATTCGCAATAAACAAATTCAATTTAACCTATAGTTAGCAGATGACATGACCGACCGAAAGTACACCATTCGATTGCAAATAGTTTGGGCAAGACTGCTGTAACGATTTTCTAGTTGGAGAAATTAATTTTCATAATAAAAATCGATAATTACCTATCGACGACTTGCCTTATCGCGTAAGTGCACGCAACCGTCAGATTTACCTTACCTATACACATTCACGGAAATAATGCGAACAAATGATTGGATCCCACATCTTTCTATGCCAACAATTTGGGAATGGTTTGGGCAAGTTTAGAAAATAATTATTAAAGTTTAGGAATCAATCATTTATTCGCAATAAACAAATTAAATTTGACGTATAGTTAGCAGATGACATGCTCGAATGAAGGTTTATCGTACACCATTCGATTGCAAATACTTTGGGCAAGACTGCTGTAACGATTTTCTAGTTTGGGAAATTAATTTTCATAATAAAAATCGATAATTACCTATCGACGACTTGCCTTATCGCGTAAGCGCACGCAACCGTCAGATCTAGATCACCTATACACATTCACGGAAATAATGCGAACAAATGATTGGATCCCACATCTTTCTAACCCAACAATTTGGGAATGGTTTGGGCGAGTTTAGGAAATAATTATAAAAGTTTGGGAATCAATAATTTATTCGAAATAAACAAATTAAATTTAACGTATAGTTAGCAGATGACACGATCGAATAAAAGTTTATCGCACACCATTCGATAGCAAATAGTTTGGGCAAGACTGCTGTAACGATTTCCTGGTTTGGGAAATTAATTTTCATATACAAAATCGATAATTACCTATCAACGATCTGCCTTATCGCGTAAGCGCACGCACCCGTAAGATCTACCTTACCTATATATATATTCACGGAAATAATGCGAACGAATGATTGGATCCCACATCTTTCTATGCCAACAATTTGGGAATGGTTTGGGCAAGTTTAGGAAATAATTATTAAAGTTTAGGAATCAATAGTTTATTCGCAATAAACAAATTCAATTTAACCTATAGTTAGCAGATGACATGACCGACCGAAAGTACACCATTCGATTGCAAATAGGTTGGGCAAGACTGCTGTAACGATTTTCTAGTTTGGGAAATTAATTTTCATAATAAAAATCGATAATTACCTATCGACGACTTGCCTTATCGCGTAAGTGCACGCAACCGTCAGATCTACCTTACCTATACACATTCACGAAAATAATGCGAACAAATGATTGGATCCCACATCTTTCTATGCCAAGAATTTGGGAATGGTTTGGGCAAGTTTAGGAAATAATTATTAAAGTTTAGTAATCAATCATTTATTCGCAATAAACAAATTAAATTTGACGTATAGTTAGCAGATGACATGCTCGAATGAAGGTTTATCGTACACCATTCGATTGCAAATAGTTTGGGCAAGACGGCTGTAACGATTTCCTGGTTTGGGAAATTAATTTTCATACTAAAAATCGATAATTACCTATCAACGATCTGCCTTATCGCGTAAGCGCATGCACCCGTCAGATCTACCTTACCTATATATATATTCACGGAAATAATGCGAACGAATGATTGGATCCCACATCTTTCTATGCCAACAATTTGGGAATGGTTTGGGCAAGTTTAGGAAATAATTATTAAAGTTTAGGAATCAATAGTTTATTCGCAATAAACAAATTCAATTTAACCTATAGTTAGCAGATGACATGACCGACCGAAAGTACACCATTCGATTGCAAATAGTTTGGGCAAGACTGCTGTAACGATTTTCTAGTTGGAGAAATTAATTTTCATAATAAAAATCGATAATTACCTATCGACGACTTGCCTTATCGCGTAAGTGCACGCAACCGTCAGATCTACCTTACCTATACACATTCACGGAAATAATGCGAACAAATGATTGGATCCCACATCTTTCTATGCCAACAATTTGGGAATGGTTTGGGCAAGTTTAGGAAATAATTATTAAAGTTTAGGAATCAATCATTTATTCGCAATAAACAAATTAAATTTGACGTATAGTTAGCAGATGACATGCTCGAATGAAGGTTTATCGTACACCATTCGATTGCAAATACTTTGGGCAAGACTGCTGTAACGATTTTCTAGTTTGGGAAATTAATTTTCATAATAAAAATCGATAATTACCTATCGACGACTTGCATTATCGCGTAAGTGCACGCAACCGTCAGATCTACCTTACCTTTACACATTCACGGAAATAATGCGAACAAATGATTGGATCCCACATCTTTCTATGCCAACAATTCGGGAATGGTTTGGGCAAGTTTAGGAAATAATTATTAAAGTTCAGGAATCAATCATTTATTCGCAATAAACAAATTAAATTTGACGTATACTTAGCAGATGACATGCTCGAATGAAGGTTTATCGTACACCATTCGATTGCAAATAGTTTGGGCCAGACTGCTGTAACGATTTTCTAGTTTGGGAAATTAATTTTCATAATAAAAATCGATAATTACCTATCGACGATTTGCCTTATCGCGTAAGCGCACGCAACCGTCAGGTCTGCCTTACCTATACACATTCACGGAAATAATGCGAACAAATGATTGGATCCCACATCTTTCTAACCCAACAATTTGGGAATGGTTTGGGCGAGTTTAAGAAATAATTATAAAAGTTTGGGAATCAATAATTTATTCGCAATAAACAAATTAAATTTAACGTATAGTTAGCAGATGACACGATCGAATAAAAATTTATCGCACACCATTCGATAGCAAATAGTTTGGGCAAGACGGCTGTAACGATTTCCTGGTTTGGGAAATTAATTTTCATACTAAAAATCGATAATTACCTATCAACGATCTGCCTTATCGCGTAAGCGCACGCACCCGTCAGATCTACCTTACCTATATATATATTCACGGAAATAATGCGAACGAATGATTGGATCCCACATCTTTCTATGCCAACAATTTGGGAATGGTTTGGGCAAGTTTAGGAAATAATTATTAAAGTTTAGGAATCAATAGTTTATTCGCAATAAACAAATTCAATTTAACCTATAGTTAGCAGATGACATGACCGACCGAAAGTACACCATTCGATTGCAAATAGTTTGGGCAAGACTGCTGTAACGATTTTCTAGTTGGAGAAATTAATTTTCATAATAAAAATCGATAATTACCTATCGACGACTTGCCTTATCGCGTAAGTGCACGCAACCGTCAGATCTACCTTACCTATACACATTCACGGAAATAATGCGAACAAATGATTGGATCCCACATCTTTCTATGCCAACAATTTGGGAATGGTTTGGGCAAGTTTAGGAAATAATTATTAAAGTTTAGGAATCAATCATTTATTCGCAATAAACAAATTAAATTTGACGTATAGTTAGCAGATGACATGCTCGAATGAAGGTTTATCGTACACCATTCGATTGCAAATACTTTGGGCAAGACTGCTGTAACGATTTTCTAGTTTGGGAAATTAATTTTCATAATAAAAATCGATAATTACCTATCGACGACTTGCATTATCGCGTAAGTGCACGCAACCGTCAGATCTACCTTACCTTTACACATTCACGGAAATAATGCGAACAAATGATTGGATCCCACATCTTTCTATGCCAACAATTCGGGAATGGTTTGGGCAAGTTTAGGAAATAATTATTAAAGTTCAGGAATCAATCATTTATTCGCAATAAACAAATTAAATTTGACGTATACTTAGCAGATGACATGCTCGAATGAAGGTTTATCGTACACCATTCGATTGCAAATAGTTTGGGCCAGACTGCTGTAACGATTTTCTAGTTTGGGAAATTAATTTTCATAATAAAAATCGATAATTACCTATCGACGATTTGCCTTATCGCGTAAGCGCACGCAACCGTCAGGTCTGCCTTACCTATACACATTCACGGAAATAATGCGAACAAATGATTGGATCCCACATCTTTCTAACCCAACAATTTGGGAATGGTTTGGGCGAGTTTAGGAAATAATTATAAAAGTTTGGGAATCAATAATTTATTCGCAATAAACAAATTAAATTTAACGTATAGTTAGCAGATGACACGATCGAATAAAAGTTTATCGCACACCATTCGATAGCAAATAGTTTAGGCAAGACGGCTGTAACGATTTCCTGGTTTGGGAAATTAATTTTCATACTAAAAATCGATAATTACCTATCAACGATCTGCCTTATCGCGTAAGCGCACGCACCCGTCAGATCTACCTTACCTATATATATATTCACGGAAATAATGCGAACGAATGATTAGATCCCACATCTTTCTATGCCAACAATTTGGGAATGGTTTGGGCAAGTTTAGGAAATAATTATTAAAGTTTAGGAATCAATAGTTTATTCGCAATAAACAAATTCAATTTAACCTATAGTTAGCAGATGACATGACCGACCGAAAGTACACCATTCGATTGCAAATAGTTTGGGCAAGACTGCTGTAACGATTTTCTAGTTGGAGAAATTAATTTTCATAATAAAAATCGATAATTACCTATCGACGACTTGCCTTATCGCGTAAGTGCACGCAACCGTCAGATTTACCTTACCTATACACATTCACGGAAATAATGCGAACAAATGATTGGATCCCACATCTTTCTATGCCAACAATTTGGGAATGGTTTGGGCAAGTTTAGAAAATAATTATTAAAGTTTAGGAATCAATCATTTATTCGCAATAAACAAATTAAATTTGACGTATAGTTAGCAGATGACATGCTCGAATGAAGGTTTATCGTACACCATTCGATTGCAAATAGTTTGGGCAAGACTGCTGTAACAATTTTCTAGTTTGGGAAATTAATTTTCATAATAAAAATCGATAATTACCTATCGACGACTTGCCTTATCGCGTAAGCGCACGCAACCGTCAGATCTACCTCACCTATACACATTCACGGAAATAATGCGAACAAATGATTGGATCCCACATCTTTCTAAACCAACAATTTGGGAATGGTTTGGGCGAGTTTAGGAAATAATTATAAAAGTTTGGGAATCAATAATTTATTCGCAATAAAGAAATTAAATTTAACGTATAGTTAGCAGATGACACGATCGAATAAAAGTTTATCGCACACCATTCGATAGCAAATAGTTTGGGCAAGACGGCTGTAACGATTTCCTGGTTTGGGAAATTAATTTTCATACTAAAAATCGATAATTACCTATCAACGATCTGCCTTATCGCGTAAGCGCACGCACCCGTCAGATCTACCTTACCTATATATATATTCACGGAAATAATGCGAACGAATGATTAGATCCCACATCTTTCTATGCCAACAATTTGGGAATGGTTTGGGCAAGTTTAGGAAATAATTATTAAAGTTTAGGAATCAATAGTTTATTCGCAATAAACAAATTCAATTTAACCTATAGTTAGCAGATGACATGACCGACCGAAAGTACACCATTCGATTGCAAATAGTTTGGGAAAGACTGCTGTAACGATTTTCTAGTTTGGGAAATTAATTTTCATAATAAAAATCGATAATTACCTATCGACGATTTGCCTTATCGCGTAAGCGCACGCAACCGTCAGGTCTGCCTTACCTATACACATTCACGGAAATAATGCGAACAAATGATTGGATCCCACATCTTTCTAACCCAACAATTTGGGAATGGTTTGGGCGAGTTTAGGAAATAATTATAAAAGTTTGGGAATCAATAATTTATTCGCAATAAACAAATTAAATTTAACGTATAGTTAGCAGATGACACGATCGAATAAAAGTTTATCGCACACCATTCGATAGCAAATAGTTTGGGCAAGACGGCTGTAACGATTTCCTGGTTTGGGAAATTAATTTTCATACTAAAAATCGATAATTACCTATCGACGACTTGCATTATCGCGTAAGTGCACGCAACCGTCAGATCTACCTTACCTATACACATTAACGGAAATAATGCGAACAAATGATTGGATCCCACATCTTTCTATGCCAACAATTCGGGAATGGTTTGGGCGAGTTTAGGAAATAATTATTAAAGTTCAGGAATCAATCATTTATTCGCAATAAATAAATTAAATTTGACGTATACTTAGCAGATGACATGCTCGAATGAAGGTTTATCGTACACCATTCGATTGCAAATAGTTTGGGCAAGACTGCTCTAACGATTTTCTAGTTTGGGAAATTAATTTTCATAATAAAAATCGATAATTACCTATCGACGATTTGCCTTATCGCGTAAGCGCACGCAACCGTCAGGTCTGCCTTACCTATACACATTCACGGAAATAATGCGAACAAATGATTGGATCCCACATCTTTCTAACCCAACAATTTGGGAATGGTTTGGGCGAGTTTAGGAAATAATTATAAAAGTTTGGGAATCAATAATTTATTCGCAATAAACAAATTCAATTTAACGTATAGTTAGCAGATGACACGATCGAATAAAAGTTTATCGCACACCATTCGATAGCAAATAGTTTGGGCAAGACGGCTGTAACGATTTCCTGGTTTGGGAAATTAATTTTCATACTAAAAATCGATAATTACCTATCAACGATCTGTCTTATCACGTAAGCGCACGCACCCGTCAGATCTACCTTACCTATACACATTCACGGAAATAATGCGAACAAATGATTGGATCCCACATCTTTCTAACCCAACAATTTGGGAATGGTTTGGGCGAGTTTAGGAAATAATTATAAAAGTTTGGGAATCAATAATTTATTCGCAATAAACAAATTAAATTTAACGTATAGTTAGCAGATGACACGATCGAATAAAAGTTTATCGCACACCATTCGATAGCAAATAGTTTGGGCAAGACGGCTGTAACGATTTCCTGGTTTGGGAAATTAATTTTCATACTAAAAATCGATAATTACCTATCAACGATCTGCCTTATCGCGTAAGCGCACGCACCCGTCAGATCTACCTTACCTATATATATATTCACGGAAATAATGCGAACGAATGATTAGATCCCACATCTTTCTATGCCAACAATTTGGGAATGGTTTGGGCAAGTTTAGGAAATAATTATTAAAGTTTAGGAATCAATAGTTTATTCGCAATAAACAAATTCAATTTAACCTATAGTTAGCAGATGACATGACCGACCGAAAGTACACCATTCGATTGCAAATAGTTTGGGCAAGACTGCTGTAACGATTTTCTAGTTTGGGAAATTAATTTTCATAATAAAAATCGATAATTACCTATCGACGACTTGCATTATCGCGTAAGTGCACGCAACCGTCAGATCTACCTTACCTATACACATTCACGGAAATAATGCGAACAAATGATTGGATCCCACATCTTTCTATGCCAACAATTCGGGAATGGTTTGGGCAAGTTTAGGAAATAATTATTAAAGTTCAGGAATCAATCATTTATTCGCAATAAATAAATTAAATTTGACGTATACTTAGCAGATGACATGCTCGAATGAAGGTTTATCGTACACCATTCGATTGCAAATAGTTTGGGCAAGACTGCTCTAACGATTTTCTAGTTTGGGAAATTAATTTTCATAATAAAAATCGATAATTACCTATCGACGATTTGCCTTATCGCGTAAGCGCACGCAACCGTCAGGTCTGCCTTACCTATACACATTCACGGAAATAATGCGAACAAATGATTGGATCCCACATCTTTCTAACCCAACAATTTGGGAATGGTTTGGGCGAGTTTAGGAAATAATTATAAAAGTTTGGGAATCAATAATTTATTCGCAATAAACAAATTAAATTTAACGTATAGTTAGCAGATGACACGATCGAATAAAAGTTTATCGCACACCATTCGATAGCAAATAGTTTGGGCAAGACGGCTGTAACGATTTCCTGGTTTGGGAAATTAATTTTCATACTAAAAATCGATAATTACCTATCAACGATCTGCCTTATCACGTAAGCGCACGCACCCGTCAGATCTACCTTACCTATACACATTCACGGAAATAATGCGAACAAATGATTGGATCCCACATCTTTCTAACCCAACAATTTGGGAATGGTTTGGGCGAGTTTAGGAAATAATTATAAAAGTTTGGGAATCAATAATTTATTCGCAATAAACAAATTAAATTTAACGTATAGTTAGCAGATGACACGATCGAATAAAAGTTTATCGCACACCATTCGATAGCAAATAGTTTGGGCAAGACGGCTGTAACGATTTCCTGGTTTGGGAAATTAATTTTCATACTAAAAATCGATAATTACCTATCAACGATCTACCTTATCGCGTAAGCGCACGCACCCGTCAGATCTACCTTACCTATATATATATTCACGGAAATAATGCGAACGAATGATTAGATCCCACATCTTTCTATGCCAACAATTTGGGAATGGTTTGGGCAAGTTTAGGAAATAATTATTAAAGTTTAGGAATCAATAGTTTATTCGCAATAAACAAATTCAATTTAACCTATAGTTAGCAGATGACATGACCGACCGAAAGTACACCATTCGATTGCAAATAGTTTGGGCAAGACTGCTGTAACGATTTTCTAGTTTGGGAAATTAATTTTCATAATACAAATCGATAATTACCTATCGACGACTTGCATTATCGCGTAAGTGCACGCAACCGTCAGATCTACCTTACCTATACACATTCACGGAAATAATGCGAACAAATGATTGGATCCCACATCTTTCTATGCCAACAATTCGGGAATGGTTTGGGCAAGTTTAGGAAATAATTATTGAAGTTTAGGAATCAATCATTTATTCGCAATAAACAAATTTAATTTAACGGATAGTTAGCAGATGACATGATAGAAAGAAGGTTTATCGTACACCATTCGATTGCAAATAGTTTGGGCAAGACTGCTGTAACGGTTTCCTAGTTTGGAAAATTCATTTTCATAATTAATATCGATAATTACCTTTCGACGATCTGCCTTATCGCGTAAACGGACGCACCCGTCAGATCTACCTTACCTGTATATGTAATCCCGGAAATAATGCGAAAAAATTATTGGATCCCACATCTTTCTATGCCAACAATTTGGGAATGGTGTGGGCAACTTTAGGAAGTAATTATTAAAGTTTAGGAAACAATAATTTATTCGCAATAAACAAATTAAATTTAACGTATAGTTAGCAGATGACGTGATGCAAAAGTTTTTCGTCGACCATTCGATTGAAAATAGTATGGGCAAGACTGCTGTAACGATTTCCTAGTTTGGGAAATTAATTTCCATAATTAAAATCGATAATTACCTTTTGACGATCTGCGTTATCGCGTAAACGGACGCACCCGTCAGATCTACCATATCTGTATATATATTTCCGGAAATAATGAAAAAGAATGATGGGATCCCACATCTTTCTATGCCAACAATTTGGGAATGTCTTAGCAACTTTAGGAAATAATTATTAAAGTTTAGGACTCAATAGTTTATTCGCAATAAACAAATGCAATTTAACCTATAGTTAGCAGATGACAAGACCGACCGAAAGTACACCATTCGATTGCAAATAGTTTGGGCAAGACTGACGTAACGATTTCTTGGTTTGGGAAATTAATTTTCATAATTAAAATCGATAATCTTTCAACGATCTGCCTTATCGTGTAAATGCACGCAACCGTCAGATTTACCTTACCTGTATATATATATATACACGGAAATAATGCGAAAAAATAATTGAACCCCACATCTTTCTTTGCCTACAATTTAGGAATGGTTTAGGAACTTTTCGGAAATTATACAAGTTTGGGAATCCATTTATTCCCTACTGTAGCTTGGGCAAGACTGAACAAACGAATTCCAAGTTTGAAAAATAAATTTCTATAATCAAAATCGATAATTACCTTCCGATAATCCGCATTATCACCGAAACGAACGCAACTTTGCTATCTACCTTACCGAGATATATATTCACGGAAATAATGTGAAAAATTGGTTTGATCTTATATCTTTCTATATCAACAGTTTGAGCAAGTTCAGGGAATAATAATCAAACTTTGGAAATCAACACTTTGTTTACAATTAGTAAATTCAATTGAGAGTATAGATAGTAGGTGAAATGTTCTAAACAAGGTTTTCTTTTACACTATTCAATTGAAAATCGTTCTGGACATGACTGAAATCGCAATTCTGTAGCTTGAGAAATAATTTTTCATATTTACAATCGATAAGTACCTTTTGACAATCTGCCTTATGGCGTAAACGTACGCAACTATGAGATCCACCTAACTTGTATATAAATTCGCGGAAATAATGTGAAAAATTAATTGGATCTCACATCTTTCTATGCCAACAATTAGGGAATAGTTTGCGCAAATTATAGATGTTTATGCATACCAACGATTGGTGTAATAATTTGTTAAGTACATATTTCAACTTTATCATGTTACTCCATTCTCCAATTCTTATAGCGGTGGTGCTTATAAAACGCTGAAAACTTGTTGACAAAGAGCTACGTGAAAAATGGTTTATTATATTTCAGTCTTTATACAGTCTTACACTTCAGTTTTATAACCGTTATATCTTGTGGCGATAACGATTAGACTTTCAGTCTTTAATTTCATGTATTAGCATTACTATCACAAGTTTTTTATACTTTTCTTACATATAATATATCTTTATAATATTAAACATTCAAATTAACGTCTCATGGATGTACGGTAGACATTATTCCAGCAACAATGAATAAATTTCAATTTTTTAAAACCCACTGTAAATTTTTCGCTGTTTCAATATTTTGAATTTGTTTCAATTTCGCAAAAACTTGAGTAGAACACTTTTATTGTTATAATTGAAAATTATTGTTCGAAGTATCTTATACAGGTTGTCCCAGAAGGGTATGTAATTCTTGCAATGATAAATCGGAGATGATATATGTAATGATAATTCTGAGTCGATTGGTATATGCATGTATGGGCCTCCGATCGACCCCGGATATATATTTTTTTTAATTGATCAATCACTTACGCGCGCCACGTCGGTGAGCAACGCGCGCGAGTAGTGGTGCCACGAGCCGCAAACCACCCACCATACGAGCGTACGCGCGGTAAGCCTGCGTTATCGGTCTGAGGCTACACAGCTTACCGTGCGTGTGCTCGAGGTGGAGGGCTAGTCCCTCGCGACACCACTTCCCGCGTGCGTTGCTCACGGACGTAGCGCGCGTATGTTATTGGTCAATTTAAAAAATTAGAAATGAATCAGTGGTCCATTGGAGACCCATACACGCATATATCAATTGACTCAGAATTACATCCCCGATCTACCATTGCAAGGATGACATACCCTTCTGGGACACCCTATATAAGATACTTAGTACAGTAATTTTCAATTATAACAATATTATAAAATAACAGACTAAAAAAAATATGAAAATATTCGAAAAATTTATTTTCTTTCAAATTAATTTGATTCGTGAATTATTTGTTTTGAATTTGAATTGAGCTTTTCCAAAAATAAGTTTTCTACTCAAGTTTTTCCGAAATTAAAGAAAATTCAAAACACTGAAACATCGATAAATTTACAGTGGTTTTAAAAAATGAAAGAATTGATCTGACACGGGAGAAAAAAACTTCTTTGAACATTTTCATAATTTTTCTCCATTCAACAATGAATTAGTAACCTTTTAACGTTGTTGATATTCGAAATTACTGGGCTCAGTATCTTACATGTAATTGATTTGTTCACGTTGATATAGCATTAGTACTACTTAAAATTTTCATGCTATTTATGTTGCAGGACTAATTTCTGCAATACATCCTTGATTAATGTATTTGTTTTTATGATTATAATATAATTTGTTCATCAAGAATATTTTCATTGCAGTGTTTTTGTAATTTTAGTTTTCAGGCTTTTGCGGCCGTTGACGATATTATTTAAATGGAAGTTTACTATTTAATGTTTTTTTTATCATTTGATTTATTTTCAACTTTGAATAAAATCTACCGAATGAACTAATTGCAAAATTTTTGTAATGTAATTTCTGCATAGGAAGAAAAGCTTTGAGAATGAAAAAATTCAATGAAAACATACGTCTGCTGTTTTTTGTTCAACTCTTTCCTTTTAATTGTTGAAGCAGACAAAAACTCTTCAAAAATGAAGAAAAAAAATAACGACACACGTGTGTGTGTGTGTGAACAACTTTCATGTTGTTCATCAGCGGGTCGATTCTGGATGGGAAATTTAACCCATTAACGCCGAACAGAACACTTTTTTGGTTGATGTTGATGTTCTTAATGCAATAAGAAAATTGAAGTGGATCTACAAGGCAGCCATGTACTTTACTGTTTTCGGGTGTGCTCTTTCGATTTTCGGCGTAAAAATCTCATTTTGATGGCTCCAAAGCACAATATGGCGGATTTTATGAGAAAAAGTACCGAAAAATCGAATTTAAATTTGAATTCGGACTAAGATCATTGGTGATCTGAATAGTTTAAATTGAAGGAAAATATATTTTTTCAAACTTCAAGTCACTATAACTTTTCCTAAATCGCGGAAATAACCTGAAATTTTGTAGAACTCGGATTTTCTTGTATATTTTTTTTAAATTAATGTTTTCCCGAGCATCTTTTCGTGCAAATGTAATTTTATGTTGAATAGAACATTACTTTATACGTTTTAGTTAATTTTACGTTTTCGATTCAACATAGCGGTAAAAAAATGGGAAATATATCACTTTTTTCGCAATCATAAGTACCAGAATTTGTCGTCTTGTCAGTTCCAAAGGATTTTTCTTATTTTGGTAACCTTTGAATCCAAATGTGGTAACAAATTTCAAAAATTCAAGATGACGGATGCAAATTTAAAAAATCGTAATTTCCAAATGCAGAAAATACTTTCGTTATCTGCATAACATTTGTAAGCTAAAGTACTCTTGATAAGTGTGATGCTGGATGTTGTTTTTTCAGAAAAAAACTCACGAAATCTCGAAATCCTGTAGGGTGCAATATTATCATGATACATTTTTTTCTCAAAAACACATCCAGCATCGAATTTCAGTTATTCTACCGAAATTTCCGTAACAGAATCGAAATTCCTATAACTGGTATCGATAAATAGGTTTTTGAAACGTTTTTTTTTTTAATTGAGCAGAAAAATAAAACGATCATTTTATACAGCAATATATATAGCAGCAATTGGTGCTATTATGGTACAGTCAGCGCATCCTTGTATGTTTGGTTGCATATCATCGCACTTCAACCAACGGCCTGATGGTTTCCGACAATACGCCACGAAGTGGCCCGGAAGATGTTGAATGACCCCTATCAATCTGTAATTAGAAAACAGTATATATGTTTTTAATTATCATAATTTATTGGATATATTCCTTTCTTCAAAAATCCGTGTGAACAATATCGATCAATCGACATGTTTATTGTTATCGAATTGTTCGTTTTGTGATTGGCTATTGAATGAGCCGAAGCGACGGCTGTCAAATGAGCAAAATGACAAGTCGTATGAATATGTCAAATTGTACTCTGCCATAACCAACGCATATAGTTGCCCATTTAAAAAAGTTTTGTTGCTATTTTTGTTATAAAAAGGAGTGTTAAATATATTGATTTTAAAATTTGAGGAACGCTGAAATTAGCACGACTGACCAAGAATAAAATGTAGAAAGTTTTGTTGATAGAAGTGGGTGAAGTTAAAATACAAACGTCAAAAAAATTCCACCGCGAGAGGAACGTATCAGTAAGAAAAGAAATTCGTATTAAATTTTTGGTCCACTCTGACTAAAAATGATCTTATCACTTCGTTTCAGATTTTTAATTATACTATCAGTACTGCAATGACAATTACAGTAAGTAAAAAGTTTTAAGTACATTCATTGAGTTGATTTTTCATTGATGATTTACGGATGGAAAACAAGGTAGAACGCGCGAAGCGCGCGTCTGGGCTAGTAATACAAATATCTTTTATGTTCACAATAACTCACCGATATTGTTCTCCTAAATCCAGTGAAAATGGTACATCGGCTAATCGGCATCGAAGATGCTGTGTTTTCCGCAAGTGGGTTCTCGTATCCAAGTCAATCATCATATGAAAATGGGGCCGAACAGTTTGTGTGACTAAACCGGGACAGTCTTTTTGGCGACATTTCACGTTAAAGTAATTTTTATGAAATTTAATTGCATCTTGCAAAGATCCGATGCCTTTGCTATTAATAGTTGTACCATTCACATCCAAGTACGCAACGTCGGTTGGTAATGACGAGATGCAGTGCGGGTTATCGCACGTAGAATCAATCGTTGCACTTGGCTCGGTTGGCTCGGAATAAGCGAATAGATATTTCCATATGGATGTTATAGAGTCTTCAGCAATTAGCTTATGAGGTTTAATCGTCGAAGCGTTAGAGTCTTTTACAAGCGGATAAAACTCGTTAAGAAGAAGGATGCGCTCTCGGAGTACTTCCGCTGATGGACCGACATTAATGAGTTTGCAGATGAATTTCAAAGTGCGATTGCTCGACGATTGTAGAAATGTTAGGTATTTTGCATCGTAAATAGCACCGAATTGTACAATATGAACGATCGCATCGAATCCACAAGTTTGTTGAAGATCGACAGAAATGTTATTTATTTTCATGATTCCTGTTTTCGAGCCGTTTTTTAGAAGAAAACCCTTTTTCCCTCGATTTTCGAGCCTCTCGTTGACGAATTTAATTTGCGGATATGGCTGGAAATAAAATCCTTCTTTGGAAGTTTTGTTTTTTATTTTTGGGTCCAATTTTTTTTTACTCTCAGTAGGCATATCTTCCTCTATTGATTTAGAATAATTATGGTCGCTGATTAACGGCGAGCCCAAGAAAATAGGTTTTGCTAAATTGATGTCAGACGGTTCAGTATCCGTGTTGGAATCAACGCTTTCGCTCAAGATGTTCTGATCAATCTTTGTAATCAATACGTGGTCAACATTGTGATCTTCGAGATACGTTTCATTTGCGTTGGTGAATGAGGTTTTTTCGTTAATCAATCCTTTCCAGGCTTCGCCACATGCTAAGTCGGAATCGTTTAATGTTCGAGGTCTATCAATTAAGCGGCCAATTAATTCGGAATTAACATCGAAATCGAGTGATTCAGATACGGTGTTTGCTGATCCACGTGCTGAATGCCGGCCAGGAGCGAGTTCCGAACGTGGCTCGATAAACGTAGATACTGGAGTTGATGTATTTTGTTTTGAAATAAATTTCGGCTTTTCCGAGAGAATCGCTCGAGAAGTCGGAGTCGAATCGTGAATGAAATTTTCATGATGCTGAGATTTCTTGATATTTCGCTTCAAAATAAATGTTGGCTTTTCAGTCAGAATAGTTCGAGTAGTGGGAGTCGAAGCGTGCGCGAAGTTTTCTTGATGGTGGGTAGAATCGGAATTGCCATCGGTTTTGGAGGAAGACAATATCGGCATTCTATGATTGTGATTGAAGTGTTTTAATTTTGTCGCGACCTCGTTGGTTCCCGAATGAAGATTGTCAATATTCTCCTTCAAAAATCGATTGGCAGAACATGGTAAATTAATTCCTTCGAAAATCCTATTCCTCATTTCCGCGAAATATCCCTCTTGCGAAGCTGTTGTTGCATGAGATTGTATACCAGGGAGCGCTGCAGCTGTCCATATAGGGAATTCTTTAGCGATCCGTTCCAACGATTGAATAAATTCTGGAAAATAAAAACTGTTTACAGCGTCGCCGCCCACAGTTGATTGATCGAGAGGTGTGCACGATCTAATTATGCTTTTGATCCATTGATGCGTCAAAGTTAAATTTTTTTCTGATTTATCTTCGGGTAAATTTAAAGCGCTCGTAGCTTCCTTTTGATGTTCTATGTTGCTTATAGATGTCTCAAGCTTCTCGATGATTGTGCGGCGGTCAGCAATGGATTCTTCTAAGAGGCGCCTGGCTTCAAAAACGGAAACGGCTTTTTCTGATGCCATGCTTTGTTGATTCTGATCGAGATGGAGAGCAACGATACAAGTTAGACGGAAAATATTCTCGAACTCTCTGATCGTTTGGCAGTCAATCATCAACGCGACTGTACGAAGATAAAATCCCTTGACGATGGGGTGACGCAAATTTTGAATGCATTTCCATCTGGCAACCGCGGCCATCTGGTGTGCGACATCTGCTCTTATCACCGTGTTAAACGGACGTGGCAGTTTGTGGCCTTCATTGATTGCCCAACTAAAAAGAACGTCTACGTATTCTTTTAGAGTCATACGATTGAATGTCTCGCACATCGCTAACAGCAGAGCACGACCCAGATCTGCCATAGCTTCGTCTGGAATTGTTGCTCCACACTCTCGAATCCATTCACGGAGCCAAAACGATATAAAAGAAGCATCGTGCTTCTCAGATAGCATTTGATAAACCGGTAAAGTTTTGCCCTCGAAATTAATCGTAACTGTGTAGAGAAAAATGTGACCGGTTTGGTGTCCTGGAAAAATTTCGAATTTTTTGACTACTTTGCCCGTAGCGTCAAGACATATTTGCGAAGAACCCTTTTTTATTCTACAGTATTCTTTTTCGATAAAAACTTGTTCCGGACTGCAGTAAAACACGAAAAACTTCTTTGCACCGATTTCACGAATGCTGTGTGCATATCGAAAATTTTGCATCATGTTCTGGATGTTCGAAATCATATCCATCTTCTTTATCGATGTTATTCCGAGATCTTTGTTTTGTTCCATTTTGGCTTGTCTGAGTACGTTACTTTTGCTGATCCATGGTGGTTCGTTCTCACCAAATTCCATATTTTTCGAGAGAACATTTTGTCGATAACCCGCCACTCTTCGCCGTTTCAATTCTTTTGCTAGTGATTTGCGTTGTGGTCCATTCAATGGTCGTTTCACTTCTTCGTGGTAATCCATACGAGTGTCGCGTGTTTTAATCAGCAATTTCAATTTACCGTCGACGGGTTTTTCGATTGCGGTACCAACGATAACATTTGAACATTTTTTACTTTTACATACACCTTTAAATTTCAAAAAATATCCAGATATCAGATCGATGCAGTTATCATTATCATCGGTTTCTTCTGAACGTATGTGGGACCATTTTCCGATAAACGCACAAGAAAATTTGTATTTATTCCAAAATGCTTTCGTGATAACGTTTGGCCAAATTCGCGATTTCAATTTTTTTTTTCTTTTGATTCGATGCAGCCTCAGGTTTTATCAACGCCCACTCGACAGATGACAGAGTCAAAGGGAAGACATCAGTTTCTGGATCTTCATTCTCGTCATCGCGGTACGACGACTCGGAAGATTCCGAATAATTGGATGACTGATCGACGAAATCCTCATCAAGGACGGAATAAGTTTTTAGGGGTGATTGAACAACGATACCCGAGTTACGACGAGCTGCGTCAAGATGACCGTTTTTGTTCTCTCTCACGTGTGTGTACACCGAATGTGGTTTCCAACGGCCATCAAGTTCATTACTCATGTCTTTCCAACATTGTGAGTTGCTCGGTGGAAAATCATTTGTTTTAAAGTTGTGGATGTATTTTTTAATCAGTTGAACAGCTTCGGTATCAGAAACGCTGCGTGGTCTGCCCATCTAGAAAAACAAAAAAAAATACAATCTGCTTTTGGAAGTTATGAAAAACTTGATTCATATTAACATCATTAGCGGTCAGATTTCACGAAAGGATTTCGATTTTTTTCACTCCAAATTTTAAGATCCTTGATTTTTACAGGTACTTATTAATTGGTTTAGGCATACAAAAGAGACTTCCGAAAATTGACGATAATTTTTTTTAACCCTAACTTCGGCTGTGGTGGGAACCACTTTCACGATCTTCCTTCCACTAAAAATGACAGTACAAAAATGAGGCCGAAATCGTTGGCTCCGTGTGTTCTCAAGACTGATAAATTTCAGATTCAATTAGTGGCTTGAATTTCACAAAAAATGCCAGATTCTCAATTCGGATTGAGGAGACCGAGGTCATGCTTAGACAATTAGCTCTATTGTACCCTGATGTATTGAAAGAGTTCGACTATCCACTAGGCTTGCCTGTATTTAGATATAATTTGGTGTCCGCAAGGGAACTAACAGTTACATTTGTAAACTTAGAAAAAACGCTTTGAAGCTTTTGAGGACTACCACATCGAAGCGTGTTGAGCCCTGTTTTGTACACAATATATAGGACAAAATTAGAGTTAAATGTTGTTGACCGATGCAAAATTGCTCCATTTGCCGATGACGTTATTGTTGACAGGGAAAAACACAGTATACCCGCGGCTATTACGTTGATTGAAAGATCTGTTACTCGCTTCAATAGGTTCCTCGAAAACAGCGGACTTCAGATGGCACTGGAAAATGTAGCAACCCCGTTGTCTCTGAAGACGATTAGTTCAACTATTTTTTATTTGCTGTGTGTCTGAAGTATTTATTCGTTAGTAAAAGGAATTCATGAGTTCCCTCTAAATTCTTTAATTATTTATTTAGTACTAAACAGTATTATTCATGAATTGAATTCCAATTGAATCTTAGGTACATACTAAGATTCAACATTAGAAAATGTAATTGAATAAAAATAAATAAATGTGGCAACAATGTAAAAGAATTGCGGCGATTCCTCAATAAACTTGTATTACTTATATTAAATATTGGATCGAATTGTTTGCCAAAGTGCGTACGCTAGATAAAAACTTGATAACATTGTACCAATGTAATTTTATTTTTTCGTAACGTGTAACATGGGCGATTTCAAGAAAAAGTGATGGCGAAAGATTGTCATTTAAGAAAATACGTAAGTACAATTATAGACGTTTGAGTACAATGATAATTGGATAAAGAACAACGTCACCAGTAACATTGGGGGAGACAAATATTACAAGTACCACGTGTTATTTTAAACAGAAGTAATGATGTCTTGAAACATAAGGAAGATTTAAACGTAAGAAATACTGCGATGTACCGAATTAAAATAATATTACCGATTACTGCTTTCACCATAATGTTCTCGTTGCCTTGATACTATATTGCAAAATAATAAAACGTACGCTTGCACAATGTCCGCTCATACGTTAATCTTCATTCGTATTTTTTACACTGTTGAAAATGCAGCTTTTGGATCTCTTTTAATTTTATATGCCAAAGTTGCATATCGCTGACGTTGGGTCTTTTTTTTTCAAATTCCTTTTTCCAATTTCATCTCCATTTTTATCGATTGAAGAAAAAAATTTATTTCATTTTTGTATATTTTGAACTCTGATTCTTTTGTATATTCAACGCAATCTAGCGAATGAGTTTAATGAGATAGTTGAGAAAAAGAAAAAAAAAGAGTAAGGAGAATCGAAAAGGTCGGTAGGGAATGTGATGGTTACTTAATGTTTTGGTTATGAATAGAAATTAAGAAACTGTCACAATTGCTGAAAGTTGATCTTGCCATTTTTTATTGTACATACTTTTATCAACATTTTTTCTTCGTCGATCGCATTAGTTAATGGTCACGTATTGGAACGTACTAAATGTGTAAGAAAAGAGAAATAGTTTACATCTGTACAAAGTTTAAGGTTTTCATTTATCAACAACGGAAAAAGACTACTGATTTAGAATTGTGCACGACTAATCGTATCATTTAAGGCCTTAGGCCACTCTAGAAACCGAAAAATAGGCTTTTGGGGGATTTTTTTCCAGAAAAACTACAAAATAAATCGAGATTACAAAAAAGGATGTCTATCATACTGTCAGTGACTGTATACAATAATTTATTTGAAGCGATTGATTTCAAAATAGCGGCTGTGCAGCGTTTATCTCAAAACTGCATTTTTAAGTTGGCCGGGAACATAACTCAGACAATTTTCAGTCGATTCACTTGAAATGTTAAATATATCTTGAAAAATACATTGTTTATCGCAGGACGTAGGATTTTTTTTAAATTTTGCATAGTTCATCTGTTATTAACAATTATCTGACGGTTTTTAGGCAAATTTTTGGAGTTCGGTTTTTTAATGTCATAATATTTAGAGTAATATTTTTGGGTTCGGTTAGTTAATGTCATAATATTTAGAGTGGAAATATTTTGTAAATTTTCGACGTGCTAAAAATGAAAACAAAGAAAAATCAAACATTTTATTTGTAATCGACGGTAATCGGCCGTCGCCATTTATCAACTTATTATTGAATAAACAAAAAAAACAAAACGAACAAAAAAAGAATAAAGAAAAAATCGAATGAGGTTGAATTCTAAACCGACAATTTCAATCCTTTAGAACATGAAATAGACTATAATTAACACCCTAACGTACCATATAGAAATCAAAATTATATGTTATTTAGATCTACACTGCCAGCCAAAAGTTTTCGGACACCCCACATAATCGCAAAACTTTTGAGTGCTGGATAATTGCCAAATAATGTTAGAGTAATATTATTCATTTCATTTATTATTTCACGCAGATACTATAAAGATCTATATGATTAAGTAATTTTACAGAGCTTTATATTAGCTTCGTAAAATAATTATTATTCTACCATAAGTTTGCAATGATCCAAAGTGATATTAAGTTTTGCAGTTATCTGAAGTGTCCGAATACTTTTGACTGGTAGTGTATATTCGAATTCATTAACGCCACCACATATTTCGAGTATTATATATATATATATATATATATATATATATATATATATATATATATATATATATATATATAGTATTATATAATATATACCGTCGCTTAAAAGTTTGGATACACCAGTCAATATTTCTTGCTGCACTAAAAGTCACGTAGCTTCGTAAAAAAAAGATAACCAAATTTACCGAACGGCGTTTTGACGGGAATAAATTCAGCTTTATATTGCTTTTCTGAAATATTTTTTTATAATTTTCTTTTCGACCCGGTACGCACTTTCATACGTGACTGATTTTCGGCTTTTTTCGACCATCGAGAATTGGGCGCATGACTTATGCAAAAAAAAAATTCTTACGTTTATCCATGAACTTAAATAGCAGGGTAGCATGACCTTCATTTGCGTTTTTTATAAAGTTTTGTACGATTTTTTTCGCAATGTTATTTCATTTTTTGCTAAAAAAGACTAATTCCAGATAATGCAATATAACTCAAGAACTAGAGGGTTTAAGAAGAAATGTCAAGGACGAAAAACGTCGCGTAAGCTTATACTGGATAGACTGGCATTTTTTAAAGAATTTTCCTGTGAGACTTTTTCTCACAGGAAAACTTCCATTAATCCGATAGAATTGGAGTAAGACTGTATATACAAGCATTCTTTTATGAATTGCCTATAAAATAATGATAAATCGATATTGAGCAAATTTGATTGTTTTCGCATATTAATATTGCACTGATAATTTGATAAGGGGACGATGTATTTTTATCAATTTCGTATTATTTTCGTCATCGAACGGGTTACCGATCAGGCCACAATGGAATGACGATGGAGGAGATATCGAATTTGGGCCGACAGGAGGTTAGGTGGGGTTGAGGCAACAGTTTGAGATTGAAAGCAGGTTAAGGAAGCCTGTGCTCTGCACGTTTCACTGAAACTGAGGGTCGAGAGAAGGTTTGGGAGGTCTAGCAGAGGCTACCCTGGACCAAGAAGAGGTCTCTTCATGGCACTGAACTCGACAAATGAGGTTTCGTCGGTTCAACGGAGGCTGGCGGCTTATGTATTACAAAAGAAATGGGTCCTGCGAGGGTTCAGAGGAGGCTAGACATTTTGACTCGGGTTGACAATACTTTATATTTCTCAAAACTGGCATTGTTTTGGCAGATCGACGTTGAAAAACATGGAGGTTAAACTCGCCTGGTTGAGTAAAAAGAGACGGAGATAAAACGAATGTTGCCAAATATCTAACCTAGAAATACTGCGCGAATCGTTGGAATAACTATTTTTTCATTTTTCTAATTAAATGTGAACTTACATTAAACAGTTCAGACATGCAAAATTTTAGTTATTACAATTTTTTTGCATATGCTCAAAATATAAATTGTACAAATCTCAAGTATGATCAGTGGTATGACTAATGTGAAGCGATAGGTCTACTTTAACTAAACCTCAGAAGAAATTAAATAAAAAATATTTTCGTACAATTCGTTGTTGTATGTCAACCTATTAATTCCGAGAAATACACAATTCTTACTTGATTCTCGAGCTTCATTCGCAACGGAAAAAAAAAGATATCAATTTTAAAACCACCTATTCCATCATTTTCGAGGGTACCCTTTCAATTAGTGAGGTCAAAATTGCATTATAATGGCTCTAAAATCCAATATGGCGCATTTAAAATTAAGAATTTCAAAATTCGAATAAATTCCTATTTAAAATGCGCCATATTGGTATGATAGAGTCATCACAATACAATTCTGACTTCACCCATCAGAAGTGCACCCTCGAACTTGTGGACTAGGGAATAGGTTTTGAAACTAATTTTTTTCCCCTATTAAGTATGAACCTTGAAAATCAAATAAGAATTGTGCAATTTTCGGACCTCATGTATTAACGAAAAATTGGTACGACAATGAAAACAACTATTAGGTCGAGTCATAAATAACTTCCGATGCAGCTAGTAAAATTGATTGAAAAAAAACGGAAGTTATTTATGATTCGACGTAATAAAAACCGAAGACTGACTGAGAATGTCCGATGTTACTTATACTTACAATATGATAATTATAAACAATATCTAACGTTTGTTGGAAAGCACCCAGGGATATATCCTTTTTAAGAGTGAATGATAAATATGCTATATTCTTCATTTGTTTAGATTTACATTAGCCTTGAACGAGGTGTGTTAGACATTATTAAATGGTATTATAATGGATCCAGAATACAAATAATCATTTTGAATTTACTCACCTCGTAATTGTTACTCGTTACAGTGTAGAAGCCGTCAGCGGCCGAATCCTGTAAACAAAAATGAGATATCAAAGTTTTATTATTTCGGAGAGATGGCGTGGAGATCTCGATTCGAAATGTAATATACATTTAAGGTGTTTGTATTAGCTATAGACGCTATATATAGCTTGTGTGCAGGGTTTGAGAAATAAATGTTCACTTCAACTACAAAAAAATAGAATATACTGCATCAAATCTTGGAATTTCAATTCTATAATTGATGAGAGAGTAGTAAATGTTTAATACTCACCAGTCCAGCTACATTTGTCGGTGAATCGAATGGTTGCGTTACGCTCAACGGGAGGTACGAAGCGATGAGAGATAAATCGTAATGTCCCGTCGCGTGTTTTTGCAGAAAAGTTTGAAAATCAATTATGTGACAAATTATGCATATCGTGCAAACATTGAGAGCAAGTCGGAGCCGACCTTCATCTGCAATGTTTGTGTCGCTTCCATTAACGTCAAAACTAAAAAAAATCAATAAATAATCATTTCTGAGAGAAGGATTCGTAAAATGTATTAGACTTTTGTTCAGAAATATATTTAAATGCAGATTGCAAATGATACTCAACATTTCTCGGTCTTTTCTAAATTTTATCTGATCTATAGTTTCATGTTACAATGAATCACGATTTAGTCTGGTCTGTGGTAAACATTGGAAATGAGAATGTTAATTATTATATTACACTTACCGATTTAGTAAAAGAGGACCGATACTCCGAAAAAATGTTTTGAAATGAAATTTCTCGATTGATTTGACGTTAAAGGCGAACTATATTTTTTCCGTTTGTTATTATACGTATACAATACTTACTTGCGCTGAAGGCCGGAATGTTCAACCATTGAAATATTTGTTTGGTCCGACCGCAAGAAACATGACAGCAGAAACAGTATCGTAACCACGAACACATGGCGAAAAAACGTCATTGGTACCCTTGTATGCGTATCTATGTGGACTGCAGGATAACGAATAGCTGTAAAAAGCAAAAGGAGACAGAATTGCTAAATAGTGAGTTGTTTGACGTATAAAAATGATACTCAGTGGAACGTATAAATATATGAAAGTAATGAGGCCTTAATAATTATCGCGAGAATGTGCGCATCAAGAGTACTGAAAGATTTTCGCCACCATATTGTTACGTTACGTTAAGTGTACTAGAGACTCATAAACAGGAACATCCAATAAAACAGAGAATTTTTTTCTATCTTTCCTGTCAATTAATACGCGCAGAAAGGAGAGACGCATCGAAAGGGTGTGAAAAAAATACGAGGGCCCAGTTTTAGCATTTAGAAAAGCGTATCATAAAGGTCGAACAATTTCACGTGCCGAGTTTAAAAACGGATGAAGAAAAACTAATAATCGGAGGTTACAATTTGTACTCGTATCAAAATTCGGAAATACGTCGATTTTTTTCCTGCGGAGAATAAATGTACTACCACAAATAATGGGATCAATAGTTTCAAGTGAGGAAGAGGTTAGGTACAGCAGGGACTTTATATCTCTAACATGAGGTGAGCGCAAATTCACTTTTTTCCTTGGATTCTATCGTTATTGTAGCTATACATATATCGGAAGATTGCGCACATTTAAATTGCGCAAACAAGATCGAAAAAAATTATCTGCCCTACACTTGGTACACAAGTTTACTCAGTACTCACGTGTAACGAGAACTGGCGAGCGACGAAACTAATGGCGACTAGTTGCAAATGACCCAAAGAGTGAAGAAACGTTGGCATTTGGTTCAGCCATAGACCGAAGTTGGCGACATCAGATCAAAGGTACGACAAAAAAATGGTCGACATCTGTTGGTTTCTGGAAATAGGCAAACACACGTCATAATCTTTCTTCGCTTCAATTGGAAAACGTACGCAACAAAACGAGAAATAAATTTTCTTCTTTTAATTTCGAATGAAATACTTTAATTACGGCCACTGATGATCATTCACACTTTTTTTATTCGTTCACCGTCAACCAATACACGCGGAAAAGTTTTGCTTTCAAACGAAAACGAATGAAAATGGATGCGGGGTCTTTGTCTTTCGAGACGCGAAATCACGAAGACAAAAAAAATCGCACCGAATCAAGAAACGCACGCAAAATAGAATCGAATTTTTTTTCGACTAAAATATTTCAACCACGTGCACTGAAATTCGCGATACTTTTTTTATTCGTTTACCGTCACTCGATATAGGCGGAAAGGACACGCGATCGACCGAGAACGAACGAGAATAGATGCCAGGTCTTTGTCGTTCGAGACGCGAAACCACGCGCACTGAAAATCCCGAACACTATTTTATTCGTTTACCGCGAATCGATATATGCGGAGAGGAAACACGCGATGGCACGACGGTTATCAAATATGGATTTCGCGTCCTTCGAGACGCAAAATCACGAAGTCAAAAAATTTCTGCAACCGAATCAAGAAACGCACGCAAAATAAAATCGAACAATTCTTTTTGCGAATAAAATATTTTGACCACGCGCACTGAAAATCACGAACACTTTTTTATTCGTTTACCGCGAATCGATATACGCGGAGAGGAGACACGTGATCGAACGAGACCGAACGAAAATGCATGCCCGACTTTGTCTTTCAAGAAGTGTAAAGAAACAGGTCAAAAAATTCGCTCAGTTGAATCGAGAAACACACGTAAAAAACCAATATTAAATGGAGAAAACTTTTAGCTAAATAGACATGTTTCGTTCTCTCGAGAAATTATCAGGCATTTTTTTCTTGAACTTATGTTAATTGTAACTATAAATATATCGAAAGATTGCGAGCATTTGAACATGATTTAAAAATAATTAGCTGCCCTGCTGCCCTGAGTATGCATCATCCTCAAGTTATATAGATACTTACGTGCAATGAGAACTGCGAAGACTTACTCTATCCATACGACTACCAATTCGACGACTGATGACGACTAGCGAGTGAACGAAAGAAGAGTGAAGTGGGGTTGGTATTCGGTTCTGCAACGGACTGACCGAATTGGCAACACGCGATTTACGATTACAGGAAAAAAATGGTTGACCGCTGTTGGTTTCTGAAAATACGAGAATACACTTCGCGTCAGTATATGTCTTCGGTTAAATCAGAAAATTCACGCAACACAATTTGAAAAATTGCGATTTCGCGAAATTTAGCCATCAAACGAGAGCGAAAAATATGGATGCTGGGCCTTTGTCTAATGAGACGCGATATCACGAAGACAAAGAATTTTTGCAACCGAATCGAGAAACGCAAACAAAATAAAATCAAACAGTTATTTTTCCGAATAAAATATTTCGACCACGCGCACTGAAAATCACTATCACTTTTTTATTCGTTCACCTCCAATCGATATATGCGGAGAGGAAACCCGTGATCGAACGAGACCGAACGGAAATGGATGCCCGGCTTTGTCTTTCGAGAAGCGTAAAGAAACACGTCAAAAAATTCGCTCAGTTGAATCGAGAAACACGCAAGGGAACCAATTTTAAATGGAGCACATTATTAACTGAATAAAAATCTTTCGTTCTCCCGATAAATTATCAGGCACACTTTTTTCTTGCATTTTATGTTAATTGTAACTATAAACAAATCGAAAGATTGCGAGCATTTGAACGTGATATAAAAATAATTAGCTGCCCTGCATTTGCATGTATCATCTTCAAGTTATATCGATACTTACGTGCAATGAGAACCGCGAAGACGTACTCTATCTGTACGACTACCGAGTAGACGACTGATGACGACTAGCGGGTGACCGAAAGGAGAGTGAAGAAGTATTGGTATTCGGTTCAGCAACGGACTACCCATTATAAAGAAAAAATCGCCGACCGCTGTTGGTTTCTGATAATACGAGAAAATACTTGGCGTCAGTATCTGTCTTCGGTTGAATCAGAAAACTCACGCAACATGATTCGGGAATAATTTTTTTTTTTTTTTTTCGATTTCGAGAAATTTAGCGATCGAACGAGAGCGAAAAAATGTGGATGCTGGGCCTTTGTCTTTTGAGACGCGATATCACGAAGACAAAGCATTTTTGCAACCGAATCGAGAAACGCAAGCAATATGAAATCGGACAATTTTTTTTTTTAATAAAATATTTCAACCACGCGCAAGGAAAATCACGAACACTTTTTTATTCGTTTACCGCCAATCGATATACGCGGAGAGGACACACGCGATCGAACGAGAACGAACGGGAACGAACGAAAATGCATGCCGGGTCTTTGTCTTTCAAGACCGCAAAATCACGATGTCAAAAAAATTTCGCAACCGAATCAAGAAACGCACCCAAAACAAAATCGATTTTTTTTCGAATAAAATATTTCAACCACGCGCACTGAAAATCACTAACACTACGTTATTCGTTTACCGTTAATCGATATACGCGGAGAGGGAACACGCGATCGAACGAGGGTGATCAAAGATGGATTTCGCGTCTGTCGAGACGCAAAAACACGGAGTCGAAACATTTTTGCAACCGAATCGAGAAACGCACGCAAAATAAAATTGAACAATTCTTTTTTCGAATAAAATATTTCGACCACGAGCACTGAAAATCACGAACACAGTTTTATTCGTTTACCGCCAATCGATATACGCGGAGAGAAGACCCGTGATCGAACGAAAATTGATGCGAGGCTTTCCCTATCGAGAACCGTAAAGAAACACGTCAAAAAATGAGCTCAGTTGAATCGAGAAAGACACGCAGAAAAACCAATTCTAAATGGAGAAAAATTTCAACTGAATAAAAAAATTTCATTCTCTCAAGAAATAATCACGCGCTCTTTTTTCTTGAATTTTATGTTAATAGTAACTATAAATATATCGAAAGATTGCGGGCATTTGAACGTGATAAAAAATAATGAGCTGCCCTGCACTCGTACGTATCATCCTCAAGTTACTTATATCGATACTTACGTGCAATGAGAACCGCGAAGACGTATTCTATCCACACGACGGATGGCGACTAGCGAGTGAACGAAAGAAGAATGAAGAAGCGTTGGCACTCTGTTCAGCAACGGACTGCCCGAATTGCCAGCACGTGATTTACGATTACAGGAAGAAAATGGTCGACCGCTGTTGGTTTCTGAAAATGTGAGAAAAAACTTCGCGTCAGTATCGTTCTTCGGTTAAATCAGAAAACTCGCGCAACACAATTTGAAATGAATTTTTTTTTTTCGATTTCGAGAAATTTAGCGATCGAACGAGAGCGAACAAATGTGGATGCTGGGTCTTTATCTTTTGAAACGCGAAATCATGAAGAAAAAAAATGTTTGCAACCGAATCGAGAAACGTAGGCTAATTAAATCAAACGATTTTTTTTTGTAAATAAAATGTTTTAACCATGCGCACTGACCATCATGAATACTTTTTTATTCGTTTACCGCCAATCGATATACGAAGAGGAGACACGCGATCGAACGAGAACGAACTTAAATGGATGCCGGGTCTTTGTCTTTCGCCACGCGAAATCACGAAAACAAAAAAAATCGCAACCGAATCGAGAAACGCACACAAAATAAAATCGAACAATTTTTTTTAAATAAAAGATTTCAACCACGCGCACTGAAAATCACGAACGCTTTTTTATTCGTTTACCGCCAATCGATATACGCGGAGAGGACACACACGATCGAACGAGAACGAACGCAGATGCATGCCGGGTCTTTGTCTTTCGAGACGCGAAATCACGAAGTTCAAAAAATTTTGCATCCGAATCAAGAAACGCACGCAAAATAAAATCGATTTTTTTTTTCGAATAAAATACTTCAACCACGCACACTGAAAATCCCTAACACTATTTTATTCGTTTACCGCCAATCGATATACGCGGAGAGGAAACACGCGATCGAACGAGTTTGCGTCTTTCGAGACGCGAAATCGGAGTCCAAACATTTTTGCAACCGAATCGAGAAACGCACGCAAAATAAAATCGAACGATTCTTTTTTCGAATAAAATATTTCGACCACGCGCACTGAAAATCACGAACACTGTTTTATTCGTTTACCGCCAATCGATATACGCGGAGAGAAGACCCGTGATCGAACGAAAATTGATGCCCGGCTTTCCCTTTCGAGAAGCGTAAAGAAAAACGTCAAAAAATTGGCGCAGTTGAATCGAGAAACATATGCAAAAAAACCAATACTAAATGGAGACAAATTTCAACTGAATAAATTTTTTTCATTCTCCCAAGAAATAATCACGCGCTCTTTTTTCTTGATTTTTATGTTAATAGTAACTATAAATATATCGAAAAATTGCGGGCGTTCAAACGTGATAAAAAAATAATTAGCTGCCCTGCACTCGAATGTATCATCCTCAAGTTATTATATCGATACTTACGTGCAATGAGAACCGCGAAAACGTATCCTTTCCACACGACTGATGGCGACTCGCGAGTGAACGAAAGAAGAGTGAAGAAGCGTTTGCACTCGGTTCAGCAACGGACTGTCCGAATTGGCAACACGCGATTTCCGATTACAAGAAAAAAATGGTCGACCGCCTTTGATTTCTGAAAATGTGAGAAAAAACTTCGCGTCAGTATCTTTCTGCGGTTAAATCAGAAAATTCGCGCAACACAATTCGAAGTGAATATTTTTTTTTCGTTTTCGAGAAATTTAGCGATCGAAGGAGAGCGAACAAATATGAATGCTGGGTCTTTGTCTTTTGAGGCGCGAGATCATGAAGTCAAAGAAATTTCGCAACCTAATCAAGAAACGAACGCAAGATAAAAGGACAATTTTTTTTCGAATAAAATATTTTAACCACGCCCACTGAAAATCACGAACACTTTTTCATTCGTTTTATCGCCAATCAATGTATGCAGAGGAGACACGCGATCGAACGAGAACGAACGAAAATGGATGCCAGGTCTTTGGCCGGTTTTCCTCTCACGCTGACCGCCGGCGCCGACGCGCGGCGCGCACGGTCAGCGCTGAGCGGTCAGCGCGACTCAACAAAACGCTACCTATGACTACATATATATTGACCCATCAGCGCCGACCGTCAGCGTGCGGTCAGCGTGAGAGGAAAACCGGCCTTTGTCTTTCGACACGCGAAATCGCGAAAACAAAAAAAAATCGCAACCGAATCAAGAAACGCACGCAAAATAAAATCGAATTTTTTTTTCGACCAAAATATTTCAACCACGTGCACTGAAAATCGCGACACTTTTTTTATTCGTTTACCGCCAATCGATATACGCGGAGAGGACACACGCGATCGAACGAGAACGAACGAAAATAGATCCCGGGTCTTTGTCTTTCGAGACGCGAAATCACGAAAACAAAAAAATCGCAACCGAATCAAAAAACGCACGCAAAATAAAATCGAACATTTTTTTTTCGACTAAAATATTTCAACCACTCGCACGGAGAATCACGAACACTATTTTATTCATTTACCGCCAATCGATATACGCGGAGAGGAAACACGCGATCGCACGAGGGTGATAAAATATGGCATATTTAAACATTTTTTGACTTCGTGATTTCGCGTCTCGAAAGACGCGAAATCACGAAGTCAAAAAATGTTTGCAACCGAATCAAGAAACGCACGCAAAATAAAATCGAACAATTCTTTTTGCGAATAAAATATTTCGACCACGCTCAATGAAAATCACGAACACTTTTTTATTTGTTTACCGCTAATCGATATACGCGGAGAGGAGACCCGTGATCGAACGAGACTGAACGAAAATGCATGCCCGGCTTTGTCTTTCGAAAAGGGTAAAGAAGCACGTCAAAAAATTTGCTCAGTTGAACCAAGAAACACACGCAAAAAAAAACCAATATTAAATGGAGAAAAAATTTAACTGAATAAAAATCTTTCGTTCTCTCAAGAAACTATGACGCGCACTTTTTTTCTTGAATTTTATTTTGATTGTGACTATAAATATATCGAAAGATTGCGAGCATTTCAACTTGATAAAAAAATAATGCGCTGCCCTGCACTCGTATGTGTCATACTCAAGTTATATCGATACTTACGTGCAAGAAGAACTGCGAAACGTACTCTATCCACACGACTGATCGGGGCTAGCGAGTGAACGAAGGAAGAGTGAAGAAGCGTTGGCACTCGGTTCAGCAACGGATTGTCCGAATTGGCAACACGCGATTTACGATTACAGGAAAAAAATGGTCGACCGCTGTTGGTTTCTGAAAATGTGAGAAAACACTTCGCGTCAGTATCTTTCTTCGGTTCAATAAAAAAAAAACTCGCGCAACACAATTCGCAATGATTTTTTTTTCTTCGATTTCGAGAAATTTACCGATCGAACAAGAGCGAAAAAATATGGATGCTGGGTCTTTGTCTTTCGAGACGCGAAATCACGAAAACAAAAAAATCGTAACCGAATCAAGAAACGCACACAAAATAAAATCGAACAATTTTTTTTTAAACAAAATATTTCAACCACGCGCACTGAAAATCACGCACACTTTTTTATTCGTTTACCGCCAATCGATATACGCAGAGAAGACGCGATCGAACGAGAACGAACGACAATGGATGCCGGGTCTTTGTCTTCCGAGACGCGAAATCACGGAGTCAAAAAATTTTGCAACCGAATCAAGATACGGACACAAAATAAAATCGAACAATTTTTTTTAACTAAAATATTTCAACCACGCGCACGGAGAATCACGAACACTATTTTATTCGTTTACCGCCAATCGATGTACGCGGAGAGGACACACGCGATCGAACGTGAACGAACGAAAATAGATGCCGGGTCTTTGTCTTTCGAGACGCAAAATCACGAAAATAAAAAAAAAGGCAACCGAATCAAGAAACGCACGCAAAATAGAATCGAATTTTTTTCGACTAAAATATTTCAACCACGTGCACTGAAAATCGCGACACTTTTTTTATTCGTTTACCGTCACTCGATGTACGCGATAAGGACACGCGATCGAACGAGAACGAACGAGAATAGATGCCACGTCTTTGTCTTTCGAGACGCGAGGTCACGAAGACGAAAAAATTTTGCAACCGAATCAAGAAACGGACGCAAAATAAAATGGAACAATTTTTTTTTGAATAAAATATTTTAAACACGTGAACTGAAAATCGCGAACACTTTTTTTTATTTGTATACCGTCACTCGATATACGCGGAAAGAACACGCGATCGAACGAGAATAGATGCCGGGTCTTTGTCTTTCGAGACGTGAGATCACGAAGACGAAAAATGTTTGCAATCGAATCAAGAAACGCACGCAAAATAAAATCGGTATTTTTTTCGAATAAAATCTTTCAACCACGCGCGGGAAAATAACGCACGCTTTGTTTATTCGTTTACCGCCAAACGATATACGCAGAGAAGACGCGATCGAACGAGAACGAACGACAATGGATGCCGGGTCTTTGTTCTTCGAGACGCGAAATCACGAAGTCAAAAAATGTTGCAACCGAATCAAGAAACGGACCCAAAATAAAATCGAACAATTTTTTTAACTAAAATATTTCAACCACGCGCACGGAGAATCACGATCACTATTTTATTCGTTTACCGCCAATCGATGTACGCGGAGAGGACACACGCGATCGAACGAGAACGAACGAAAATAGATCCCGGGTCTTTGTCTTTCGAGACGCGAAATCACGAAAACAAAAAAAAAATCGCAACCGAATCAAGAAACGCACGCAAAATAGAATCGAATTTTTTTTCGACTAAAATATTTCAACCACGTGCACTGAAAATCGCGACACTTTTTTTATTCGTTTACAGTCACTCGATATACGCGGAAAGGACACGCGATCGAACGAGAACGAACGAGAATAGATGCCAGGTCTTTGACTTTCGAGACGCGAGATCACGAAGACGAAAAAATTTTGCAACCGAATCAAGAAACGCACACAAAATAAAATCGAACAATTTTTTTTTAAACAAAATATTTCAACCACGCGCACTGAAAATCACGCACACTTTTTTATTCGTTTACCGCCAATCGATATACGCAGAGAAGACGCGATCGAACGAGAACGAACGACAATGGATGCCGGGTCTTTGTCTTCCGAGACGCGAAATCACGGAGTCAAAAAATTTTGCAACCGAATCAAGATACGGACACAAAATAAAATCGAACAATTTTTTTTAACTAAAATATTTCAACCACGCGCACGGAGAATCACGAACACTATTTTATTCGTTTACCGCCAATCGATGTACGCGGAGAGGACACACGCGATCGAACGTGAACGAACGAAAATAGATGCCGGGTCTTTGTCTTTCGAGACGCAAAATCACGAAAATAAAAAAAAAGGCAACCGAATCAAGAAACGCACGCAAAATAGAATCGAATTTTTTTTCGACTAAAATATTTCAACCACGTGCACTGAAAATCGCGACACTTTTTTTATTCGTTTACCGTCACTCGATGTACGCGATAAGGACACGCGATCGAACGAGAACGAACGAGAATAGATGCCACGTCTTTGTCTTTCGAGACGCGAGGTCACGAAGACGAAAAAATTTTGCAACCGAATCAAGAAACGGACGCAAAATAAAATGGAACAATTTTTTTTTGAATAAAATATTTTAAACACGTGAACTGAAAATCGCGAACACTTTTTTTTATTTGTATACCGTCACTCGATATACGCGGAAAGAACACGCGATCGAACGAGAATAGATGCCGGGTCTTTGTCTTTCGAGACGTGAGATCACGAAGACGAAAAATGTTTGCAATCGAATCAAGAAACGCACGCAAAATAAAATCGGTATTTTTTTCGAATAAAATCTTTCAACCACGCGCGGGAAAATAACGCACGCTTTGTTTATTCGTTTACCGCCAAACGATATACGCAGAGAAGACGCGATCGAACGAGAACGAACGACAATGGATGCCGGGTCTTTGTTCTTCGAGACGCGAAATCACGAAGTCAAAAAATGTTGCAACCGAATCAAGAAACGGACCCAAAATAAAATCGAACAATTTTTTTAACTAAAATATTTCAACCACGCGCACGGAGAATCACGATCACTATTTTATTCGTTTACCGCCAATCGATGTACGCGGAGAGGACACACGCGATCGAACGAGAACGAACGAAAATAGATCCCGGGTCTTTGTCTTTCGAGACGCGAAATCACGAAAACAAAAAAAAAATCGCAACCGAATCAAGAAACGCACGCAAAATAGAATCGAATTTTTTTTCGACTAAAATATTTCAACCACGTGCACTGAAAATCGCGACACTTTTTTTATTCGTTTACAGTCACTCGATATACGCGGAAAGGACACGCGATCGAACGAGAACGAACGAGAATAGATGCCAGGTCTTTGACTTTCGAGACGCGAGATCACGAAGACGAAAAAATTTTGCAACCGAATCAAGAAACGGACGCAAAATAAAATCGAACAATTTTTTTTTAATAAAATATTTTAAACACGTCCACTGAAAATCGCGAACACTTTTTTTATTCGTTTACCGTCACTCGATATACGCGGAAAGAACACGCGATCGAACGAGAACGAACGAGAATAGATGCCGGGTCTTTGTCTTTCGAGACGTGAGATCACGAAGACGAAAAATGTTTGCAATCGAATCAAGAAACGCACGCAAAATAAAATCGATGTTTTTTTTTTCGAATAAAATCTTTCAACCACGCGCAGGGAAAATAACGCACGCTTTGTTTATTCGTTTACCGCCAAACGATATACGCAGAGAAGACGCCATCGAACGAGAACGAACGACAATGGATGCCGGGTCTTTGTTCTGCGAGACGCGAAATCACGAATGCAACAAATTTTGCAACCGAATCAAGAAACGGACGCAAAATAAAATCGAACAATTTTTTTAACTAAAATATTTCAACCACGCGCACGGAGAATCACGAACACTATTTTATTCGTTTACCGCCAATCGATGTACGCGGAGAGGACACACGCGATCGAACGAGAACGAACGAAAATAGATCCCGGGTCTTTGTCTTTCGAGACGCGAAATCACGAAAACAAAAAAATATCGCAACCGAATCAAGAAACGCACGCAAAATAAAATCGAATTTTTTTTCGACTAAAATATTTTAACCACGTGCACTGAAAATCGCGACACTTTTTTTATTCGTTTACCGTCACTCGATATACGCGGAAAGGACACGCGATCGAACGAGAACGAACGAGAATAGATGCCACGTCTTTGTCTTTCGAGACGCGAGGTCACGAAGACGAAAAAATTTTGCAACCGAATCAAGAAACGGACGCAAAATAAAATCGAACATTTTTTTTTAAATAAAATATTTTAAACACGTGAACTGAAAATCGCGAACACTTTTTTTATTTGTTTACCGTCACTCGATATACGCGGAAAGAACACGCGATCGAACGAGAACGAACGAGAATAGATGCCGGGTCTTTGTCTTTCGAGACGTGAGATCACGAAGACGAAAAATGTTTGCAATCGAATCAAGAAACGCACGCAAAATAAAATCGATGTTTTTTTTCGAATAAAATCTTTCAACCACGCGCAGGGAAAATAACGCACGCTTTGTTTATTCGTTTACCGCCAAACGATATACGCAGAGAAGACGCCATCGAACGAGAACGAACGACAATGGATGCCGGGTCTTTGTTCTGCGAGACGCGAAATCACGAAGTCAAAAAATTTTGCAACCGAATCAAGAAACGGACGCAAAATAAAATCGAACAATTTTTTTAACTAAAATATTTCAACCACGCGCACGGAGAATCACGAACACTATTTTATTCGTTTACCGCCAATCGATGTACGCGGAGAGGACACACGCGATCGAACGAGAACGAACGAAAATAGATCCCGGGTCTTTGTCTTTCGAGACGCGAAATCACGAAAACAAAAAAATATCGCAACCGAATCAAGAAACGCACGCAAAATAAAATCGAATTTTTTTTCGACTAAAATATTTTAACCACGTGCACTGAAAATCGCGACACTTTTTTTATTCGTTTACCGTCACTCGATATACGCGGAAAGGACACGCGATCGAACGAGAACGAACGAGAATAGATGCGACGTCTTTGTCTTTCGAGACGCGAGGTCACGAAGACGAAAAAATTTTGCAACCGAATCAAGAAACGGACGCAAAATAAAATCGAAATTTTTTTTTTAAATAAAATATTTTAAACACGTGAACTGAAAATCGCGAACACTTTTCTTATTTGTTTACCGTCACTCGATATACGCGGAAAGAACACGCGATCGAACGAGAACGAACGAGAATAGATGCCGGGTCTTTGTCTTTCGAGACGTGAGATCACGAAGACGAAAAATGTTTGCAATCGAATCAAGAAACGCACGCAAAATAAAATCGATATTTTTTTTCGAATAAAATCTTTCAACCACCCGCGGGAAAATAACGCACGCTTTGTTTATTCGTTTACCGCCAAACGATATACGCAGAGAAGACGCGATCGAACGAGAACGAACGACAATGGATGCCGGGTCTTTGTTCTTCGAGACGCGAAATCACGAAGTCAAAAAATTTTGCAATCGAATCAAGAAACGGACGCAAAATAAAATCGAACAATTTTTTTTAACTAAAATATTTCAACCACGCGCACGGAGAATCACGAACACTATTTTATTCGTTTACCGCCAATCGATGTACGCGGAGAGGACACACGCGATCGAACGAGAACGAACGAAAACAGATCCCGGGTCTTTGTCTTTCGAGACGCGAAATCACGAAAACAAAAAAAAAATCGCAACCGAATCAAGAAACGCACGCAAAATGGAATCGAATTTTTTTTCAACTAAAATATTTCAACCACGTGCACTGAAAATCGCGACACTTTTTTTATTCGTTTACCGTCACTTGATATATGCGGAAAGGACACGCCATCGAACGAGAACGAACAAGAATAGATGCCAGGTCTTTGTCTTTCGCGACGCGAGATCACGAAGACGAAAAAATTTTGCAACCGAATCAAGAATCGGACGCAAAATAAAATCGAACAATTTTTTTTTTTAATAAAATATTTCAAGCACGTGAACTGAAAATCGCGAACACTTTTTGTATTCGTTTACCGTCACTCGATATACGCGGAAAGAACACGCGATCTAACGAGAACGAACGAGAATGGATGCCGGGTCTTTGTCTTTCGAGACGTGAGATCACGAAGACGAAAAAATTTTGCAATCGAATCAAGAAACGCACGCAAAATAAAATCGATGTTTTTTTTCGAATAAAATATTTCAACCACGCGCACGGAAAATAACGCACACTTTGTTTATTCGTTTACCGCCAAACGATATACGCAGAGAAGACGCGATCGAACGAGAACGAACGACAATGGATGCCGGGTCTTTGTCTTTCGAGACGCGAAATCACGAAGTCAAAAAATTTTGCAACCGAATCAAGATGCGGACGCAAAATAAAATCGAACAATTTTTTTTAACTAAAATATTTCAACCACGCGCACGGAAAATCACGAACACTATTTTATTCGTTTACCGCCAATCGATGTACGCGGAGAGGACACTCGCGATCGAACGAGAACGAACGAAAATAGATGCCGGGTCTTTGTCTTTCGAGACGCAAAATCACGAAAACAAAAAAAAATCGCAACCGAATCAAGAAACGCACGCAAAATAGAATCGAATTTTTTTTCGACTAAAATATTTCAACCACGTGCACTGAAAATCGGGATACTTTTTGTATTTGTTTACCTCTCACTCGATATACGCGGAAAGGACACGCGATCGATCGAGAACGAACGAGAATAGATGCCAGGTCTTTGTCGTTCGAGACGCGAAACCACGCGCACTGAAAATCCCGAACACTATTTTATTCGTTTACCGCGAATCGATATATGCGGAGAGGAAACACGCGATTGCACGACGGTGATCAAATATGGATTTCGCGTCCTTCGAGACGCGAAATCACGAAGTCAACAAATTTCTGCAACCGAATCAAAAAACGCACGCAAAATAAAATCGAACAATTCTTTTTGCGAATAAAATATTTCGACCACGCGCACTGAAAATCACGAACACTTTTTTATTCGTTTACCGCCAATCGATATACGCGGAGAGGAAACACGCGATGGAACGAGGTTGATCAAATATGGATTTTGCGTCTTTGGAGACGCGAAATTGCGAAGTCAAAAAAATTTTGCAACCAATTAAGAAACGCACGCAAAATAAAATCGAACAATTCTTTTTCCGAATACAATATTTCGACCACGCGCACTGAAAATCACGAACACTTTTTATTCGTTTACCGCCAATCGATATACGCGGAGAGGAGACCCGCGATCGAACGAGATCGAACGAAAATGGTTGCCCGGCTTTGTCTTTCGAGAAGCGTAAAGAAAAACGTCAAAAAATTCGCTCAGTTGAATCGACAAACACGCAAAAAAAACCAATATTAAATGGAGAAAAATTTCAACTGAATAAAAATCTTTCGTTCTCAAGAAATAATCACGCGCACATTTTTTTTTGAATTTTATGTTAATTGTAAATATAAATAAAACGAAAGATTACGAGTATTGGACGTGATAAAAAAAATAATCAGCTGCCCTGCTCTCGTATGTATCATCCTCAAGTTATATCGATACATACGTGCAATGAGAACCGCGAAGACGTACTCTATCCACACGACTACCGAGTCGACGACCGATGGCGACTAGCGAGTGAACGACAGGAGTGAAGAAGCGTTGGGTTCGGTTGGCCCAATTGGTAACACGTGATTTACGATCATAGGAAAAAAAATGGTCGACCGCCGTTGGTTTCTTAAAAGGCGAGAAAACACTTCGCGTCAGTATCTTTCTTCGGTTAAATCAGAAAACTCGCGCAACACAATTCGAGATGAATTTTTTTTTTTTCGATTTCGAGAAATTTAGCGTTCGACCGAGAGCGAACAAATATGGATGCTGGGTCTTTTGAGACGCGAAATCACGAAGACAACATTTTGCAACCGAATCGAGAAACGCACGCAAAATAAAAACGGACAATTTTTTCGAATGAGCTATTTCAACCGCGCGTAGAAAATCACGAACACTATTTTATTCGTTAACCGCCAATCGATATACGTAGAGGAGACACGCGATCCAACGAGAACAAACGAAAATGGATGCCGGGTCTTTGTCTTTCGAGAGGCAAAATCACGAAGTCAAAAAAATTTTGCAACCGAGTCGAGAAACGCACGTAAAATAAAATCGGACAATTTTTTTTCGAATAAAATGTTTCAACCATGCGCACTAAAATCACGAACACTTTATTATTCGTTCACCGCCAATCGATATACGCGGAGAGGAGACACGCGATCGCACGAGAACAAACGAAAATGGATGCCGGGTCTTTGTCTTTCGAGAAGCGAAATTACGAGGACAAAAAATGTTGTAACCGAATTGAGAAACGCACGCAAGATAAAATTGGACAATTTTTTTTCGAATCAAATATTTCAACCACGCGCACTGAAAATCACGAACACTGTTTTATTCGTTTACCGTCACTCGATATACGCGGAGAGGACACGCGATCGGACGAGAACGAACGAAAATAGATGCCGGGTCTTTGTCTTTTAAGACGCGAATTCACGAAGTCAAAAAAATGTCGCAACCGAATCAAGGAACACACGCAAGATAAAATCCGACAATTTTTTTTTCGATTAAAATATTTCAACCACGAGCACTGAAAATCACGAACACTTTTTTATTCGTTTACCGTCACTCGATATACGCCGAGAGGACACGCGATCGAACGAGAACAAACGAAAATGGATGCCGGGTCTTTGTCTTTCGAAACGCGAAATCACGAAGACAAAAAAATGTTGCAACCGAATCACGAAACGCACGCAAAATTGAATTTTTTTTTCGAATAAAATATTTCCACCACGGGCACTGAAAATCATGCGCACTTTTTTAGTTCGCTTACCGCCAATCGATATACGCGGAGACGCGATCGAACGAGGGTGATCAAATGATCAAATAAGGAAAAAAACACGGAAAACCGATATTCAATAGAGACAATTTTTACCTGAATAAAAATCTTTCGTACTCCTGAGAAATTATCATGCGCACTTTTTTTTATTGAACTTTATGTTAATTGTTACTCTTTCCAAACGACTACTGAGAAGGCGACTGACGGCGGCCGATGACGACGAGCGAATAACCGAAAGGAGAGCGAAGACGTGTTCAGCAATGGACCGTCTGAGCGATATCCAATGAGAGCTTCACTCTCCTAGGCCGTTTCCGGAATACCTGCGCTTCCATTGGATATCGCTCATCGCTCATCGCTCATCGCTTATCGCCCGCAGTGTGCATAGAAAAAAACCCTTATAGAAAAAAAAGTGTATTCATTTGGTCGGACAGCTTTGACTTTTTCAATTTTTTACGAATCTTCCGTTGGTGATTATCCGATTAATTGCATCGCTTGTTAGATTATATTTTTTTGAAAAACAAGAAACAATTTTGTATCAAGCAAGCCAGATAAATGTTAATTCCTTATCAATTTGACTTGAAAACCTGGAACCGATAGAAAATCGCTTATTGGACACGAATTGTAGAATATAAAATTGAAAACAATCACGATATCCGGCCAACTTGTCAGACCTAAAATAACTTGACTGAACAGTGCTTGTGCTTCGAAAGGCTCGCATACGCAACATGAAACGCAGATAAAACAGATTTCATGGTTGTACGCATTTAGACGATTATGTAGATAGTCCAAATGTGATTTATTTTTCATCGTTTAAATTAATTTTCTAAATTAGGAAATCGCTATTCCAGTGTAAACTAAACTCTTCGTGATAGATTACTGTAAATAAAATTTCAAGTCACGACAACTGCTGGATACGCCAAAGATTTATTCCGAAAAAATTGTTATTATCCGAACTCTCAGAGCAATTTCCGTAATATGCCCAAATGATTCGCACCGGAGGATAAGGGGAACAGCTATTTTCTCACAACCTTCCGAAATTCAGACACAATTTAGGTTGGGTACGCGGGGTGCAGATGATCATGGAGAAATTTCCGAAATATTATTATTTTTAATTATTGAAATTATTTTCATAAACCAAGAAATCGTTTTATGTCTTGCCTAAACTTTTTGCATTCAAATAGCGTACGAAAAATCGCCTTTCGATCATGCCATCTGCTAACTATGTATGCTAATAAAAAATAGAAAATCTGCTAATAGAAAATTTGAAAATTTGTGTGAAAAATACCTTGTTTCGACCATTTCACCTACCGTCTATAGTTGAAAATAAATTTGTTTATTGCAAGTAAATTATTGACTTAAAAATTTGTTACATTGTTTTCTAAACTTGCTCATACCATTTCCAAATTGTTGGCATAAAAACATATAGATCTCAATTGATTTTTACATTATTTCCGTTAATTTATATACAGGTAAGATGGTTGCGTATGTTTACGTAATTAGGGAGATTGTCGAAGGGTAATTCCCGATTTTTATTATGAAAATTAAGTTCTCAAACTAGGAAATCGTCAAGTGAGTCTTGCTTAAACTATTTGCAATCGAAAGGTGTACGACAAAAGCTTCTTTTGATCATATCATCTGCTAACTATACGTTAAATTTGATTTATCTATTGCGAATAAATTATTGGTTCCTAAACTTTAATAATTATTTCCTAAATTTGTCCAAACCATTCCCAAATTGTTGGCATAGAAATATGTGGGATTCAATCATTTCTTCTCATTATTTCCGTGAATATATATATACAGGTAAGGTAGATCTGACGGTTGCGTGCGTTTACGGGATAAGGCAGATCGTCGATAGGTTATTATCGATTTTTATTATGAAAATTAACTTTCCAAACTAGGAAATCGTTACAGCAGTCTTGCCCAAACTATTTGCAATCGAATGGTGTACGATAAACGTTTATTCGATCATGTCATCTGCTTAACTATACGTTGAATTTAATTTGTTTATTGTGAATAAATTATTGTTTCCTAAACTTGCCCAAACCATTCCCAAATTGTTGGCATAGAAAGATGTGGGTTTCAATCATTTTTTCGCATTATTTCCGTGAATATACAGGTAAGGTAGATCTGCCGGTTGCGTGCGTTTACGCGATAAGGCAGATCGTCGATAGGTAATTATCGATTTTTATTATGAAAATTAATTTCCCAAACTAGCAAATCGTTACAGCAGTCTTGCCCAAACTATGTGCTATCGAATGGTGTGCGACAAATCTTCATTCGATCGTGTCATCTGCTAACTATACGTTAAATTTAATTTGTTTATTGCGAATAAAATGTTGATTCCCAAACTTGAATAATTAGTTCCTAAACTTGCACAAACCCTTCCCAAATTGTTGGCATACAAAGATGTGGGATCCAATAATTTTATCGCATTATTTCAGTGAATATATATACAGGTAAGGTAGATCTGAGTGTTTCGTGCGCTTACGCGATAAGGTAGACCGTCGATATTCAATTATCGGATTGTATTATGAAAATTAGCTTCCCAAACTAGAAAATCATTACATCAGTCTTGCTCAAACTATTTGCAATCGAATGGTGTACGATAAACCTTCATTCGATCATGTCATCTGCTAACTATACGTTAATTTGATTTTGTTCATTGCGAATAAATTATTGATTCCAAAACTTAAATAATTATTTCATAAACTTGCCTAAACCATTCCTAAATTGTTGGCATAGAAAGATGTTGGACCCAATCATTTGTTCGCCTTATTTCCGTGAATATATATATATATATATATATATGTGTGTGTGTGTGTGTTTGTGTGTGTGTGTGTGTGTGTGTGTGTGTGGGTGTGTGCGTGCGTGCGTGCGTGCGTACGTGCGTGCGTGCGTGCGTGCGTGCGTGCGTGCGTGCGTGCGTGCGCGCGTGTGTGTGTGTGTGTGTGTGTGTGTGTGTGTGTGTGTGTGTGTGTGTGTGTGTGTGTGTGTGTGTGTGTGTGTGTGTGTGTGTGTGTATAGGTAAGGTAGATCTGATGGTTGCGTGCGCTTACGCGATAAGGCAGATCGTCTATAGGTAATTATCTATTCTTATTATGAAAATTAATTTCCCAAACTAGGAAATCGGTACAGCAGTCTTGCCCCAACTATTTACAATCGAATGGTGCACGATAAACCTTCATTCGAGCACGTCATCTGCTAACTATACGTCAAATTTAATGTTTATTGCGAATAAATGATTGATTCCTAAACTTTAATAATTATTTCCTAAACTTGCCCAAACCATTCCCAAATTGTTGGCATAGAAAGATGTGGGATCCAATCATTTGTTTCCATTATTTGCGTGAAAATATATAGGTAAGGTAGATCTGACGGTTGTGTGCGCTTACGCGATAAGGCAGATCGTCGATAGGTAATTATCGATTTTTATTATGAAAATTAATTTCCCAAACTAGAAAATCGTTACAGCAGTCTTGCCCAAACTATTTGCAATCGAATGGTGTACGATAAACCTTCATTCGAGCATGTCATCTGCTAACTATACGTCAAATTGAATTTGTTTATTGCGAATAAATGATTGATTCCTAAACTTTAATAATTATTTCCTAAACTTGCCCAAACCATTCCCAAATTGTTGGTATAGAAAGATGTGGGATCCAATCATTTGTTCGCATTATTTCCGTGAATATATATATAGGTAAGGTAGATCTTACGGGTACGTGCGCTTACGCGATAAGGCAGATCGTTGATAGGTAATTATCGATTTTGTATATGAAAATTAATTTCCCAAACCAGGAAATCGTTACAGCAGTCTTGCCCAAACTATTTGCAATCGAATGGTGTACGATAAACCTTCATTCGAGCATGTCATCTGCTAACTATACGTCAAATTGAATTTGTTTATTGCGAATAAATGATTGATTCCTAAACTTTAATAATTATTTCCTAAATTTGCCCAAAGCATTCCCAAATGATTGGTGAAAAAAAATTAAGATTCATGAATTTTGTCTGCTAACTATACGGCGGTCGTTTGGAGGGTTCAGCAACCGTCGACGAGGCAGCACAGAGTGGTCCAGGAACCCTCCGTTTGGAGGGTTCAGCAACCCTCGAACGGGGCAGCACAGAGCGGTCCAGGAACCCTCCGTTTGGAGGGTTCAGCAACCCTCGAACAGGGCAGCACAGACCAGTCCAGAAACCCTCCGGTTGGAGGGTTCAGCAACCCTCGAACGGGGCAGCACAGAGCGGTCCAGGAACCCTCCGTTTGGAGGGTTCAGCAACCCTAAACCGGAAGTGACGTCGAGGGTTCCTGAACCCTCCAAACCGAGGGTTATTTTTTTCAATCTGGACTCCGGGGTTCAGCAACCCTCAGATCCAAGGGTTGCCGGGAAGTCAGGGAAATGCGTAAAGATAGAAGGATATTTTTATATTGCAATGCCCAATGGAAAATATGCATTAGTTGCATAATTAACGGTGAAACAGGTCGAAAATAATAATAATGCAATACGTAATGATAGAGAAATATTTTTATTACAACAGTGTTTAATTGTACAACGAACGGTAGAAAATGTCTTACATAATACTGATGCTGTTTTTTCGTTAATTAATTGTTATTTTCTTAGGTTAATACGACGTTAAATTAATCCCTGCCGTCAAAGAACAATGCTTTGCCATCTGTTTATATGAAAACTCGCAAACAGCGAATGGTAACACGATAATTCTTATGATAACGATACTTAACCCAACAACTCACGACTTATTTTTTTTACCGTCAAATGCATGAGTGGTGTGCATATGCACCCCGTGCTTTTCTTTGTCATTAAACCGCGCCTACGGGGATAAATGGACCTGATCTTACTTAAATTTCTTCGTATTTTCATAAGAAAGTAAATAGTGTACGAGCCATCTGATTGAACTAATATTCCATTAGGGGAGAATCTATTTAAAGACAGAAAAACGGCAAAAACCTTAATTTTTGCATGAAAATTGGGGTAAGACCGGCCCCCAGTCATGAGTTTTAGGGTTAATAAAAATTAAAAGATAACCATACACAAGAAAATTCGGAACTTCCGGTTGGGACTGAGTTGGTTCAGGACGTGATACGAGCAATCGGAGGTTTTTTTTTATAATAGTAGAGGGATAAAGGCGAGAAAGGGAAAACAATCGGTGCGGGAAAGGTAGTAAAGTGCAGAAATCGCGAGGAGATAATAGGGAGGATGGGGACGTGTGTGGAAATCGAGGAAAGAGGAGACATGGAGACACGTAAAAAAGAAGAGGTTATGTGTGAGGTGGGTGAAGGGGAGAGGAAAGCGGAAGCGTCGAGAATCAGCAGCGCCCTGGCGAGTTAAGTCAGCGCCGTGACGAGTCGCGGAACCCGGTTGAGAAGGAGGTCGGTACGGCAGAGCTGGGTATGCAAACAGCGGGTAAAAAAGGGCCAGGGCGTCCCCCGGCAAAGAAGAAGGTAGGGGGAAACAGAGACATGAGGAATTTTCTTGACGGCGGAGTGGCAGCAGTGAGAGCCAAGGTATTGCACACGCCGCCGACACCACCAGCGCCACCACTGAAAAGGAGACGTCATAGCGGGATGCCAGGTAGGAGAATGGAGAAGGAGGATATGGCGGAGGAGAATGGAAATAGAGTCGACGAAGGTGACAGAAATGGGAGTGAGAAGGATGATGAACGTAATGAGGATGAAGATGGAGAGGAGCCGATGCAAATGAACGAGGAAGACAGGGGGAGGGAGGCAGGGCTGCAGGACAGGGCTATGTTAACCCCGCCGACAAGGAGAGGGGGAAGTGAACAGGAAACGAGCGGGGAAGGACAAAACCTGCCGTTGGAGGAGATAAGGAGGATAATGCAAGAATCGGAGGGGAAATGGATAGAGCGGTGGAATATCCTGACCGGCAACATTCGGGAGGAAATTTCGCCTCTGCCGTGCAGGTGCGAAAGGATGGGTGAAATCGTCAAGAGGTTGCTGGCGGAAGCGGAGCAATGGAGGTTCTTGAGGTACAAGGATAAGGCGATCTGGGATGAGGAGAAAGAGCAATTGCTAGTGGAGCATAGGAATCTGAGGCAGAAAGTAAATGACGATGAGGGCAAAAGAGGAAATGACGACACGGAGGGGCAGGACGTGACCGTGGAACCGTGGCCTGCAGAGATGGACATTGGAGAGCAAGGAGAAGAAACACAAAAGAAACGCAGGGACGTGGAAGAAGGCTCGCCGACGAGATGGTGCCAAACGTCCAGGCGAGGATCACGACACGGGGAGAAGAAGGAACATCGCGGAGAGAAACGGGCCAGAGCCGGGCCCGGAGAGGAGCCGGGGGCCAGGTCGAGAGGAGGTGTAATGCCCCATGAGAAAGGCGTGACACGTAGGAGAGAGCCAAGCGGTTCGGGCAGCGGGACGGAGGGACTATCGGACGAGGAAATATGGACACTGAAAACAAGGCGGCAACTCAACAAGGAGCAGCGCGAGCCGGAGGCTCTCAGTCAGGACGAGTGGTACTGGGAAGCCCAGGAAAGACGCAGGCGAAAGCGAAACATAGTCGTGAGAGGGATTAACGCAGCCAAGAATGTAAGGGGTATGGTCCGGGAAATATGCCAAATGGTACGAGAGAAATTGGGGATTGTACCCAGGATAGAGAGGGTGGTACGGACGGGAGGTGGCACGGTAGTAACGCTCGCCTCGATGAAGAATAAAATGAGTATTATGAGGGCAAGGGGGAAATTGCGAGACACGGGAATTTGGATCGGGGACGACCTCACCGCGCGAGAGGCTGAAGTAACGGAGTGGGTAAAAAAGGAAGCGGACATGAAGAGGCGAGCGGGGAAAATCACTGGCGTAGGGTACATGAAAATGTATGTGAACGGTACCTGGTGGTACTGGGTAGAGAGAGAGGGGAAAATGGAAAGAATGCCATTTCGGAATGAGCGGGAGCAAAAACAGTAAAAAGGCGAACGAAATTATAAGAGCGGTAACGTGGAATGTGGCGAGGTGCGGGAAACTATGAGAAGCGCGCGACTTCCTTGGAGAATTCGAAATAGTCCTGGTTCAGGAAACATGGATCGAGGGAAAGAACGAAGAGGGGGCAATAAGGCGATTAAACAAAGAGTTCAGGTGGTGGGCGAAAGCGGCGGTGCGTGATAAACCAAGGGGGAGGGCGGCTGGAGGGCATTTGATAGGTATCAAAAGGAGCATGAGTGAAATGTGCAGAGTGATAGAATGGCAGCATGGAATGATCGTGAAGATAAAGAGACGAAATACCGGGAAAGAGCTATGGATTATAGAAATATATGTAAATGGCTTCAAACGAGTGGAAGAGGCGTTACGGCAGTGCGTAGAAGAGGGAGCGGAGAGTGGCGCGGCGATTATAATTGCGGGGGATTTAAATTCAAGAATAGGAGAGGAACAAGGAATCGTGGGCTGCGAGAGAGAGAGAGAGCGGCGATGGAGGGGAGAGACACTTGCAGGACACGGTAGTAAACGCAGAGGGAAAGAAACTTCTCGATTTTTGTGAGAGTCTGGGTCTCGCAATATTGAATGGAAGGACTAAGGGAGACGAGGACGGGAAGATAACCTACGTAGGCGGAGGGGGGGGGGGGGGGCATGTTCGGTGCTGGACCTAATCATCAGGCTAGAGGATGAGGAGGAAGAGATTTCAGGAAAATAGAAGTGATACCGAGGACGGAGTTGGATCACTTACCGGTGGTATTTGAACTCGGAGGAGGAGAGGGGCGGACGGAGATAGGAGCGGGGCGAACGAAAAAAGAGGCGAAAGGGGTGAAACTGGCATGGAAGGAGGAGGGAGAGGAAGACTTCGTAAAAGAATTAGATAGTGTGTGGCAGGTAAAGGAAGGCACGGCAGAGGCCTGAGGGAGCCTAAAAGACGTTATTTGGCTAGCGGCGGAAAAGACTGGAATGACAAGAGAAATAAGAAAGGGAGGGGAAGAGAGGGGCTGGCACGATAAAGAGTGTAAGGAACGAAAAACAAGGGTATGGGGAGCACTGGAGAATCTGCTTGCCAGCAAGGAACGAGGAGGGCGGGTAGGGGACACTGCAGACATGGAGAAGTGTCAGCTATTGCAGGAACGAAGAACGATGAAAGAGCTATGCAGCAGGAAAAAGAGGGAATGGTTCGAGGAGAGATGGAAGAAAGTAAGAGAGAGTAAAAATATGGAGGAGTGGTGGGCCGCGGTAGGGAAATTCCGAATTAAAAAAAGGAGGGTGACGGGCGGAATTAGCAAGGAGGAGTGGATCGTGCACTTGACGAAGCTGGTGGGGGGGGGGGGGGGGGGGGAGGGGCGAGTGCCCCCGGAAGTGCAATCCTACAAGGAGGAGGTAAGCGGGACAAGTGAGGTAACGACGGACTCGAAACTTGACGAGGACATAAGTAGGGGGGAGTTGCAAAAGGCGGTAAAGGGTTTAAAAAATAAAAAAGCGGCAGGGGAAGACGGCATACAAGCGGAATTTATTAAGGGAATATTGGGAAGAAGAAAAGAGGAGTTGAGAGGGCTATTAAACCAAATATGGAGTGATGGATAGATGCCGGAGGGATGGGACCTAGCAAGGATTTACCCAATCCACAAAGCGGGAGATGAGGATGCGGCGGGTAACTATAGAGGGGTCTCGCTGCTCGACATAGGATACAAACTGCTGGCGAGTATTCTAGTCAAGCGACTAAATGGGTGCGTAGAGAGAAATGGAGCACTCAGAGAGAGCCAAGTGGGGTTTCGAGCGGGAAGAGGCACCAGAGACCACGTGTTTGTGTTGAACTCCCTAATAAATAACAGGCTTAAAATTAAGGGGGGGTAAGCTGTACGTAGCCTTTGTGGACTTTAGGGCAGCATTTGATATGATCGACCGGGAGATGCTGTTCGAGAAATTACGGAGGAAGGGCGTGGGAGGGAAAATGCTGAAAATGATAAGGGGAATTTATAAGAAGACGAGAAATGAGGTGATTACGGAGGAAGGGATGACGGAGAGTTTCGAAACGGAGAAAGGGGTGAGACAGGGCTGCCCTCTTAGCCCGACACTATTTAATATAGCGCGGGGCGATGTGGACGAGGCATGGGAAAAGGAGGGAGCGGTGGGAACGGTCATGGGAGGCGTAAAATTCTATGCACTTAAATACGCGGACGACATCGCAGTAATGGCTGAAACCGCGGAAGGGCTGAGGAGGATGATAGAATTGCTGGAAAAATACGTAGGAGAAGCGAAGATGGAGGTGAATGTGAAAAAAACAAAAATCATGGTATTTAGAAATGGGGGCGGAAGAAAGAGAGGAGAGGAGCGGAGCTTGAGAGGAGAAAAGATAGAGGTGGTCAATGATTTCAAATACCTGCGTTATTGGTTCTCAACGCAGAACACGGAGGGGGGGGGCATCTGAAAAGCTGGTGGCAGGAGCTCAAAAAGCGGCAAACGCGGTATGGGGGATAATGAAGAGGGCGAAGGTAGAGGCTTGAAGGAGCGTGCAGCTGTTCGACTCGCTGGTCAAGGCGGGAGCACTGTATGGGGTGGAAGTCTGGAGCTGGAAAAGAAGGGAGGAAATAGAGAAACTACAGGGGAAACTGGTAAAAATGGCCCTCGGGGTGGCAAGAAATACGCCAAACTACCTGTGAAAGCTGGAAGCTGGCAGGAGGAGCGTGGAGATCGAAGCAAGGAAAAGGGCAGGGAGTTATATAACTCAAATCCTGAAAATGGAAGAGGGGAAATGGCCGAAGATATGCTTGAGAGAAGAAATCAGAAATATTCTGAACGGACACCCATCAAGATGCGGAAAAGAATTCAAGAAGGCGATGGAAGACGTAGGAGACGGGAGAGTGGTCAATCTGGTGTGGTCGAATGCAGGAAGCTGGGAAAGGATCGAGACTTGCTTGATAGATGGGGTAGGCAGGAAAACGGAGCAGGGCATGCAGGGAGACTGGGTCAAGGCGCACAGGTCGTCCTTCTGCGCCTGGTACAAGGAAATTAAGGTGGGATGCGCGAGAGAGAAATATTGGGATAAAAAAAGGGTGAGAGCCTGGAGCATATCTGGACGTACGAGATAGCGAGAGGGGAGATAAAGGAAAAATGGGTGAGGGCAGTGGATGCCTGGAGAGGAGGGAGGGAAGGCGAGGAGTTAGAGTGTTGGATGAAAGACACGCTAAGAGGAGAACCGGTGCCGGTAATTTGCGAGTATTTAAGGGCGTTCGCGAAATTGAAAAGGGCGAGAACCGAGGACGATCAAGAGGGGGCGGATTAAAAAGCACAAACGGCATACGGTGCTTAGGGTGAAATATTGTAATTTTAATCCTAATTCGTAACTTTAATTTAAATTTATTAGCTTATAGGTTAGCAATAAGGATGGAAAGAAGGAGGGTTTTGTAAAAAGCGAAAGCTGTACAGATGGAATAAAACTACTACTACACAAGAAAATTCAATTACTCATTGTCGTAAGTAAAAAATTGTTCTGTATTGTTTTCATCTACAACGAACTTAAATTATTCTTAGTCAAAGAACAATGCTTTGCGATCTATTTGTATTAAAACTCGCAATAAGCGAATCGGTAACGCGATTATTCTGACAACAACATATTTGAATGAAAATAAAAAGAAATTGCAATTACTCATTGAGGCAAGAAATCAATAAAATTGTTTAGTAGCTATTTGTCGATTTGAGAAAAACACCGTAATAACAATAAAAAGTCGAAGCGATATTGCTTGCTTCGATGTTTTCGAGATAAAAACATGCTTCAATGTTTTTAAGAGAAAACATATGTGTCCTCTTGTCAACATCAAGGCTGGTTTGCCTCGATAAATCGATTTTAACAACTCTCGAATTATTCGAATATAGTGTCTATATTATCGTATTTGTTAGTACAGTAGAACCTCGTTTATCCGACCTTCAATTAACCGACGTTTCGCATTATCCGAGCCACCTAACTCATCCGAGTTCTCCGCATTATCCGATATCTATTCTCGGATAATACGCAGAATCTCGGATAAAACAGACGAAGCTGCTATGCCCATGCGTGGAATAGTCCTATATTGCAACTTTTTCCGTATTATCGGAGATTTCCGTTATCCGAGGTACCCTCTTCCCACATTAACTCGGATAAGCGAGGTTCTACCGTATTTTCCATGGAGTCTAGGATGCGTATTCGATCCTCTTCCATCTCTCTTATACCCGTATTCATAGTCTCTCCTTATCTTAAGGATGAAGGACGCCTTAATGAAGGCTTTCTTGAATCTCAGAGGCGTCCTTGTTTCATAGTCACAACTCGGCTCTCCCTTCCAGAAGGAAGACATATTTAGGGATATGTGATTGCTTATGGTGGTAAAACTAGTGATAGAAGCGCCACTCGGCTTTATTTGAAACTAACTCAAACCGCTTGGCTCTCGATTGTCAAGCAGCCATCGAAATCTAGTCACAATTTCCTCAAAATCATCATCAAATTCAGTATCAGAATTGTGTAAAAAATCGTTGTTCATTGTGCCGAGTAATTATATACAAAACTTCTGTACGAATTTCCACGTGGATTTCATTATTTATTGAGGTTACGCCGTACACTGATACACTCCGATACGTTTTACGTGGTTCCAATTGTTTATTTCGATTATGCCGTGAATTGTGATACGCCTCGAAACTTTTTACGAGTTGCAACAGTTTTTTTGTTTAAACTCCGTTCACTGCGATACGTTTTGAAACTTTTTACGTGCTCCACTTTTAACTGTTTTTGAGGTTAACCTGTAGACTGGTCTGTAATACAGGTATAATCTGCATAGACGGCAAGCGCAAGCGCAAGCATTAGTCATATGAAACGAAAGAGCCAATCACAGTGCCGAAGGTTTCCTCAAGGAAACTCGAGACCTGCCTTGAAAGAAGGAGGCCAATAAGGCTCCTTGTTCTGTCAAGGAAGGTCTATGAAACGCGAAAGGAGGAACAAGGAATCCTTGTTCCTCAAGGAAGGACTATGAATACGGGTATTACACGACATCAAAGAACAGATATTACATGGAACAACAGGTCTTATGGGGCGATTTGGCAAGATTTCTTGGGGGAGTTTCGTAGTCACTCCCCTAACCACCTAAAGCACTGCCCGTATCGATGTGCACGGACCCATTCGCAGGCGCGCTCGGCTCCACCCAGCTCCACCTCTTCCTGTGCTCGAGTCAACTACGGTTGAGGTTATTTCGCGTCTCGCTCGCTCTCTTGCAGATTCCAATGTCAACAGCAGCGACGGTCGAGCGGTCTAAGGCACGTGCTCGTTATGCCGGGGAGCCCCGGCTTTAAATCGATCTGTTTTCGCTCCTTTCCATCTCACCCGTTCCATCTCTTTTTATCATGCTCTCAGCGATTTCTTCCAAGGAATGTGCTACGCGGTACAGAATGTCGTACGACAAAAGTTGGCTGAGATATTCACGAGTGAATTCCAACGGTGAGCAAACAATAGCACAGTAGTTTCGGCGTTCAAGCAAGAGTGGGCGCGGGTTCGAATCGCCGTACGCGCAAGTGGATGCAAATCCTTTGATTTTTGTTAAATGGGAATCGAAATTGAAAGTTTGAACTTTCGAAAGTTGAAATTTGAATTTGGAACCTTATCCGGTCGCCCAAATAAAGTATTAATCAATAAATAAAAAACGGTAGACAATATTGTCCATTGTTAACTCGAAATATGTAAAAATCTTTAGATCTTTACATCCGTTCGAGTAAACAATGGATAACAATTGTTTACTCCATTGTTCGATTAAACAATGGGTAACAATTTTTAATATGATTATTGATTATTCAATACTTTATTTGGCGACCGGATAACGTTTAAAACTCAAGTTTCAAAATGAAAAATTGAAAGTTCAAATCCAAATGCCCGCATGTGGATTCGAACCCTCGCGCGCGCGCGCGGGTGAACCTCCGAAAAGCTGTTACACCCGACTTGTGCTGAAATTTTGCACAGATGTTCCATTTACTATATAAAGACATCCCCTAAAGCGATTTCTGGCGTATTCCAATTGTTTCCGATGTATCGAAATTGTTTTGGTTTTTAATTGTTTTTGGGGGGTGTTTGGGTATGTTTGCGTTTGTGTGTTTGGGTTTGGTTGGCTTTGTTTAGTTTATATAGATATACTTGCAGGGGTAAGCGCGGCACGCTAGTCACCAGTGAAGTCGAAGGAGTGGGGATATCGATCGGCCGTGGCGAGCGATATAGATATACTCGTGCGGGCTAAAAAATAAACTTTAAAATTCGATTTCTCGTGAACTATTGGAATGCGCCAAAAATCCTTTTAGGGGATGTCTTTATATATTAAATGGAACATCTGGGCAAAATTTCGGCCGAATCGGGTGTAATAGCTTTTCGGAAGTTTATCCCGTAACGACAATAAAAACAGGGGGGGGGGGGGGTGAATGCTTAAAGAAAATATTTAAGATAAAATTTCGTAACCGCGACCTTTCAGGAAAAATGCAAAAACGTCGGAATGTACAAATTTGCGCAAACTTTTTTATTCCAGTTTATTGTTGGGTATAATAATTGATTGGGACTTATTTTTACTAAGCGCCACAATAATTTATCACTGATTCAGAAAGGCCCCCTTGTGCCCCCCCCCCCCACCACCACCAAAATACGGCCGTCCGGGACAGAAATATCTCAACGTGAGTTTAAATGATGCGCTGTCTCCTACCAAACCGCCCAATGCTTGGTCGGTCAGTCGGCCATTAATACAAGCGGAACACCACTATAGCCCGATAGGTATATGCGAGAGAGAGACAACCGCGAGACGCATGTCTTGAATATCTATCATTGTGTGTGGCACACCGATACATCGCCGCGCAGTCTACCGGCGGAAATTCTAACTACATTTTTTCTGCCAAATATTAACAGGGGCCCTGGTGTTCCGTGTAATATCTGTTCTTTGACGACATCGACACTCGCAGCTTACTTCTCGAGGTCTTGTGGCGTGGAAACGCACCGCAATTGCCCCAACCTTCACGTCGTCCAATAGGGGCGCAGTATTATTTATGCAATAAGCGAGCTCTCACTTGCGGCGTTTCTCCTGAGCACGGTCTTACATACAGGTCTGGAAACTCCCGTCGTGTGGGTAGTTCGCTTATGGATGCCAGAAGTATAGTTCAAATATTGCCCACTGCGATCGCTGCGATCTAAACTTCGGTGCGATGACGATGGGTGTCGGAGATCAATATAATGGACAGGCAGCCTTTTGTCCAAAGCATCATTAAAATGGTTCAACGTGTAGTGAGCTATTTTTGTTAAGTTTTCTTTGTAGGTGCCACCCTTGCTTATACTATGGGCCCACCGGTGCACGTGCGGCTCTGATTTCACCCTTTTGAATTTCGTTTGAACAGATGATAACTTTCTATTCCCATTTGCCCCGGATCTCCAGTAATCTACAGCTCTTGTCTTGTATTCGTAACTCAATTCTTCTATATCTTGGGAACATACATTTTCATCAATTTTTGGATCTAGGTATCGTTGTCCGTGCCAATCTCCTTCACTGTCACTTCTATTGCGGCTGCTTCATGAATTTCATTTGGTGACAGAAAATCCAAACCAGTTCCGACTTCCATTTTCATAGGTTGATCCATCGCTTCAATGATCATGTTTTCTAGATCCTTACTGAACTGTTTTTCCTGTTCGGTAATTGGAGTGCGAGGCAAATTCATAGCACTTATCGCTATAGATAGAAGTTGAATAACATTCACCGGATTAACGTACATTTTGATTTGTATTTCGAACTCAAAATGTATAGCTGGTTTCTCCGTCGTAACTGCAGCAATAATGATCGTTGGTGAATTTATATAACTTGAAACCCAATTGATAAATACACGACAGACACGAAGTCTTATACACTCATACCTTATCGTATATGCAGTTCAGTTGTTCAAACATGAAAACATCTGAATATATGAAACGATATATGAGGATACGAGACGATATCCGATCAGATATGGCACCTCACCTAACTGTATTATATCTGATTATGTGAGTTACTATAATATTATTAATTGTTAACACGTCAAGTGATGACGTGTTAATAATTAATAATATTGTTACAAATATGCAATTGCGTCATAACACGAACATATATTGACGTAAATTTAGACCGAAATGCCAAAAGACTAGCTGATTATACGATGCTCTTGACAACAAAATCGACGGGCACTTTCAGCCCCTTAATTGTGAAATATCGGAAAATGAAAAAATCTGTATCCGCACTTTTCCATTCTCTACATGTACGTAAATTTACATCCCAATCGATTAAAAATTCTCGGAGATACGGTTGAAAAAATTGCATTTTTGCAATAAACAATATGAAATTTGTTGCTGCATCTTTCTCATCTCCAATGTATAGTACACGAAAAAATAAACATTTTTGCAATTTGAAGTTTGTTCATATCTCGTACCGTTGAAACGTTATCGACGATTAACGAAAAACACCCCAATTTTCGAGGGTGCTTTTTAACCCTTAAAAATCGGGTTCCGCCGATATAAAAAATACGTGTCGCCTATTTTTACCCATTCTACAAGCATGCCAAATTTCATTGAAATCGGAGACATCGACCTCGCAACGTTTCCTTGTCAGATATGTTGTAGAGGCACCTACCCTGAGTACCTGAGTAAAGGGATTTTATACAACGCTCTTTAGATTTCGAGAAAAAACGTTCTAAAGTTTAGCTCGTAGCTACGAGTAGCTACTATACCGGTACGGTTGCACCTCTGTCGAACCAGCGAGCGTGGCCCAGTGTGCAAGGTTCCCGGTTCTGGAGCTCGAGGTCCAGGGTTCGAGTCCCGTGATGGCGTTTTTTTTGCACAAAATATAAATAAATTCGATGGATGATGCGAAACCGTCTAATTATTCATTATTATTTTATTTATTTCTTTATTTTTTTAAATTTTTATTCATTTAAAAAAATGTTTACTGACCACTTAAAAAAAAAATATTTATTATTATTTTGTTTTTCACGCAGAAAAAAAGAGAGGAAGAAATTATAACATCTTTCACAAGAAACTGCAGTTTATTATTTTTCATTACAATATACAGGTTTTTCTGACTCGCCATCACTGTGGTCGCTTGTTACATAAGAACAATATTACGGGTGGTATTTGTCGTAAAAGCAAGCAACACACAAGACCAGAGGGCAACGGGCACGTTGTATAAAAGCTATGGCCTTGCAGGCGCGTGGAGTTTTGAGCAGCGTTATTGGAAAGCATACTTGATTGACATTTAAAAACAGCGGTCTTTCCTCAATTAACTTCGATGCAAACCACGCATATTTAATCATCGGCGCGAAAGCAGGTGCGCTTAATTGATGAAGACCAATCGTCTGTTAGTCGACTGCGAGTGATTGTTAGTCGATTTTTATCGTTTGTGAGAACCTAATTTTTATTTTATCGTTAAAAAACTGTTCATTCCCATAGCACACTGCAAGCCACGTGAAGTTGGCAACATTACCACGCCAGCTGAGCACGGCTTTGCCTATGTGACTCCTCAATTTCGACAAAATGCTGATTATTTCAATTCTACTCGATTGTTAGTCGTTTGTAAATGTTTGTTAGACAAAATCCAGCGTTTGTTAGACTTTATTTATTTAATTATACGAAAAACAAATTTCATGTCAAAGTTAGCCGCGGAAAAATAGTTTTCTAGCGATTCCGAACTTCTCTTCGTAACCAATCGTTTGTTAGTCGGTTGTGAGTGATTGTTCGTCGATTTTTATCGTTTGTGAGAGCTTAATTTTTATTTTATCGTTAGAAAACTTTTCATCCCCATAGCACGCTGCAAGCCACGTGAAGTTGGCAGCATTGCCACGACGGCTGAGCACGTTTGAGTTTTTTGACGTAAATAAATAAAGTCTAAAAACGCTGGGTTTTGTCTAACAAACACCAACCACCGACTAATAATCGAGTAGGATTGAAATAATCAACATTTCGCTGTAATTGAGGCGTCACATGGGCAAAGCCGTGCTCAGCCTTCGTGGCAATGCTGCCAAATACACGTGGCTTGCAGCGTGCTATGGGAATTAAAAGTTTATTAACGATAAGGTAAAAATTAAGCTCTCACAAACGATAAAAATCGACTAATAATCACTCACAAACGACTAACAAACGATTGGTTAAGAAGAGAAGTTCGAAATAATTAGAAAAACATTTTCCCGCGGCTAACTTTGTCATAAATTTTTTTTGCGTATAATTAAATAAATAATGTCTAACAAACGCTGGATTTTTTCTAAAAAACACTAACAATCGAGCAGAATGGAAATAATCAGCATTTTGCTGAAATTGAGGAGTCACATGGGTAAAGCCGTGCTCAGCCGTCGTTGCAATGCTGCCAACTTCACGTGGCTTGCAGCGTGCTTTGGGAATGAAAAGTTTTTTAACGATAGAATAAAAATTAAGCTCTCACAAACGATGAAAATCGACTAACAATCACTCACGAAAAAAAGTTCGAAATCGTTAGAAAAGCATTTTCCTGCGGCTAACTTTGACATGAAATTTGTTTTTCGCATTTTTAAAAACATAAAGTCTAACAAACGCTAAATTTTGTCTAACAAACCCTAACAAACGACTAACAATCGAGTAGGATTGAAATAATCAGCATTTTGCTGAAATTGAGGAGTTTCATGTACAAAGCCCTGCTCAGCCGATCTGGCAATGCGGCCAACTTCAGGTGGCTTGCAGCGTGCCATGGGGTGAAAAGTTTTTTAATGATAAAGTCGTAATTAAACTCTATCAAACAATAAAAATCGACTAACAATCACTAACAAACGACTAACAAACGTTTGGTTACGAAAAAAAGTTCGAAATCATTAGAAAAGCATTTTCCTGCGGCTAATTTGACATGAAATTTATTTTTCGTACTTTTAAATTAATAAAATCTAGCAAACGCTGGATTTTGTCGAACAAACACTAACAAACAACTAACAAACGTTTGGCATGGAAAAGAATTAGATGTTTTCATAGTCGGCGGCTAAGTTTATTGAGCTCCCCTTTTCGGCGTGCCTCGGAAATGGCGCTAAATCGCGGCGGCGAGTTCGGGAATATGATTTTGTGTGCATCGCCTCTGTCGAGGCTGCAGATTCCCTTGTAGCCGCGCGAGTCGTCATCACCGCTCAAGTCGATATCGCAGTCAGCGTGCCGAGAATGGGTAGCTCGGTGGGGGAAAAGTCTCTGCCCCTCGCTCATGAAGAATAGAGGTATGGAGCCCGAACGCGTATGCTAAAAGCACCCCAAACGTGGACCCTGAAAGTGACGAAAAGTTGTGGTTCGAAATTCAGTCACATCAAGCGCTAGCGCCGAGAGGGGAGGATGTGAAGTATGGCATCGGTGACGCTATGAAGTGAGCATATATATAAACTGGAGAATTCTTGGTTATCATATTTATATATCATTCTTGGCTGTTCGTCTGTGAATGCGAAATTGTAATAAGGATTTTTTAATTGCAGTAAAAATCAGTGTTGTGGAGCGCAGTGAGTGATTGCCCCGCATTATATAAAAGCAGGTAAGAAAACGGTATTTTGAAACCATTTTCTGTATTATATTATAATTGTAATTCATCGGTTTATTAAATATATTTCTCGAGCATGAAAGTGAGGTTAGAATTCGTATTATTGTCATAATATGTAATTACAAATTTTATTTTGGGTTCTTTTCTTGTTGCAGTGCACAATGGCGAAACACTGTTCGTACCCAGGGTGTCAAACTGGGCGAGACGCCAGCAGAGCAAAGTGCAAGCGCTTAGGAGTACGACAGTTGTCCGTCTTCAAGGTTCCAAAGGTAAATCGCCTGTTAAAATGTTTTTTTTTTTGTTAAATGACGCATAGAGCGCGTAATTTGTTGACGAAATCTGAAGTAATTGCATGTCACTTATTGCCTATAGGAAAAAAAATTTCTTCAATGATTTAGCGTGTATATGAAATTTCACCCCGCTTTGTTTTTTTCCTGTATCTTGTAGAATATGGTACAACGATGGAGCAGAGCCATCGGGGAGTGTCTCTCCCACAATGATTTCGTGTGCGAGCTTCACTTTTCCAATGACTCCATAATAAAAGAAGACCGCATCAAAATGCCTGATGGTACAATACCCTCTTTTCTTCGAATGAACTCAGCTAACCTGCAGCTGTGTTTGCTAATTGTTTGTAGCTCGGTTCAGCAGTATAATTTATCAAAAGTTCATCTTTTTCTTGCGGTCTTCAATTTTTATATGCAGAATATTCTTATCTGCTACCCCTCTTCAATTTCCTCTGTTGTCTTTACTCTTTATTACTTGAGTCAATTCGTTGATATCGTACTCTGCTATCCCCTCGAACAAGTGGACATAGATTGTCCATTATTACATTGAGATAAATATAATAATCAATTCTTTTTTATTTCGACAGGAAAACGGTGGTCAACCGGAACAGAATGTTCCCTGCGACCAGTTAGCCGGACCTTCTCCTGGATCCGTAGCTATTTGCAACGACGCTGTCGTACATCAAGTGCCTACGACCTGTCACGATTTTCTTACTCCGACGGAGGTAAGTGTTGTATTTATTGAAAATGAAGGGAAAATGTCTTTCAATTTTTTTATTAATTTAATTCTTCATTTTTCATTGATAATACTTTATCTCTCAATATAAAAATTCTTTCAATTTATAAATTCGGATATTTTTCTCGATTTCCTTGGGTTTGGTTTGAAAAAAAAGCAGAATTGTTCTATGAGCTACTTTAGGCTCCGACGTGATTTACGCTGGCACAATTTTCGGCTGCACGACTCGACCGCAAATTTTTCATTTCCGGGCATGCAAAGAGATCGCGAAAGAGGCTGAGATGAGTACAATAGCGTTACTCGAAATGAATGAATGAATTAATTAATGAGCTGTTCTTTTATTCCGAGGAAAAACACGCGTGGTCATAACAGAAAAGATTATCGATGGATTAATATTTTTGTTCATCTGAATCAGTCGGTTGATGGAGTACGAGACTATCCGTACGGATTTCGCGACGACACGGAAAGAAGCTTCCCCGACAGTGCGGCTTCGAACGATCGTGAGGTAAGATCTTATATTACTCGAACCTTATTGTCGTGGCTTGCATTATTCAACTGTCATATTTCTATCGGCATAATCCACTTCAAATAGAACCGCAGGTGGCATTGATTCAGTAATGATTTTGTGCTTACGTCATTGTAGGATGATGAGGAGGACCTCCCTTTACAATTCACTATCGACGATGTGTTCGCACATCTGAACGGGACTACTTTCCCAGAGTCGTGGAGTTGGATAAGAAACCCACGTGAAGATTCCAGTATCGTGTACGTGCAAACCCATCGGCAGACGCTACAACCACGATTGCACCTCATTTTACATAACGATCTTTCAGTCACGGTAAGTTTTCATATAACTGCCATATTTGTGATCTGTACACGGCTGAAAAGACTATCAATTACAATTTGGAGTGAAATTTACTTCACAATTAATGTGATTATGTCCCAATATGTGTTCAAAATTGTAATACGACGTCGATTATGTTTGTTTGCAGGCCCAGACTCCTGACAGCGCTGTCACGATTGAACTGGATCGAATCATGGCATCAGTTCAAAGTATAACGGAACTTTTGCATGAGGCTGAAAGTAAAATGGTGTGCTGTGGCAGTGGATTGGAGCGAGAAAGGTTTGTTCCTATGTGGTTGAACTCTACAATAGGCTATCGTACATTGACATTACAATTACATTCATGCATGCAAGCATAATGCAACAGGCAGCAAGCGAGTCAACCCTGGATTGGTCTCTATGAGCGACCTAACGACTTTCTTCCTTTACACTGCCCGAGATCGTTCAGCGTGCTTTTGCCTACGTCGCCCACCGGATAATTCCATTTAGCATTTGAAAAATTGTATCAGTTCCCACAATTTATTTTATTTCTCTTTACAATTTACAGGGTACGTCATTTAATAAATATAATAGTTTCTTAAACCTTTCAACTCACATTTCTAAATTTTTTCCACATTTCTGACTCGTCTGAAAGGTCATGAAAAAAATTTAAACAGGGGAGCGCGGGTATTCGCTCTTAGGGTGACCAGTCTATGGTTAAATAACGTATTTTTCACTACGTTCATTACGTTTTATGTTCATTATATTTCTTGTATACATGTTTTGAATGCACCCGTAGGCGAGCTGTACATTGCACAGGCTTCGTCCAAGGGAGTGATTACACGAATATCGTCCAATCACCTCGGTGCACGGCCTGTCGACGATTGCGCAAGACTCTGCAAACTCGCGACAATCACCGCAGAACCACCTTGCCAATCCGGTACGCGAGAGCTCAACACTCTTCCCGTTTGAAGCAGCGAAATTATCTACGTCTCTTAAGAAAGGTAATGTTCTGTAGTTATAAATCCTTCCTCGATGTAGCATTATTTATTGAGATGCTGAGATTTGTTCCTTCGTACATATTTACGCTTTATACATATATCTACAGATACGTGTATTTATTCATAACCGTGATGCATTCAAAAAATGAGTTGACAAAAGAGTTGGGCTACTCGTCACGTCCACGTTCTTCAATGTGAAGCGATATTGCAATCGCTGTTCACGTAAGCTGAGTGCGAAATTGTTGCTCACATCAGTCACACGTATGGCAATAAAAGCAGTGTACACCGATTGTGTGCTTCCATTTCAGACTCGAGATTTGAAGCGCGAAGTAAGAATAACCCAAGAGAGGTGTGCGGCCGTTACCGATGCCGTTTTGACTGAGGCGATTGCAGATTTGCCGGAGGTTCAACAAGAAGCCGTCCGGGCTTGTTTGAACGCGGCCAAAGTTAAAGCGAGCAATCAACGGCGGTACACTTTGGATTGGGTCTACGAGTGTCTTCTCATGCGGATAAAGAACGGGAAACTTTACGAGCATCTGCGTACACGGAACATCCTTCCCTTGCCTTGCAAAGATACCCTGTCCCGGTACATCAAGAGGATGGATATCGGCTACAGCTTCCAAAAAGCAGTCTTCGACTGCTTGCTCGTTAAAGCCGGAAGAATGGAACTAGTCGACAAAAGGGGTACCAGTATTAGTGATAATATTTTCGGGAAGCTTGTACAATGTGTCACGTTTGAAACGAACGTTTTCATTACCTTTACAGATAAACCGTGTTTGCTTGGGCAGTTAATTTCTTAGTACAATTGAAGATATATCTCATGCAAGCTCTTGTTTTTACAGGTGCACTGCTCGTTGACGAAATGTCCCTCAGCGAAAACGTCAATTTTGACCGTCAGTCGATGACCTTCAACAGTTTCGTCAATCTGGGGGAGCACACTTCCACGAAACAGAAAGATGAACGCGCAGATCACGCTCTGGTGTTCATGTTTCAACCGTTCCGTGGAAGATGGGTGCAGGTGCTGGGATGCTTCCTCACCAAAAACTCGGTGACGAAGGAAATCCTCGCCAAGCTCATCTTGGAGTGCATTAAGCTCCTTAGTGGCTCCGGCTTTCACACCGACGTGGTCGTCATGGACGGGGCTCAATGGAACCGCGGAGTGTGGCAAATATTCGGAATCAAAGACGGCCAATTTAGTTGCGAGCACCCCGTAGATCCGGAGCGAAGATTGTGGATGACCTCCGATTTTCCACACTTGATCAAATGCTTTCGGAATGGGATTCTGCTACCTGAATTTTTCGACGTAAGACAATGCAAGAGACAATTTAAAGAAGCCACTTGCAACTATATTGAATTGTTAATATTATTTTTGTTTCCATTCTTTTTGCAGACACCTTCGGGTAGGGTATTTCTGCGACACTTCATGGCACTCGTTCGGTTAGAGGGGCATACGAAACAAAACCTGAGCGTGGCGTTCTTTTTGACACTCGCTCATGTAGAACCCAAGGGTTATCAGAAGATGAACGTGCCCCTTGCATTCGAGGTATACAATATTATATGTGCATTTAAAAAGTCGTATAACAATATCATGAATCACCATACTGTTACAGTTGTTCTCGGAAAAAGTGCGAGTCGCTATGGAGATGTACAAGGACGATCCGGCATGCGAGGATTTACACGATTCTCAACCAACCATCAAGTTGGTTGAACTCGTAGGGAACCTCATCCAAGCCATGATGTCCCGTACGCCAGCCAATGCTTTGCGACCCCTCGATACGTGTCCGCAGAAGAAGGTTTGTTGTCTGAGTTCATCGTGATCTCAAACTGTTGTAAGTGGTACACAAAAAGTTATACACAAGCTAGCAGTGCAATAAATTGAGATGTTGCCAAATTCATATACGTTCCGCTATATTCAATGAGGTTAGCGAATAATACTGTGTATTGTTCTTCTATCAAGAAATAATTCATTTCAAAATAATTCACTTCATTTTTTGTATGACATTTCTTCCATTGATGCGTTCCTTCACTTAAATACAATGCTAGTAGAAAATGGTTTTGTGTTAATATATATATTCAATGCAACTTTCTTGTTAATTGTCCTTTCTAATTCGTTTCGCAAATGTACTTGGAAACATCTCAATTCATTTCATAGCTTTCTCCACGAATCACTTGACCGGTTCTTGTTTACAATTCGTTTCTCTTGAACAGAGATGACAATGTACTTGTTTAATTTTTTGTGCCCCATTTATGGTTGTTTTGAGGATGATTTTATAACACGAATAGTAAAAACTGATGCAAATCCGGTACAAGTACAGATAAATATGCGCTGTACTGCGATATATCTGTATATACCATTACCAGCTTCCAATGTTTTACTGCTCAAGTATTCTTCAGTCGTTATGGAGTTTACCAAATGGCCAAAGGCAATTACAAACGGGAATCGCACATGATGTTGCTTTCGACAAGTACCATCCCACAAGGATGGAACTGAATATAGCGACATACACGTGTTCCGTTCCCTGATGATGTCGTGTTGGGATCGTACAACATTCTGTACAAATTCCTGAAATACCGTAAGTGGAAAAAGGCCTGCACAACGATGCCAAATTAAAAGTAAGCTTGATTTGCGGCATGAGACGTTGCAACTTGCACAGTGGCGGCAAAACTGTACAGCATATAAATGTAACATTAACTGCAACACACTTGTTTGTGTGCATACAATTGTGCATACTGTACTGCAATAACCACAATGTAGTAACACTTTTTTTTATCTTTTTTTGGTGAGTGTACCGTGCACACCCTTTCCGGATTTTTACAGTCCTGCCCCCTTGCACCTTTCTCCCCTGTGGTGTGGTCTGGTCTGCAGCTCTCCCAATACCCTACCCCTCCCAGCTGGCCCGCGTATTTCACGCTGTGAGGCGGAGTGAAACTGTACAAAACCTCTTGCCGGCATGGCCGGGACATTTCTGATTCACCTCTAACGGTATTGCGAGTTGACTCAAGCACTACCACTGGAGGTGCCTCAGGTCGGGCCTTCCCACATGTAATGGGTCAGCTGGCACCCCGCTCGGGGGACACCATCTACTCGTCGCGGGAGTCCTTTACCCAATCCAAGTACCTACCTCTCATCACAGTCAATTATTTTTGTGGACATGGATTTGTTACGGTGGGGTCCGAACCACCCAATAATAATAATATTAATAATGTAACAAAACAGCAAGGGTGGTGGAACAAGAGTTACTAGTTAAAAAATGTCTAACAATTTTACTTGTCCCAAAGAAAGATTTAATTACCATCTATTTTCTTGCACTGAGATTTTGGCCCAGACTTTCATTGAAAATTGAAACCAAGTTAACGCAACGACTGATGAATTTATATTAGGGGGCGTCCATTAATTACGTGAGGCGTTTAGGGGGGGGAGGGGGTCGAGCGAAATCTCACCCAATCTCACGTGGGGGAGAGGGGGGCTTCGGCAAATCTCACGTAATTTTAGTAATTTTAGTAATTTTAGTAATCACATAATTTTTATCACGTAGGGAGAGTCTCCCTACTACTTTACATGGTGGAGTAAATGGTACTACAACCGCAGTTACTTCTACTACAATTTATTTTCCGTGAACGTATGCATTTTGAAAAATCTCACGTGAGATTAGGGGAGGGGGGAGGGGGTCGAGCAGAATCTCACGACATCTCACCAGGGGGAGAGGGGGGGTCGAAAAATCGCCAAAATCACCTCACGTAATTAATGGATGCCCCCTTAAACATGCCTAACTACTCCAATATTAGTATAGGCAACTATCGTTGGCTATCCTCATTTACAGTTACTTCACATCCTACAATTTCATTGTTTTTCGTAATAATCCTTAATCTTCCATGTGCATTGATGTACTTTTTTATTTGTTTGGTTTGCTGCCTCTTTACTATATCACATATTGATCATTGCACTGACATTTTTCATACGTCTATCACATGACATATTTAGCTTATTTGAACCACGTTTTCTTTTACGACCTAATTCACCTCCTTCGGTTGATCGCCAATGGCAGGTACTTTGGTATTTAATCAATACCTATATCTTTCTGCTTGCTTACGTATATTGCACTTGTCATTGGTGCAGGTATTGTGAGCAAACCGCCCACACATTGCAATGCGAAGAATGACTAACGAGTAAATTAATATATGAATTATTGTTGACTTGTTACCAAAACTGAACGCTGTAATCGAGACGTTTTGAAATCTGCAGGCTATCGAAGACTTCCTCAGATATTTACGCGAATGGGAAGCACTAGCGAAGGCACAGAAGGTAACTTTTTCGGTGTCGCCGAGTACTCTCACGGGGCTGAAGGTGACACTTGGAGGTACATTGGAGCTTCTTGATCATCTTCACAAGGAAGGTCACTGCGATTACCTTATGACCGCTCGACTGAACCAGGATGCACTCGAGATAAAAAACGGCATGTTATAACAATTAAAGATGTATGAATAATTTTATGTCGATACAGCTCCTTCAAGGATGTGTGCGGGATACTTTTCTGACGGAAATTTTATTTGATCCGACTTTTCGTACTTCGAGATTTAAAAAAAACCGAAAAAATTCAGCAACAATCAACATGCTATGAACTACAATAACCAGCATTAATATCACTCGAAAGTTATGAACTAATTGTTTCAACAATGAATTATCTAACAACATAACGGTGACCCTTTGCGTTTTTTATACGAATCAGATGGTTCTTTTTGGTGAACGCTTATGAATTTTTTCAAAATTCCCTATCGATTATGAAATTTGTTTTCAACATTTTTGGAATGGCTAAATATATGGTTTTTTTCCCTAGTGTATTTGAAACTTTGCAAGTCTAAAGGTTAACCTGTTCTCAAAAACATATCCAAAATTCACATTTCTCAGTTGACATTTTATAATTGTTTGTTTAAAATATTTTTTAAATTTGAAAAATAATTAGGAATTCTAAACGAACAAAGGTGAAATTTTCATATATTTTTGCGGACAGGTTTACCATTAGACTTGCAAAGTTTCAAAGACACCAGGCCAAGAAGCCATATGAACGGCCATTATAACAGTAGTAAAAGCAAATTTCAAAATCGGTAGAGAATTTTGGAAAAATTCATAAGCGTTTAGAAAAATTAATAAATGTGATTCATATAAAAAAAAAAGGTAACCGTTGTGTTGTTAGATAATTCATTGTTGAAACAATTAGTTAATAACTTTCGAGTGATATTAATGTTGGTTATTGTAGTTCATAGTATGCCAATTGTTACTTAATTTTTTCAGATGTTTATGGAATCCCGAAGTACAATCATTCTGATCAAGTACAATTTTCGTCCGAAAAGTGTTCCGCATACATCCTTCAATTTGCATCGCACAAAGAGAACAGTGGTATTTAATCGCTCACGCTATTTTGGGAGGTTTCGCTACATAGAAGTCGAAATATTTGTCGGTAAAAATCACAATTCTTAATAATTCCCTAGCAGAACCCGTGTTAAAAGTTATAATTTTCAACATAAAATATTTCGACTTTTAAACGGTGAAGCCTCCTAAAACTTTGCATACTTTTGTATACAACATAGAAGAAGCTTTATTTACTTCTTCAAAGAAATCTGTAGTAAAGTTTTGGTATTTATATAACAAGTAAATATTACCTCGGACAATATTGAATGTACAGTATGTTGTTGTTTAGTCTATTTTGCAAAAACTTTTCTCAATTAACTTGAGCCCGCAAACCACTTAGCATACCAGAATGACTGCAACGAAATTAGATTTGTCCGTCGTCATACAAAGTCCTTGACACCGGATTGTATCCCGACTAGGACTTGTTTTTAACGCCAAAGTTGTCGTGAAAAATTATCAATTGATGATGATACACATTTATAATGTATGGAAAAATAATGTTATGTTTGCAGCGCTTCTTCAGCATGGTGAGGAGTTCTTGCGGCAGCAACGATCATCCCGATCCAGTGTTGTTTGCTCAAGTGTTTCGTTTGCTGTGCACGTATTCTCTGGTGAAGCCTCCCAAAGGTGCCAACGTGTGTGGCACCGAGTTGCTGGAAACACTGATGGAAACAAAGGAGTCCATGTCCGCAAAAGTAAACCCGCGAAAGGATTTTTTGGAGAAGCTCGATGCTCTCATAGCAGCGGGACAATACAGCGAACCAATGGATTGCTCTTCGGCAGCACTGTCATAGCGAGACCATCAGTATCTCGAAACTGCATCTAACTCCACGCGCGACGAATTGTCGTGCCACGATTACGACGTGGCAAAAACAAGCGATGCGGTACTATCATACATTGCGGGTTACGTCGCTCGAAAATTTATTCGAATGACGAGTTGCCATGCATGTATCGACCGCTTGAAATCCAACGACAGATGCGAACGGGATGTAGTCATCGAAAAACTGAACCGTTTTGATGGTCTCGTGTGCCCTAGCGAAGAACTATTTAAACTAACGAAGTCCCTCGAAGAAATTGTTCTTGATGTCGCTGGGAGATTCGGTGTCAAGACGAGCACTTTTTATCGCATTGTTGAAAAGGTAGAGCAAGTAGACAACCTCACCTTGGTGGGATGTTTGAACCACGAGCGTGACGTCACCAAAAACGTCATCGCCATGTACATCGTCATGAGATGCACTTTTTTGGCGGATTCGTACAATAAAAATTGCGATGCACGACGAGTCCGAACGAAAAAGCATCGAAAAAACGCCAAGCTATGAGTTGTTGCGTACGCGTCCACTTGCTGTCTGCCGTAAGTATGAACACGAATAATATATACCTACTAATGAGAGTCGTTAAACATCAGTTCATGTATCAAACCCAATATTTGCTGTTGCAGGGAAGAATCGTGGCGGAAGCGGCTCTCCTGCGAGAATCAGCAAGGAAGATAATCTTAGCGAGACGACGTCAACGACGATCAACGTAACCCCGTCGAGAATCGAAATAGGCTGTGAAAAAACAATTTACCGGAAAGAAAACAACGTTGGCATGACGCCTCTGAGGTGCAGCAGAAGACGCGCCGGACGTGGTGTCGTGAACAGACCATTATCGGGGAGCTCGATCGCCTCGAGCACTATTTTTGAATGCCTGCAGCAATCAGGAAAATGCAAATGCTGCCAATCCTTATTCGACGTCCGTCGAATCGTTGGCCGACACGTACGCGAGTTCACAAGGTAATTTCTTTATTTTCATTCACGATTTATCCGCCGAAAACGTGTCTACCTTTAGAGAAACTGAAATAATGTGTTGAAGAATACGGAAAAGCGTCGTAATAGGAGAGAAACTTAATGATTGATTTTCATGGTTTTTTTCTTTCCCTTCTTTTAAAAATGGATTTTTATATTATTTTTCATTAAGGATCCGGTGACAGTGGAGTCGTCACGATATCAGAGGCCAGCTGTAGAATTCGCGACGTCGATGGCAACCAACGACGAAACAGCTCTGAAATCAACCCGTCGATTTATCACAGTCCACGATATTGCGATCCTCATCGCAATCCCGTTGGGAGAGTCCTGCTCGAAATTGTCGACACCGAGGCTCTTTACGTGGAGCATTTTCGACAAGTCATTCAGGTTTGTTTATCCGTTGAATTTTGCTTTTAATTACAAAGATTTTAAACCCGACCGACGTGCAGGATTCAGAATATTCAGATTTTGGCGAAAAAACAGTCATTATAATATTTAATGTAATTTTCCATACTAATATTTCAATATTATTAGTAGAAGTTGTCGAAAGAGTGCGGCGCCGGATGCGAACAAAACGGCAAAGAGGCCGAGGGACGAGTCGCCATCGAGGGAACGTTGGAGGCGATGACGGGTATCGCTGAGCACATAAACACTATGAAACGCCGACTCGAGCACGCGGTGCGCGTACAAGAAATTCAATCGTTGCTTTACGGCTGGCCGGGGTCGGATCTAACAACGAGCGGCGAATTAGTTGCCGACGGAAGATTTCGTATGCGCGGCGGAAAAGCACCGGGGCACGCCTTTCTGTTCGAGCGGATGTTGCAACTGACGAAAAATAAGGAGGACGGACTTCTCGTGTGCAAAGCTCATATAATGGTAGGTATTTGAAGAAAAATTGAACAGAATTCTCTTAAGTATTCTATATCTATTTATTAAATAGATAGATATAGAATAGAATTTAATAGACAGGAAAATACACCGAGCGAGCCGATGACCCCGACCTTGTCCTCGAAGCAGGAGGCTTCCTCCTCCCCTTACAAGCCGGACAAAGCAGCGAGCGTCAACACGGGCAATTCGAGTTTCGCCGAGGATAATCGCCTCGTCACATCCACCGCCATCGCAAATTCCTCGAAGCCCATCCGTCGATTATCAATCAAGCAACTCGTCAAACTTTAAAAAAATCGAGCACACAGAGGCCCTTGAACATTTGGAAAAAGCATTGAGCTCCGGCGAGGCCACTTTAACCGAGACCCAGGGCATGGTTAAGATGGAACCGAACAAACAATTCACTCTCCAGTAAGAAGCTGAACCCTATTCCATCAGTATGGTTACGGCCAACAATAATTGCAGCCCCAGCAGTCCTTTTACAGCTGTCGAAAGTAAAACTTTTCTTATTCCCGGACTGTGTTTTCATCGATCTTTTACGAATTTTGATAATAATCGTATTTTCCAAATTAAACGATTACGAATGGAATGCAGAATACCAGAAAATTTCTTTACGACATTCATTGAGAAAAAAGAAACCTATTTAAAATATTTCCTGTCAGTTCCAATGAATTTTTTCGATGTACACACAGGATACCAACGGCGTTTGCGACGCTCGGAACACGACTTGAAGGAGGCTTCCGATCTGGTCGTTCGCGGCATGATGTGTCAAGTTGCATCAGAAAAATGCACGATACTGATAAGTACAATTCGATTCTAAATGGCATGGAAAGGAATTCTACAGAGGCGAAAAAGGGGCCGGGGCTCGAGTCAGCTCGAAGTCATCAGTCAGCCTGGTACCCCGGCAAATACACCATATCACATGATGAACTATCGCCTCCCCGAGAGCCTCAGCGTATGGTCCGAGGACGCCCTGGAAGAAATAATTGATCGAATGTTATCGAATCGCGTTTATCACAGTAAGATGTTCGTTTTTTAAATAGTTCGGAGCTACGGCTCCGAAGTTGCATTAGGGATTGTTTTATATGCTGTTTCCATGTCCGGGTGTACAAAAGGACAAACAATGGAACGCTTAGGTAGAAAGAAATATCTGGTTTCATGTATTATGACGAAACGTAAAAAAAGAAGAAGAAGGAGAATATCCTTTATACAAACGAGTAGAATGAACATTGCAACGCTTTTTAGAAATACCGTCAACATCACTTATGACAACCATTGAAACATTCGGATATGTATAGCCTTTGTTAAATAACGCTCCAGATGAAGTTATATTTGCCCATACAACGCAATATTTGTACCATACTTATTCACACTGAAATCGAATATAAGAGGAGGAAAGAAGAATGACGGCGAGAAGCGCGCCGATAGGATAGATAAGTGTGTACGGGGGAATAAAAAAAGAGAAGTGGAAAAAACGGTTCGGTTCGTGTGTGTTGGACCGCGATGAAATTTCCATATTATGACGGTCTAATTTATGCTTCTTGTATGTCGATCTCACTCCTGACTTTTTGTTACGCACAATTGTGTCGATCTCGTTCTACTGAGGTGTTCTCATACTGATATGGAGTTTGAAAGAAAGAAAGAAAGAAGATTTATCGAGGATGGGATTCGTCTAAATATCCGGACAATTGGGAGGATGTCTATTGAAATTTTTCCGATCCTCTTGAGCTAGTACTTGTGAACCAAAGAAAAAAGAATCATAATAATTATTTTTCTAGATTCCACGGGCGAGCTTTTCTCTCATCTTATAAACTAAAACGATGAACAAAACGAGAGAAGAACTCCACAGCTCGATCCATTACCTCGGCATACCACTTTTTAGGACAACAATGAACAGAAGAAAAGAACGACTCCTCAGTTTCCTTGTACGACGCACTATTACATAATTAACGAAAAGCAGCTACTGTTTCATATTAGTCAGCCACTGGGGCGAATCATATGTATGTATATATATTTAATTCGATGTAATAATTATTACTGCTAACGGGCAGCGAGAGACAGAGAGAGAGAGAGAGAGAGAGAGAGAGAGAGAGAGGTAACGTCGTCGTTATTTGCAGATCGCAACGTTTGACAATAAACAGATGGTGAAATTGAGTTAGGCAATGTCACGGAATATTGTAGTTTTATGTACCTACCGAGGATTGTTTCGCCTCTTGGCAAGGATCGTATAAGTATAATGAGGATTTTCCTGAATTGCTGCAATGACAAAATATTTTCTTTTGCTCCAGTGCCACCCAGTCCAATTTGTTTATTTATACACGACGATCGGGGTGTAACGGACTGAAAATCAGTTGTTTTTCACTACACACATTTTTCAAGCATAGTCAAAAAATATGTCATCGTCATTATCACATCGATTCTGTAATTATCGATCATTCCATTGTATCGCAATTGTATTATTCCATTGTATCACAAGAAACATATTTTTATGTTTGAAAGAGAAAAATAACTAATAAATCTTAAACCAACGAACTTTTAATCAATGAATTTTTGTTTCAACCGACTGATTCAGATGAACAAAAATATTAATGCATCGATAATCTTTTCTGTTATGACCACACGTGTTTTTCCTCGGAATAAAAGAACAGCTCATGAATTAATTAATTAATTCATTCATTCATTTCGAGTAACGCTATTGTACTCATCTCGTTATATTTTTTTCCATATTCATGCATGTTTATATAGAACACAAATTTTCACACGTAAGCGGTCACCCATCCAAGTAATGCCCAAGCATACGATGGGTGTTCGTTCGCGTGCGTCCTCGGGGGTGAGTTGCGTTCCAATGGGGTTTGTTAGTGGCCTTAAGGGACGAGTTGGGTTCGATGGGGTCTTTTAATGGCCTTAAGGGAGAGTTGCGCTGAATGGTGTTTGGAGCGAGTTGGGCTGAATGGGGTTTGGAGCGAGTTGGGATCAATGGGGTTTGGAGCGAGTTGCGCTGAATGGGGTTTGGAGCGAGTTGCGTTAAATGGGGTTTGGAGCGAGTTGCGTTAAATGGGGTTTGGAGCGAGTTTCGCTCAATGGGGTATATAATAATTGCCTATGTATATAATTTAATTAACAAATGCACGATGACAGAAGTAATCGACGAACGAATAAATTTATTATTTTTTCCATCTGTCTTGCGTGCATAACTGCGCTTTGAATATTCTCTTCTATCCCTCTCTCTTTTCTCATTCCATCTCTGTCGTATCCTATCCTGAGTACAGCAGCGCCAGCGGATATTTCCGTAACAATTTTCGCTGATTCCATAGCCCGCGTCCATAGTACAGCGTTCGGGCTCCTTACCTCTATTCTTCATGCCCTCGCTCACTCGACAGGCGAACGGAGCGAGGTTTTCCGTCCGATCGAGCTCGACATATATGTGTGGCCGTACTGCGGATTGGAATATGCATTAAATGAATTTCAAAGAGAAAAACATGTATCGAGAAAATTGTTTTCTCTCGGTTGGCCGTTTATGCCGAGAATGCGGGTTAAAAAAAATTAACGACGAACCGCGTTGAAAAATAAAACGCCGAAACGACCGTGGAAGGTTGAAAAAGAAATCTTGAGCCTTTGCCGCGGTCGTTACGGCCAGTGCAGCCAGATCGCGCGTAAAAGTTACCCCCTCACTACCCAGATAGACAAACGTGGTGTGAAAAAATGAGAAACAGAATAACAACAGCAACTTGAGGTTACGAAACGCAATTTCATGATGTAAATATTGTAGAGGTTGCTTCCGAATTGAGCTGCAAACTAACGACACGTACATAAATTTGACGGTCTAGTTGCGGAGAGGAGCATCGTAAAGTTGCCAACAAAATTGACAAGTGAATGACACCCTCTTTGCAGCAAATGCTAACAATATGAGTATGGCAACAGGACAGCACGATGTGTTGTTATGCTGTATAAAAAAACAGAAACGAAAAAACAGCAAACGAACGGCAAAGGGACGGCACATTGAGCCGTTCGGTTGTAGGCTTAGTTAGGGCACGGTATTCTCACACTCGCTATTCGCACAGTCAGTAATGTGCTCACAACAAAAGTATGGCATCAGGACAGCACGTCATGATGCTGTGCTGTATCAAAAAATCAGAAACGACGAAGCAGCAAACGAACAGCAAGGCGACGGCACGTTGTGCCGTTCGGTTGTAGGATCAATCAGGGCACGCTATTGCGGCAACGAAGCGAGGAATTGGTGACAGACTGTAGCGGCGAATTAAAGGCGTATTTCGAGCACGCTGGGACGCATCTGCGACGGCACAGGGACGGCACGTTGTGTCGTTCGGTTGTAGGCTTAGTTAGGGCACGATATTCTCACACTCGCTATTCGCACAGTCAGTAATGTGCTGGCAACACATGTATAGCAACAGGACAGCGCGTCATGAGGCTATGCTATATGAAAAATTCAGAAACGAAGAAACAGCGAACGAACGGCAAAGCGACGGCACGTCGTGCCGTTAGGTTGTAGGCTCAATTAGGGCACGCTATTGCGGCAACGAAGCGAGAAATTGGTGACAAACTGTAGCGGTGAGTTAAAGGCGTATTTCGAGCACGCTTAGACGCATCTGCGACGGCACAGGGACGGCACGCTGTTGTGGCGTGTTTGGAGCAATAACGCGTCCTGCATTGCCGACAGCCGGACAGCATATCGACGGCGCGCTGTTTCGAGGCGATGGCAGCTGACCCCAGGTGAGTCGAGAATATAATTTTGCGTCTGAATTAAAGGAATAAAATGAAGTTGAAATCATAATTTTTCCACTAAATTATTAACCCTCCAAGTGTATTTATTATCTATTAATTTCTTATTTTTTTTTCGACGTGCGTAAAGACCGATATCAATTTGACAAGAACACCCATTTTATAAGTAATTTTATTGTAGTTTCAGAATCGTTGGCAGAAACATACAGATCTCATTTCGTTTCTATTATACCCGGTAAGGGAACAGGAAATATAGTCCTGATCCCGATAAGCTGACGATGAATGTGGGCATGCAGTATAAAAATCCGAGTGTCGCGGAATCGCTAGCCACCTTTGAATCCACAGTGGTCTATCGATGCCACGAAAACCCGAATACTTTAAACCGCATACCCACCCGTGCGTTGGAGGACCTCCTTTTAAAGTGGAATCCGAACCACTCATCCTCACGATGCAGTCAGCCCTCGCACTCGTGAAATACAATACGACTTAATATGTAACAGAATAAATCTTAACAATTATGCGGCTCAGTGATGCAACGAAAATTAAGGAAACCTCTTCTCGTTCCTATCATAACGGGTAAATTTCAATAGAGACGTTCGACTGACACGATATAAAAGTGAACAATAATGCAGCACATTACAAAGAGTTTGTAGAACAATGATTACCGTTCTGTATGAATTCGTAGATACCTATGGTCGTTACGAAGTATATTTCCAAGAAGGAAAAAAGATATAGCCCTGTTCCCGATAAGCTGACGATGAACCTCTTTGTATTCACCTTTGAATTCACAGTGGTCTACCGACGCACACCCGTGCGTTGGGGAACCTCCTTTTAAAGTGGAATCCGAACCACTCATCCTCACCATGCACTCAGCTTTTTGACTCGTGAAATACAATACATTTTAATTTAATATAATACATCTCACCGAGCAGCTCAGTAATGTAATGAAAACAAAGCAAAAATAACACTTATGAAATCGATCTAGGGGATGTTACGCTCGAAGCGATCGAATTCAGGGACGACGACGAGACTCTTCGTTGGCGGGATCGTCGGTTGGTGACATCACGGGTACTTTGGTTGTTCGAATTTTGTTGCCTGCCCGTATCCGTGTCGGGAATTTCGTGTTGATCGCCAGTTCCAACGTTTCCTCCGATTCCCCTACGGTTATCCAGTCTATAGAGACTGTTTCGATGACGCTGTTTGGAGCCCCTGAGCGCGTTGACCATCGCATCGGCGAATTCGGACCAATTTGGTTTCGGATAATTTCGATTCCTCGCAACTGCCGCTATAATGAACGTAACGATTACAAAGATTAATTACTTCTTACCGTGGAAAAATTATCTGTCTGTAATAAAAGAAAAGTTAATTGATTGGTCAGACGGCATACCATACAGGGCTTTGGCGAATCTTGTTTTACCAAGAGCTATCTCGTTCAACTTCCGACCGTGCCAGGTTAAAGATGGAGATACCGAATCTTTCATGGCGTTTTTCAAAACCTCGTTAGCCGTTTCAATCAAGGTGTAACCCCCAAGCGATCCCAGATATCTTACCTGCGAAGAAAAATTATCAAGTTTGTAGAAGCTGTAAAAGAAACGTTAAAAAATGTTTTTCTTTCAATTAATTTATGATGGGCTCACTATACTCCTGTAATCATCATCTAGGATTGTCTCGAAATCGTTGACTTGCTCGGGGCTTGACAACGGCAAAGCGTTGGGTTGGGTCGGAAAATCGGTCGAAAGTTCCCGCTCGTATAGTTTTCTGAGCTTACTATACGTTCAATTGAGAAACACGAAAATAAGTAATTAATAATACATATGTCACAATGCCTGCGTCGAAATTACCATTATTTCAACGAATAACAATTTTATGAGAGCTCCCTTGTCAGCGTCGTACGCACCGCATCTCTTTTTTGAAGGTGTCCTGGAGCGATCTGAATATCAAAAACGGTTATGATAATCTCACGACGAAAACATATTCACCAGACACAAAAAAAACGCTTTAGATTACCCAAGAAGCAAGCTTACACTATTTCGTTACTCAGCTGATTCACCGACTCTTCCGATGCAAATTTGAACGTCTGATGGAATTGGGGCCAATGTTCCGGTGGGTTTGGCCATTGCTGTTGATAAGGGTGGTGACGCCACGCATCCTCGTACGGCGGTTGTTGTTGTTGTTGGTGTTGCTGTTGTTGTTGTTGTTGTTGTTGTTTATGGGCTGTATAATCCCCCGTTGTCGACGTTTCAGTAGAGTCGTTTATCGCTCCAGTACGTGCGGGTGTTAGGTATGTGTACGTTTTTGTTGCATCTTGGGGCTGTGACGATGATGCGCCGCTTTGCTGCAACTGGTTGTGTCGCGACAATACTTCGTTCGATTTGGGCGTAGATGGCCGGACGTTTCTCGATTCTTCCTGCGGTGTAAATTACAAGGAGCGGGAAAATGCATTATTACGAATAATCTTTAATACGTTTCTCATCAACAATTAATTTTTTGGACGCACATTATTGTGTTGAACATTTGCCGCAAACGGCGTTGGTTCGAAATCTTTGTGAAGGGCCTCCATCTCGCGTTGCACGTCGTCCTCGGTTTCGTGGAGTATTGAATAAACGCTGTTGTTTATCACGCGCCGCCCGCTCAGATTAGCCGAATGTTCCTCAGAAGATGTCGTCTCGAAGTTGGATTCGTAGTTTTGGAGATAGGGAGGCCGACGTACGTTTCGCAGTGACCGGGACTTACTCATGCTGTGTATTTTGAAATGTACTTCTCGTTTCGAACGAAATTTTTTTTTCGATTTCTACTTGTTATTAGGGGAGTTCATAGCGGCAACCACGAATATACCATCGGCAAGTATTTCCCTGCCATTGTCGTCGGTACGACCGGGCAACCACATAGGCATCGCATAACACTTTGCGCGGACATCCTTCAACGGGACCATAAAAAGCACCCGGCCGAGTGTTTGGCACTTGAAGAACCCAATTTCACTCGATGGAATACCAACATTGAAGAATGGTTCCACGGAATCGAATTTTTTTACACTCAGATATATAATATTCTGATGAACAATTATGTTTTCGACCATACATATTGCTGGACCCTTGAGCAAACAACAACGATTGCGATATTTTGTACTCAAGGTGAACTTTGGACTTTTCAAGCGGCGGAATTGGACAGCATCGTCTACGTGAAAATCACGGGGTAGCGGACCAGTATTGTGTCGATCAAGAGTGACCGGAGCTTCATCGGTACTCATGCACGGACGAGAAGCCACTATTATCTGAGCACGTTCCGCTATTCTGTTTGCTATTTGCTGCAGAGACAAGTGCGGTTTCCTGACGTACCGCCGAAAATGTTGCATAGCGTTTTCAAACGGGAAGGCGGAATACTCGTCTGCCGGGCCGAATAATTCAACATCGTCAACAAGATGCAACAATCCGTGAACGTTATAGCTAACGAAATTGTGACCGTACAGACGCGGGCTTTGAACGACGTAAAGTTTCAAAGCCGTTCTCGCGTACGTTAATAACTGACGAGAAGGATTGATTGAAACCAATATACGTGCCGCACTGCTTAACAGTAGAAAGTGATTGTACAAATCAGTGGACAATATACCGTGCAAAACGACAGGTCCTGTATACAGTAAAAATTGGCGCAACTCGGTAGCCTTCCATCGGAGATAGCAATCCAACGGACGAGGCCGACGCGCTAATTCAGCGGGACACCAATCGTACAATGATCTGAGTCTTTCAGAAATTAAATGTATGTCCCGGGCACACAACTTACTCCTATTCGAAAACTTTCGATGGACCCAAGCCATAAGCATTCGCTTCGTAACACCAAGATACAATAGATGCATTGGGTCAAACGGAACTTGTGATACGGGGCCCATGGGAAGGTGTGCGACGGGACTTTCCACGGCACGTTGATGATCTTCATCGATTTCTTTAAAATACTCTTCATCGGTTCGCCGTATATTGTTAATTTGCTCATAAGACAAACGCGTCCCCGAATGTTGACCAGAAATTTTACATTTTGAGCAAGGATTAGTCGAATTGTGGCCCGTATGACACAATATAAAAGAACGAGCAGGCGCATCGGCGATGAAACCTCGGATGAACAGAGGATACTTCGATCCTTGATAAGAAATGCCTCCCTCCGATACGATTCGTTGCACGTCTTCGACGAATAGTCTAAGGAACTCCATTGCGCTAGTAGGTTTCTTGGGTCCTCGGTACATGCCTATCGCTCCTCCTGATTTTACATTGGATATGGAATTATCAAGACTCGCTCCGTCCGTACTCCAATATATTTCCAAGTGAGCCGGAATTTCACCTACCCTGATCAAATCGAGTATACCAGTGAGGGCGTTCTCTATTCCCAAATGAAGATATTGTCCCGGGTGCACGTCATGCAATTCCACTGACTCGCGCGGAGTACCCAAAAGCGTTTTCACGGACTTTGGAAGGGTAGTGAAACACGAATGCCTCTTTAGCTTGTTGAAAAGATCATTCCCGGCACGGTGACTAATGTTATTCTCGAGTAGCCATGAGGCCAGATCATCGCGAAAGGTACCCTTGTAGCCTGCATCCGAAGATTCAGTAAGCTGAGACTCCTCGCTAGACTCTACATCGTGAAACGATGATACGTCGTCAGGACTTTCGCTTACATTATCGTTTTCAACACCCCTATCATTATCCGACAAGACCGTGCCCATGGACTCTGTCTGTGGCGAACGAGGCCCCACATTTATAGGAGATACGCCCTGCGAGCTAGAATTATCGACTGCATCATCGGGAAGGTTTGAAACCGATATTTGATCGGCTACTGACGAAATGTCTCGAGGCCCTCCACTTACTGACTCGGCCGACCTATTTTTTCGAAGTTCCCTCTTGATTGCACGTCGCTGCCGCGAGGATAAATTTTTGAGTTGCTTTCGACCACGAGACCTCTTAACTACCGGTGGCATTTCACGAGTGATTATAAAAACGAGAACTTGGCAATGCAAACAGATGCGTGAGCATGCGAAACAAAAAGACCACTCCCTTGTACTTGATGAGGATAATAAGGGCAACTTGTACTACCCGCGGCTTCGGACTCTTCCGGGGCTTAGTTGCGCGTGATGACCGAGAACCAGAATGATCCGCGAGGAGCCTAAACAAAAATACATTATTGTCGAATCAATAAAAATCACCCAAGATACATCCATTCGACTCTCACGAGAAATTACCGAACGTATTCTTAAAAACCGTCACATTCGTTATAATATTAAATACACGAGGCATTCTGCCAAATAACGTGCGCAAATCCGGCCTCAGAAAAATTGACATTCCGTTTGTTGGTTCTTTTAACTACTTATGTATTGAATAGAAGATTCAGCGCAGTAGCAAGTTTTTCCGTTCAATACACGTACCGATATACAGCCTGATTATTTTTTCGAAGTCTCTTTGTGAATTTTTTTTTCGCTCTCTCCAATAAAAATCAAACACATCCACTATTAAATTTGAATGTTCAAAACTGTACAAAAAAAAATGGAAAAACTGATGAAAAGTTTCAATCAGTATCGTCGACTTACTCGACTGATATGTTTGTTGAATATTTTTCTGAGGACAATTGAATGTTCGAAGGGAAATACTAAGCTACCCCGCGCTCCGGTGGATCGCAGCGGTAGAGGATTCCGCAGGGTCCAGTTGTTCGAGCTCGCCGAGCGTATACGCGGTTACCATTTAGTCCAGTCACCTTAGCATAAGACCTATTCAAGAGGCCCACCCTCTGGCCAATTTTTTTATAGGTTGTTTGGACCTACACGAATATAGTCCTGAGTTTTCGGACATTTCCGAAGTATATTTTAGCAATAAAAAATTATTGAAAATTAAAAAATGGATATTTTTGAGATCTTTTTTTTTGGAACGCGTCCTATCGAAAAACGTTCCGAATAAAATTCGTTCATCATAACGTCCCCTGTAAAAAAGGTCCTGAAAAAAAGTGCTAACATTGTTAGTTAAGCGGTCAATGGCAAATGAAAATGTAAATTCTCCATTTCGTTTATGCAACCGCAATCGGGTGTTTATCAACATATCGGTTTGAAACTCGTACATGATGTAAAGGAGCCAAACGCCAAGAGAATCGTGCAAGATTTATCGATCTGCGAGATATAGTTTAGCAACAATCTGCGATCATCGAAAAATGTTTGCCCTTCAATATCATTTCCCGACGAAGGCCCACAGGGTGGAAAACAATCGAGGAGCTTCGTGTCATCATGCACAAGTGATTTGCAAAAAAAAAAATACGTTTTGTTGAAAATAGATACTGTTTTTTGGCGATTTTTGATTTTTGCTTATAAACAAATAACAATTCTGACCAAAGTTGCAAAGATATCTGAAAAATGCTTGGACCATCTAACGCGTTTTTGGAAAACGAACAATTGAAAGAAACAAAAATTTGCAATACTTAGATTACCGCCCGAGATATGACTGTTTTTACGTTTGTTCAGTTTTCTATTGTTGTAATAAAGATTTTTGCAAAATTCGAGTTCCTCAACAATCCCTACGCTTCCGGCCATGGGATTCAATAAAATTATTCCCTTTACGAGCAATTATGCCATCACAGTTATCGATGTATTTCGATCGACGGCTCGCCGCCGAGCGCGCGGCGTCGGCCGCTCGGCCGGGCGGCGCGGTGGGAATGCCCCCTCTTACTCCGCAGCCTGGCGCGAGCGGCTTAGTTAACAAATATAATAACTTACTTAAAAATGGCCGTATAACAATTTTTTTCCTTCATTTTACGTGATTTTTTCATACGAACGCGATGGTGTTCTTGAAAATTATGTTCATTACAAGCAAAAATCTAAAATCGCCAAAAAACCGTATCTATTTTCAACAAAACATATTTTTCCAAATCGCTTGTGCATGATGACACGAACCTCCTCGATTTTTTTCCACCCTGTGGGCCTTCGTCGGGAAATTCTATTGAAGGGCAAAGGTTTTTCGATGATCGCAGATTGTTGCTAAACTATATCTCGCCGATCGATAAATCTTGCATGATTCTCTTGGGGTTTGGCCCCTTTACATCATGTACGAGTTTCAAATCGATATGTTGATAAGCACCCGATTGCGGTTGCTAAAACGAAATGGAGAATTTTCATTTTCATTTGCCATTAACCGCTCAATTGCCAATGTTAGCACTTTTTTTCAGGACCTTTTTTACAGAGGACGTTATGATGAACAAATTTTATTCAAAACTTCTTTCGATAGGACGCGTTCCAAAAAAATTATCTCAAGAATATTCATTTTTTAATTTACAATAATTTTTTATTGCTAAAATATACCTCGGAAAAGTCCGAAACGGATTCAGAACTATATTATTGTAGTTCCAAACAACCTATAAAAAAATTGGCCAGAGGGTGGGCCTCTTGAATAGAACTTCGTAAAATATGGCCTAAGGTGACTGGACTAATTATCGATAACATATAATTGGAAAAGAAAAATGCTATTCCATTAAAAAAAAAAATCGAAGCCCAATAGAATAGAAGACACCTAATGTTCAGCAATATTTACATATTCTTCGATTACATTGTCGTGTAGCTTTTTTTTATGTATTCGAAGACCATCGTCTTCCAAACAGACACCGCAACGGTGGAATTTGTATATTTTCTCAAGTCAGCAAAAAACGTAAGAAATTGGGAAGAATCGCGTCTCAATGTACCATCAATTATTTTTGGAATGAAATGAACTGAGCAAGAAAGCATATTTAACGCATGCAATAGATTTATAGCTGATACGTTATTAAATGAATTCGTATAAAGAGCAAAACACAAGAATCGCGTTCGACAAAAAGGACAATTGAAATTTCAAATTTTGAATAGTTTATATACATTGCTCGTATTATTTGCACAGATTTTTCAATGTATCAAGAAATAATCATTTTCTGAACAGACTGCATCGGTCAAATATATATTTATATATTTCTTTTTTTTTTAAGCAAAAAAAGTTCAGGCGTTAAAGAGAATGACGTCTTTTCACACCAGCAATTGTCTTTCGAATAGAATCTAGTAAACTGGAAATTAGCTTGAACATATGCGACCAATTTATAGCTCACAATGCATCAAATAGATTCGTATCAAGAGTGAAAAACAACGTTTATATTTGGCAACATCAATTCGACAAAATATTCAAAGCCGTTCAATACACGTATCGATATATAGCCTGATTATTTTTTCAAAGTCTTTTGTTGAGTTCTTTTTTCGCTCTCTCCAATAAAAATCGAACACATTAATTATTGAATTTGAATAATCAAAACTGTAGAGAAAAAATTGAAAAATTGTTGAAAAGTTTGAGTCAGTATCGTCGATTTACTCGAATGACGTGTTTGTTGAAATTTTTGTCAGGACAATTGAATGTTCGAAGGGAAATACTCGCCGATTCTGAAGCAGGTTACTATTACCAATGAATCCCAGTTTCAAAAAAAAATTAACAACAATATAGCCAACGCAAGCCCAATGGTAAGAAATATACTCATTTTTCAACAGAACTTTTATCTCGTTCACATAAACTGGATGGTTTTTCTAATGCATCAAGGCATCATCGTTTTCGCAAAAGAAGCGGCAACAGTGAAAAATATTTTTCTATTGCGTTTACAAGTCAGAAGATAACGCATAAAGCATTGTTTCGATTCACCAGTCATCATCTTTCGAATAGAATGAAATGAGCAAGAAAATATTTTGAACACCTTCTACACAAAAATGACAATCGAAATTTAAAATGAAAATTAAATTTAGGAAGGACGAATATTCAACGCAGTACCCGAAGAGTTCTTTCTCAGGCAATTCAATATTTTTTTCATCTGGAACATGTATCGGTGTACTCATATTAGCCCTCACACCGTGAAGGTGTTTGAGGCACCTTAATCCCGTGAACCTGGGTCGTTTTCTTTTTCGCACTATCAAACCAACAATTGTGAATTGAAAAATCTGCAAAAAGTCATGATCAATCTTTAGGGTGCCCTTCTCGAGGGAATATAGTTTTTTTCCTTTGTCATATTTTTAATATATTTTTTTCATCAAATATTAAGCAACCTGCGAAGAAAATTATTTTTGGGCCGGACGAAAACGACCCACGTTCATGGTTTGAGAGATAATTATCGAACGTCTTGCTCTTTTTGTATTTACAAGGATTTGTTCGTTTAGATTAAAGTATTAATTTTAAAAAGACGATATAATGTTCAAGTAAATGTTTTATACTTACGTTTCCGTAGTTCTCGCCAATCAACAAATTTCGCCTTGCAGACGACAACTCGAGAAGCTCTCACCGATCGTTGGGTTCTTCCTTTTATAAACGAAGTTGACTGTTCCTCGTAGTGCTCTATGTAATATTATGTAGATGGATGTATACGATTAAGGAACACCAGTCCCGCTTGTCTACTGCGATGCTATTCACTATAGTAGGCGGTAAGTTTATATCGCAAGATGCAATTAGCAAAACACCTGTTGGAAAAACGTAGAATTAACGGTATGCTATGAGAATAATTGTTAAAATATTTTTTCAAATTTCGATAATGAAAGTAGGAATTAAGGGCACAGGCGAAACGATATTTTATAAGAAAAATTGAAATTAACACACAACACGAGAAATATAAAACGAAAAATTTTAAGTAAAACTCGCTGAAAAAGAAAATTAGACTGAAGGAATGGAATGTAGACAAACGGTCGTAACGAGAAACTAAAACAAAAAAATGGTCGGATGTCGAAAACGAAGACGCGACTTTGTTCGCGAAAGACAAACGCCGAGACACCCGGTGGATGACATTTTTTCTGGCAACTTGTAAATGGGCAAAAATTACTTACGAACAAAACACTTGCACGAACTTTAGATGTAACCTCAATCGATGTTCTGTCAATTTTTTTTCCAATTAGCAAGCGCACACGTTTTTTTTAGCACCAGGAGAAATCACAATAAATGTCGGTGTTGGACTGCTGCCGGCGTGAATCTCGCTCGCGGTCGCGCGGCAAGTATGACGCGAGGGGAGAAAGAAGGGGTGGTAAGGCCGGCGCAGCCGATGAGAAGGCGAGAAATCTCGACGCGCAAGCTTTCCATGGAAAGAACGAAAACCGTTGTATGGTTGTCGAGAATTTTGCCCAATTTTTGTAGCATTGAAAGAATCGATCTTTTTTTTTCAAATATAATGGCGAGAAGTCCGTACGTCGACAATTGTATGACTGAACGCTGATTTTTTTCTTTCTTTTTTTTTTCATTCCAGACAACCGGCAGCGCGAGGAAAAAAGACACGCGGTGGATGAAAAACAAACGCGGCGACCGGCGTTTGTCTCCCGCTGACAACGACGCCGTTTGTCCCGTCTGACCGTGATCGCATCGCTTTTTCGCGGTACCAACGTTTTCCTTCATCACATTTTGCCGTGATTTATATTTTTTTATTTTTTACCGTCGACTTGCAAATAAATTTTTTTTCCCCGCGCTGCCGGTTGTCGGGAATGAAAAAAAAAATAATAAAAAATAAATAGCTTACATTTTTTTCCAAGTTTCAAATAGAATAAACTGAAGAATTATGCCGCGAAGTGCGTACGTCGACGACGTATGACTTGACGCTCATTTTTATTTCATTCCCGCCAACCGGCACCGCGAGGAAAAAAAATTCAGTTTACAAGTCGACGGGAAAACAAAAAAATATAAATCCAGGAAAAATGTGATGAAAGCAAACGATCGTAACGCGAAAAAGAGACGCGATCACGATCAGGCGAGGCAAACAGCGTCGTTGTCAGCGGGAGACATAGGCCGAGACACGCGGTGGATGAAATTTTTTCTGATCGCTTATATATGGGCAAACATTCCTTACGAACAGAACACTTGCACGAACCGTAGATGTATCCTTAATCAAAGGTCTGTAATTTTTTTTCCAATTTGCAAGCGCGCACGTATTTTATTTAGCACTAGGTGATATCACGAAGGATGCCGGGATGGGACTGCTGTCGGCGTGAAGCTCGCTCGTGGCCGCGCGGCAAGTGAGGCGCGAGTGGAGAAAGGAGGGACGGTAAGGCGCAGCGTATGAGAAGGCGAGAAACTGACGCCCAAGCTTGCCATGGGAAGAAGGAGAACCGTTGGATGGTTATCGAGAATTTTGGCCATTTTTTTAGCAATGAAAAAATCGTTTTTTTTTTTTCAAATATAATGCCAAGTCCGTACGTCGATAATTGGATGACTGAACTCTGATTTTTTTAAATTTTTTTTTCCATTCCCGACAACCAGCAGCGCGAGGAAAAGACACGCGATGGATGAAAAACAAACGCGGAGACCGGCTTTTGTCTCCCGCTGACAACGACGCTGTTTGCCCCGCCTGACCATGATCGCGTCTCTTTTCCCCGTTACGATCGTTTTCCTTCATCACATTTTTCCTTGCTTTATATTCTTTTATTTTTTACCAACGACTTGCAAATTGAATATTTTCCCTCGCGCTGCCGGTTGGCGGGAATGAGAAAAAAAATCAGCGACAAGTCATACAGTCGTCGACGTACGCACTTCGCGGCATAATTATTCAAAGTTTATTGAATTTTTTTTCCTCGCGCTGCCGGTTGACGGGAATGAAAAAAAAAAGAAAAAAATGAGCGTTTTCAGCCTTCCTGAACGCTGAATTTTTTCCTCCTTTTTTCATTCCCGACAACCGGCAGCGCGAGGAAAAAAAATTCAATAAACTTTGAATAATTATGCCGCGAAGTGCGTACGTCGACGACTGTATGACTTGTCGCTGATTTTTTTTCTCATTCCCGCCAACCGGCAGCGCGAGGGAAAATATTCAATTTGCAAGTCGTTGGTAAAATATAAAAGAATATAAAGCCAGGAAAAATGTGATGAAGGAAAACGATTGTAACGGGGAAAAGAGACGCGATCACGGTCAGGCGGGGCAAACAGCGTCGTTGTCAGCGGGAGACAAAAGCCGGTCTCCGCGTTTGTTTTTCATCCATCGCGTGTCTTTTCCTCGCGCTGCTGGTTGTCGGGAATGGAAAAAAAAAAAAAAAATCAGAGTTCAGTCATCCAATTATCGACGTACGGACTTGACATTATATTTGAAAAAAAAAAAACGATTTTTTCATTGCTAAAAAAATTGCCAAAATTCTCGATAACCATCCAACGGTTCTCCTTCTTCCCATGGCAAGCTTGGGCGTCAGTTTCTCGCCTTCTCATACGCTGCGCCTTACCGTCCCTCCTTTCTCCACTCGCGCCTCACTTGCCGCGCGGCCACGAGCGAGCTTCACGCCGACAGCAGTCCCATCCCGGCATCCTTCGTGATATCACCTAGTGCTAAATAAAATACGTGCGCGCTTGCAAATTGGAAAAAAAATTACAGACCTTTGATTAAGGATACATCTACGGTTCGTGCAAGTGTTTTGTTCGTAAGGAATGTTTGCCCATATATAAGCGATCAGAAAAAATTTCATCCACCGCGTGTCTCGGCCTATGTCTCCCGCTGACAACGACGCTGTTTGCCTCGCCTGATCGTGATCGCGTCTCTTTTTCGCGTTACGATCGTGTTAAGCCAACCGCATAAATTGCCTTAATTAGAGCAAATACTTTATTCTCATATCCATAGAATAAGAACAAATATAAATACAAAATAAAAATATATGCTCATATATTTTTTCGTTAATATAACTCGCTATGTCTCATGGCTTGCGTACGTGACCAAGCGACCAACGCACAAAGCAACTTTGTCTAGGATTAAGTATCGATATTTCTCGGCCTGCATATGCGCCCGAGCTCTCAACGTTTATATAAATATTTTATAAGATTAAATTTTATTGCGCTTCGCCTTCGGCGTGAGTCCGTTGTCCAAAACCCTTGAAACACTGCGGACTGAGTCAGACTAACGCGTGGGAATATATACTTATCGATGGGTCCCACGGATGCATTCCTAGAAATGCAGTCACGTAAACCCTTGCCCCACTATCGCTATCCGACAAATATCGGCCCTGCGTAGCACGGGACTGACGACCTATAAGTCAGAATCGTGAAATCACTGTTACGAAGAGGTTCTCTCTTAAAGACCTCGACTGTTAGCTGCTACGCTAGCGATACGCCGTACAGTACACGGGATAACACGCGCAAGTTTTCATTAAGAAACTCCGTAAATTACGCGAACGCGTTTGTTGTAACGTTTAAACCATCGCGCTAATAAACCGGAAGAGTGTTATCCGCATCCGAGTTAAAATAACATCGATGTAACGAACTGATATAAGTGTAATTAAATCATTGACACAATTAACTCGTGATCTTCTCCTTTGTGTTAACCTGAAGACACCTTGTTCCAAATCCTGGCAAGCTCTGATTCTTCACCAGTTTCGCATCGTACTCACCAAGGTTCGTCCTCTTTCTGTAAAGACGTCGACTGTTTGTTATAACAGGAGTCCCAAGGAAAGAGACCTTTGATCAACATTTCGGCAAGTATAAAAATACACGTGAAACTCATCTCACTTCCAATATTGGTCCTGATTCTGACATCGAGGAAAGACTGCGCCGTCGATAAAGACACCGTTGGGCTACAGACCTATTGTTACGCGTATTACCATTCTGACACGTAATACAGCCCTGGAAAGGCTTCATCAAAAACTTAACCTGGCGATTCGAAAACCAGAGGTTCTTTATAAAGACGCGTTATCTTGTGATGTGTATTTTGCACAAGAACAGAGTTTATAACGAACGCTAGTTGGATTCGAGTCATCGAGCCATTTTGCGTAACATAAAATTGGCGATCCTGCCAGGATTACTCAATGAAAAATCGTAATACCAAAAGTCAAGTGAAAACTGGTTACCGAAACTCCACGACGGAGGGTGTAAAACTACGAACATTAAACCTGTGCACGAGTGAACGTTAAACAGACATTTAACTTAGTTAATTTTGTGTTAACGGAAAAGACATTGCCACGCTGAATTTTCCGTAAGTGAGTGACGGACAATTGTGTATTAAGGAACTTGCACGTACCGCGCATCTATAAGACTTCGCTGCAGGAGCACGAGCACGGGAAGGATTGAATAAAAACTGGGGGAGACACGCCTTCAGAAAATAACCTCAACTCCGACGGTATGCTGGATCATCAATCGACGCGAAAAGTCTACAACCGATCGTTGTAACAGCGTTCGCCACTTCAAGAACACCGAGATCAACATCATTCGACCAGTATTGTATACGAACACTGAGTAAGAGTAAGTTTAAAATCCCGCTCATTATGTAAGGGAATTAGAGACTCTTGCGACAAAACTTTTCCGCAGTTAATATTCTGCGTATGACAAATTAAAAATAGGAAGTTGTAACTACCTTATTCCCAAACAACGTAGTTAAGTAATTTTGTGTGTTTAACTTTAAAAGAACCACTAGCATTGGAAGCTATGTCCAGTCCAAAAGTAACGAAAACAGATACGGCAAAATAATAGTGTCTCGTTATTACAATAAATAAAAGACCTGGCGGTACGGAAAATAAGTAAATTCATAAATCTAGTGGTGCTAGTCGAAGTTTACCTTTTATGACCAATACCGCCTATTCTGGAATTATTTTGAGTAACAACATGAAAAAAAAAATCATCATCTAATTACTCAACCACATAGGATCTCTGATCACAAGAATCTTTGAGACACACAACATCGCTTGACACTTATTATAATTAATATAAATATATACGTAGAATAAGAACATAGCATTATATATACTATTTAAAAAAAAAGGAGATTAATAATCAACTACAAGAATATACATACATAAACGCAACTAAAATCAAAGGTAATGTCCATAGCAGGAAATAGTGTATCAGGAAGAAGCATTGTAATCGATGAAATCCCTAGTCATGTGAAGAAACTCAAAAAGGACATTTCACGAACCCTGTTCAGTTATTTTCTGTATTATAAAAATCACCCTGAATGGGAACCTAAAGAAGATTTATACGCCCTGAGAAAAACTGAGCAGATAGAAAAAATAACTTGGAATTTTCACGAAGACCCCAGTAATCACCCGCTGCTATTAGCATATCATGAGATACCTCATTCATTAAACCATGTTTTAGTAACCATAGGAAAAAAGAATATTGAGGAAATTGAAGAACAAGATCTTGCCATAGCACTTCGCCCAGAAAATCAGATCGCTATCCCTAAGACGAGAGAATTAGAATCAGAAGCATCCAGCCTTAATGAACTCAGACCACCACGAAAAAGACAGTCCACAGAAAACCCTATACTTGCAAGAAATCTCGAAGAAGCTACCGCAACCAACTCTCAACTCACTCTATTAGTAAATAAATACTTCGACGAAGGGCTTACTTTAAAGGGCAAAGCGATAGAAGAAGTGAAATTACGCGACACAGAAATCGAACAATTACAACATGCACTTCAAGAATCAAAAAACAAGATAAGACCATTGACGGAAAAAATCAGCCTGCAAGGACAACAAATCTCCCAATTTAATATTGAGAGACTAGAATTCGAAAGAACCCAACTCGAATTACGCTCTGAATTAGTCCACGTACAGAAAAATAACAATAATAATCTTGCCCTAGTAGAGCGAATAGGTCAAGCGAACCTTGAACAGAACGACCTTATTAAAACTCTCGAAATTCGAAACCTCGACCTCGAAAACCAATTCGAAAAAACTTTACAGAAAAACCAAATAGAGCTCTCAGCAAAATGCGGCGAAATAAATGAGCTCAGACGTAATTTACAGGAGACCCAGACAGAAAAACAGCAATTAGAAAGGGAAAAATCAAACCAAGTAATTAAACAAAAATATTTACAAGATCAGGTAGAAATCATTAAGCAAGACGCTCAATGCTATCGCGAACATATCGAGACCCTTGAGAGCACGAATATCGCGCTACAATCACAGATTATAGCACAGAAACAATACCTTGAAAAAGAAACCAGTGAGACCCAAGATCAATTCAAAGCCTTACAAGAACAAAACGCTCATAGACAGGAGCAAGTAATTAAAGAAATAAAAAGGAACTACGACGTTCAGTTCGATCGACAACTAAAAGAAAAAATACGAGAATTCCAAAAAACTGAAGAAAAACTTATTAAAGAGAAACAGCAATTTGGAGAACAAACGAGGCTAGAATTCCAACAGAATAGGGAAAGTATATTACGAGATTATAACGTAGAAAAAGAAAGGTTAGAGAACACCATCTTAGAACTACGAGCTACTGTTGCACAAAAAGAACAGCATATTCAAAAATTAAATTCTGGTATAGACGACTTGAAACGAATACACCGACAAGAAATGAATACTCTGACTATTACCAAAGACCAACAAGACCAGACGAACGAATACGAAATGCAAATACTGAAAACAGAAAATATTCAGCTCCAACAAGACCTAAAGACTGTAAAAGACCAAATGAAAAATCTCGAAACCATGATGAGACAACTTATACAGAAACAGGAGTCGCAACCTACCTCCTCACAACTAGACAAAAGGGCACCTCAGGATAACAGACGACCACCAAATCGATCTAATCGAAATCAACCCAGCGCACCACCACCTGGAAATCCAGACGACGACGACCCCGATGACGATGATGAAGACGCTGATAGCCAACCTAACGCCAGAGGAAATCATTACCGACCACATCGAATGCCTCACGACCTGCTACCGAACCAAACCGCACCAGCCAAGGAGACTATTGATATAGTACCCATTTTTACCGGAGACACGGGAGAAGGAGCAGTCAACATTTCAGAATGGACAACGAAAGTTGACAGAGCACGACATTGGACAATGCCAGAGCAACACGGCTTATTATTGGAAAAGATATTAACAATGAAAATCAAAGGAAGGGCACAAAGTTGCATTTCGAACGTCGATATTTATACATACGACCAGTTGAAAGACGTTTTGATAAAACGCGTCAACCCAGTGAAATCATCACTGTTACTCATGAACGAGTTGACAGCATGCATCCACACTCAGGGAACGATCCAAGAGCATAACACCAAATTCCGAAGAATCTATATATCTTGGTTAAACGCTAAACGACTCGAACTTAAACAAGCTCATCAAACGGATGAATCAATCACCATATATTTACAAATATCTGACAAAGATATCATTCAGACTTATCTGCAAAGTCTCAAGGAAGACACACGAGCCTATCTCAGAACAAAGGACATATATTCGCTCGCACAAGCAGAAGCAACTGCTCGAGAACACGAAGATTTCAAAAGAAGCATCCAAAGACAACGAGGAATGTTTCATGAACCTCAACCCCAACGTAGACCGGAAAAACCCAGATTCAACCACGAAAAATCAAGATTCAGTAATAAACCACAAGAAAACAGGAAATTCTTCTCAATGAACAAACCAAACGTCCACCACACTGAATACAACGAATGCGACTCACATGACGAAGAGGAAGGACAGGAAAGCATGACGGAAGAAGAACGACAGTATCAGAACGATATACAAGAATTCGACCTTGACTCGATAAACACAACCAGTCAAATGAAAAAGGCACTCGAATATATTATGGTAATGAATCATCCGGACAGAAAATGCACGTATTGCAAAAGGCCTGGACATACTGAGCTGTATTGCAACCAAAAGAAGAAAGATCAAGGAATACCGAGTCCTTTCAACAAAGGCACCAATCAGAAGAAGAAACCTACCCAAAAAGGAAACCAAAATTTTCGACAGAATCCTCATCGGAAGAAACCTCCTTAACAGGAAGTGAACACGACAAACGAAGAGCAAGAAAGCACAAGCGACGACGAGAGCGTCCACGACGAGAGTACATCTCCGCAATAGATAAAGGACACCTTTTCACCGCGAAATTCAACTTCGAACGGACGACATTCGAAACTTTAACAGCATTAATCGACACAGGAGCATCCATTAACATAATCAAAGAACACCTTGTGAAAGAAAAGCACATTGTTAAAAAACCCATCCTCTTTAACACGGGAAAAACGACAAATAAAACACTCGGATATACGTTTATCAAATGCAAAGGAAACATTAACGACCGACGTGACAAATTTCATATAGTTCCATCAGACTATCCGATTAGAGAAGACGCTTTAATAGGAACCCCTTTCATTCTAAACAACGACGTCATAGTTGACTTACCCCGGAGAAAAATAAGAGTTAACAAAAAATATCAAGAAATAGAATCATCCGAATTCACTGTGCCTGCCGGACGGTTTATAACTATCCCCGTAGAAGTAGAGAAACGGAAAGGAACAGTCTTAGTAAGAACCCCTCAAGGAGACAGTATCCATCATATAAAGGAAGGTATTGTAAATATTCCATTAGCAAACGAAGGAAAGAAGAACATCACTTTTCAAACAAAAAACATTCAAATCTTTGAAGTAAAACCGAGGTTAACGAGCAACAAAAGTAACCAAAGTAATAAAAGAATTCAGGAACTGAAAACCAAGACTAGACTGGAGCACATAAAGAGTATTAAAGAAAAAGATGAAATTTGGAAAATCATACAGAACTATTCAGATCTATTCCAATTAGACCATAACAAGCCACCAAGTACCAACTTAGCAGAACACGTAATCGTAATTGACGAACCAACGAAACCCATCAATATCAAATCTTACAGACCACCTAAAATCCATCAGGAAGAAGTGGACAAACAAGTGCAAGAGTTATTAGAAAAGAAAATAATTCAACATTCTCAATCACCATTCAATGCACCCATTTGGATAGTACCAAAGAAAAAAGATGCGTCAGGAAAGACAAAATGGAGAATGGTGATTGACTATAGAAAATTGAACGAAAAAACAGCTCAGGATTCATACCCCTTGCCTGTTATAGAAGATATTCTCGACGACCTAGGAAAAGCCGCAGTTTTTTCTGCATTCGATCTAAGTGCAGGATTCCACCAAATACCAATGGAGAAAAAATCTAGAAAGTATACCGCTTTTAGTACTAACCAAGGACACTTTGAATACTTACAAATGCCCTTCGGATTAAAAAATGCACCGGCAACATTTCAAAGAATGATGAACACTGCATTAAGAGGATTAATAGGAAAAATTTGTTTTGCATATCTGGACGATATAATAGTTTTTGGAAAAACCATGGAAGAACATAATCAAAATTTGATAATACTCTTCAATCGACTGAGAGATACAAATTTGAAATTACAGCCAGATAAATGCGAATACGTGAAACCTGAACTCGAATATTTGGGACATGTTATTACACGTGACGGAGTAAAACCCAACGTAGAAAAATGCAAAGCTGTAAAAGAATTCCCCATACCTAAAACACCTAAGCAAATTAAATCATTTTTAGGACTCGCAGGATACTACAGAAAATTTATCCCGAAGTTTTCATCCATAGCTAAACCTTTGACTGACCTAACCAAAAATTATCAGGAAAACAAAAGTGGACCAATAACATGGACGGATAAATGTCAAGTAGCATTCGACACGTTAAAGAATATCCTCACGAATGATCCTGTATTAAAATATCCGGATTATACGAAAAAATTTGTATTAACGACTGATGCCTCAAATCAAGGACTAGGAGCTGTATTATCACAGGAAGGACACCCATGCGTTTATATATCGAGGACGTTAAATAAAGCCGAAACCAACTACACGACAACAGAAAAAGAACTACTCGCTATAGTTTGGGCAGTTAAACGATTCAGACAATATCTTTTAGGAAGAAAGTTTACAATAAAAACTGATCATCAGGCATTAAAATGGTTAGCTAATAAACCAGACCCTGCATCGAGGTTATTACGATGGAGACTTAAACTCGAAGAGTATGAATTCGACATCGAATACGTAAAGGGAAAACATAATGTAGTAGCTGACGCATTGTCTAGAGAAGCACATATGGAATTACCTGAGGACTACAACAAGGACAAGACATTTAACAACGAACTCATTTATCACATTGAAACAGATTCGTACGGGAACAACCAATATATAATTACCAGCAATATTGAGCAAACAGAATTTAAAATCAAACGAATAGCTCGGAGAAACACTTACAAACAGAGTAAAACAGCCCCTAATAAACTTAAATCAATGATAGACAATGTTCAGAAAGAATTCAAAACTATGAGCACCACGAATGATGAAATAAATCATGTGAAGAAAAGTCAGGAAACCCCTGAAAGCCGTAACCAAATTAATTACAACTTAAGACCAAGAGACTCAAACGCTATGAAAGATTTAGAGAGTTTCAGTGACGAAGACGAAACGAATCAAGACGAGACTTCAGATCAACCCCAAATTGATTTAGGCGTAGAACTGCCATATGACTATTATCAATACTCGACATACAAGTTGTTTAACCCCAACAATTTGGGACACCTTTTAAAAGAGAAACCCAATGTAAAAGGAAAACACTGGATAAAAATCACCCAACCGACAAATAATAAACCTCAAAGTCTCTACTATCAGATTCTTAATAAAGTAAGATCCAAGCTTACCATCAATAAAATCAAAGGAACTAAACATGTTAGGATATTTACAGATGATGTAATGACCAAAGCAGAGAAGGAAGAGATTTTATCGATATTAAGATTCTTTAGTATCAAAGACCACGAAACACAGTATGAATATTGCTTTTCGACCTTCAAGGAACCTGACTACATAGACAAAAAGAAAATAATAGCAGAAAGCCACGGTACTAACCTAAGCTCACACTTTGGAGAGTATAAAACTATACAAAGAACAAAAGAACACAGGGAATGGGAACGCCTCGAAGAGGACGTAAAACATTATATTAAGAACTGTAAAATATGTCAAAAATTTAAAGCTGTGAGAAATCGGAACATTGCTCCTGCTATTGTACCCGAACTGCCAGATAAGCCCTTTGAAAAAATTGCGTTAGACATATTCGGCCCACTACAAAGATCGCGTTCAGGGCATGAATATATCCTCAGTATACAAGATTGTCTAACTAAGTACATTGTATTATGCCCACTCGAGACAAAATCTAGCTCGGAGATCATCCAAACATTAAACGATGATTTTATAATGATCCATGGATCCCCTGATATCATTTTAACAGACCAGGGACAAGAATTTAATTCAAAATTAATGAAGGATTTCGAACAATTACACGGTATTTCGCATATCAAAACTACCGCATTCCAGCCTCAAAGTAATGGGAGCATTGAAAGAATGCATTCCCTTCTTAAGGAATCAATAAAAACCATGTGTGAGGGACAGATAGACAATTGGAAAGATATATTGAAATTGGTAGCCTTCGCTTATAACAGTTCGGTACACAGTGCAACTGGATATCGACCTGACGAATTGGCATTTAATAGAAAACTTAAAAAGCCATCAAGCCTACCTCATAAAAAATCATTGACTTATGACGATTTATTAAAGAAGTGGACACATACGCACGACACAATACTCTCAGAAGCACGCGAACGTTTACAATTGAAACAAGAACAAACAGCCAAACGATTAAACGAAAGTAAAAATAAACTGGATTTTGATAAGATCAAGACGGGACAGAAAGTTTACCTTCACAACGAAAGTAAAAAACATAAGTTAGACCTCGAATGGTTAGGACCATACGAAATAATAGAAATTTACAGAGATAAGTCAAACCTTAAGATAAAAATCGATGATAAAGAAAAAATAGTCCACCTAAATAGAATAAAGTTATTCTTTCCAGATGACGAACATAATGAAGACATTGCTGATGACAACGATCACGCTCATCGCAATTAACAGCGCTTTTACTATCGAACAGGTAACCTTCTCAAACACTTCATTCATAGAAGAATATCAGGCATACGTAGTGACTTATAGTGAAGAAATGAGGTTCTCAATAATTATCGACTTTAGGAGCATTTATACAGCCTATAAAGAAATCGATAAACTAGCTGACCAATATGTAGAACTGTCAGATGATGTCCAAGAAATAATAAACCCCATCAATCTGAAGGTCTATAAATTGAGGAAGCAAGTTCAACTGTTAACAACCTTAAATCCTGGGATTAAAGACGATGATCACGTTTTTAGTAAACAACTGACAACGAAGAAAATAAAAAAGCTAAGAGAAAGATTTGAAGACGCTATGCCATACAGAACATGGGGAACAATAACACCAACCCTCAGTGGATACACCTGTTTACAAAGAGATGATATTATATATGACCTGCAGACGAAATTCTTACAACTCAATAATATTAAAGACACACCGGAAAATCGTAATAAAGTAATACCCACGCTCAAAAACTTAAAGGAAATAACCGAATATATCACAAAAACAGGAAATCAAGACCTGGTTGTTGCGTGCGATATATTGACTCCTAGACGACGCAGAAGAGGAGTTTGTAACTTTTGTGGTAATATCCAAAAATTCCTATACGGAACTGCTACTAGCGATGACATAGACAGGATCGACGATAACATTCAAAATGTAACGGATTCAGTAAACCTCATTAAAACCTCAGTTCAGAAACAATCAGCAGTTATTCGTAAATTAGCTACCGAAACAGGAGAACACATCAAAATGTTAAAACAAGCGCAATTCCGAAGTATGTACCTAATATCTCTCATGTCGTGCATAGATACTTTACTATTCGATATAAATAATGTAATACTAGCTATTGAAACCAAAAAGATTCTACCTCAACTAGTAGAACCGGAAGTCATTTTAGACATGATCGATAAACTACTAAAGGAATCAAACGCCGACCATGTGTTCAATTATTACAACGAAACGCGAGCGCAACACTTCATAGATATCGCCGACAAAATAATACTGTTCAGAGGCAGCAATCTCATCTTCGAATTAACGATCCCTAAACTAGAAAATAATCAGTGGAAATTGTATAACGTCATACCTATCCCAAAGATTTACAATAATACATATGTCGTCGCTGCTCCAAAATATTCCCACTTGTTAAGACAAGGGAGCAACTATATGATAACTAATGAAATTGAGATTATGCGAATGAAGAAGATTGATAATTACTATGTTACACACTATAAGCACCCGATTTACGATAGAATCAATAAACCAACGTGTCAAAGCGACATCAAACAATGCGAGCTAAGTAAAATCAACGTCACCAACATGAGCTATATCTCATTATACGATAATCGCGGAGTGTTGTTAATACCGAACATTGAAAAACCAGTTCTGGTACTTGTAGAATGTAAGAACTATAGAAGCGAAATTTACATTAAAGAAGTGACACTGTTGAAAACAACGGATAAATGTACGCTAATGCAAGGCAATACCAAAACAATCCTGAATGGAATTCCAAAAGAATATCGATTGATAAATCCGAGTCTAACGTACTTGGCAATAAACTTTTCACAATTAGTTATGCGTATAAAAGATGTGCCAAACCAGATAGACACTACTTACCTAAAAAATATTGGTCAAGATCTAGATGACATCAGCAAAGACATAGAAAAAGCCAGTATCATACTTAAACACGACGAATTTTGGAAAACCATGAATGGATTACTCGATAAGCTCATTAAAATAGGTTTGCCATCATTAGGAATAACTGGTATATTGTTTGTACTATTGCGATGCGGAGCTGTAACGCCCGTCCTTAAATTTCTCAGAAACGGACTCTTCAAATGTTGTTGCCCCAGAGCCAATAAGAAAATTAAGAAATATGAGAATAAAGCGAAAATAGAACTGCAAAAACGTCAAAAACAACTAGAATACTTGACAGAACGGCAAGAACAATCAAACCTATCGGGAGCCCCGAAAAATATTGTAGCGGAACCAAAAGAGATAAGACCTTCGACATCTAAATTCATTATCGCCGAAGTTCAATCTAACTTGGGGGGTGTTAAGCCAACCGCATAAATTGCCTTAATTAGAGCAAATACTTTATTCTCATATCCATAGAATAAGAACAAATATAAATACAAAATAAAAATATATGCTCATATATTTTTTCGTTAATATAACTCGCTATGTCTCATGGCTTGCGTACGTGACCAAGCGACCAACGCACAAAGCAACTTTGTCTAGGATTAAGTATCGATATTTCTCGGCCTGCATATGCGCCCGAGCTCTCAACGTTTATATAAATATTTTATAAGATTAAATTTTATTGCGCTTCGCCTTCGGCGTGAGTCCGTTGTCCAAAACCCTTGAAACACTGCGGACTGAGTCAGACTAACGCGTGGGAATATATACTTATCGATGGGTCCCACGGATGCATTCCTAGAAATGCAGTCACGTAAACCCTTGCCCCACTATCGCTATCCGACAAATATCGGCCCTGCGTAGCACGGGACTGACGACCTATAAGTCAGAATCGTGAAATCACTGTTACGAAGAGGTTCTCTCTTAAAGACCTCGACTGTTAGCTGCTACGCTAGCGATACGCCGTACAGTACACGGGATAACACGCGCAAGTTTTCATTAAGAAACTCCGTAAATTACGCGAACGCGTTTGTTGTAACGTTTAAACCATCGCGCTAATAAACCGGAAGAGTGTTATCCGCATCCGAGTTAAAATAACATCGATGTAACGAACTGATATAAGTGTAATTAAATCATTGACACAATTAACTCGTGATCTTCTCCTTTGTGTTAACCTGAAGACACCTTGTTCCAAATCCTGGCAAGCTCTGATTCTTCACCAGTTTCGCATCGTACTCACCAAGGTTCGTCCTCTTTCTGTAAAGACGTCGACTGTTTGTTATAACAGGAGTCCCAAGGAAAGAGACCTTTGATCAACATTTCGGCAAGTATAAAAATACACGTGAAACTCATCTCACTTCCAATATTGGTCCTGATTCTGACATCGAGGAAAGACTGCGCCGTCGATAAAGACACCGTTGGGCTACAGACCTATTGTTACGCGTATTACCATTCTGACACGTAATACAGCCCTGGAAAGGCTTCATCAAAAACTTAACCTGGCGATTCGAAAACCAGAGGTTCTTTATAAAGACGCGTTATCTTGTGATGTGTATTTTGCACAAGAACAGAGTTTATAACGAACGCTAGTTGGATTCGAGTCATCGAGCCATTTTGCGTAACAATCGTTTGCTTTCATCACATTTTTCCTGGATTTATATTTTTTTGTTTTCCCGTCGACTTGTAAACTGAATTTTTTTTCCTCGCGGTGCTGGTTGGCGGGAATGAAATAAAAATGAGCGTCAAGTCATACGTCGTCGACGTACGCACTTCGCGGCATAATTCTTCAGTTTATTCTATTTGAAACTTGGAAAAAAATGTAAGCTATTTATTTTTTATTATTTTTTTTTCATTCCCGACAACCGGCAGCGCGGGGAAAAAAAATTTATTTGCAAGTCGACGGTAAAAAATAAAAAAATATAAATCACGGCAAAATGTGATGAAGGAAAACGTTGGTAACGCGAAAAAGCGATGCGATCACGGTCAGACGGGACAAACAGCGTCGTTGTCAGCGGGAGACAAACGCCGGTCGCCGCGTTTGTTTTTCATCCACCGCGTGTCTTTTTTCCTCGCGCTGCCGGTTGTCTGGAATGAAAAAAAAAAGAAAGAAAAAAATCAGCGTTCAGTCATACAATTGTCGACGTACGGACTTCTCGCCATTAAATTTGAAAAAAAAAGATCGATTCTTTCAATGCTACAAAAATTGGGCAAAATTCTCGACAACCATACAACGGTTTTCGTTCTTTCCATGGAAAGCTTGCGCGTCGAGATTTCTCGCCTTCTCATCGGCTGCGCCGGCCTTACCGCCCCTTCTTTCTCCCCTCGCGTCATACTTCCGCGCGACCGCGAGCGAGATTCACGCCGGCAGCAGTCCCACACCGACATTTATTGTGATTTCTCCTGGTGCTAAAAAAAACGTGTGCGCTTGCTAATTGGAAAAAAAATTGACAGAACATCGATTGAGGTTACGTCTAAAGTTCGTGCAAGTGTTTTGTTCGTAAGTAATTTTTGCCCATTTACAAGTGGTCAGAAAAAATGTCATCCACCGACTGTCTCGGCGTTTGTCTTTCGCGAACAAAGTCGCGTCTTCGTTTTCGACATCCGACCATTTTTTTGTTTTAGTTTCTCGTTACGACCGTTTGTCTACATTCCATTCCTTCAGTCTAATTTTCTTTTTCAGCGAGTTTTACTTAAAATTTTTCGTTTTATATTTCTCGTGTTGTGTGTTAATTTCAATTTTTCTTATAAAATATCGTTTCGCCTGTGCCCTTAATTCCTACTTTCATTATCGAAATTTGAAAAAATATTTTAACAATTATTCTCATAGCATAACGTTAATTCTACGTTTTTCCAACAGGTGTTTTGCTAATTGCATCTTGCGATATAAACTTACCGCCTACTATAGTGAATAGCATCGCAGTAGACAAGCGGGACTGGTGTTCCTTAATCGTATACATCCATCTACATAATATTACATTTGTTACGCAAAATGGCTCGATGACTCGAATCCAACTAGCGTTCGTTATAAACTCTGTTCTTGTGCAAAATACACATCACAAGATAACGCGTCTTTATAAAGAACCTCTGGTTTTCGAATCGCCAGGTTAAGTTTTTGATGAAGCCTTTCCAGGGCTGTATTACGTGTCAGAATGGTAATACGCGTAACAATAGGTCTGTAGCCCAACGGTGTCTTTATCGACGGCGCAGTCTTTCCTCGATGTCAGAATCAGGACCAATATTGGAAGTGAGATGAGTTTCACGTGTATTTTTATACTTGCCGAAATGTTGATCAAAGGTCTCTTTCCTTGGGACTCCTGTTATAACAAACAGTCGACGTCTTTACAGAAAGAGGACGAACCTTGGTGAGTACGATGCGAAACTGGTGAAGAATCAGAGCTTGCCAGGATTTGGAACAAGGTGTCTTCAGGTTAACACAAAGGAGAAGATCACGAGTTAATTGTGTCAATGATTTAATTACACTTATATCAGTTCGTTACATCGATGTTATTTTAACTCGGATGCGGATAACACTCTTCCGGTTTATTAGCGCGATGGTTTAAACGTTACAACAAACGCGTTCGCGTAATTTACGGAGTTTCTTAATGAAAACTTGCGCGTGTTATCCCGTGTACTGTACGGCGTATCGCTAGCGTAGCAGCTAACAGTCGAGGTCTTTAAGAGAGAACCTCTTCGTAACAGTGATTTCACGATTCTGACTTATAGGTCGTCAGTCCCGTGCTACGCAGGGCCGATATTTGTCGGATAGCGATAGTGGGGCAAGGGTTTACGTGACTGCATTTCTAGGAATGCATCCGTGGGACCCATCGATAAGTATATATTCCCACGCGTTAGTCTGACTCAGTCCGCAGTGTTTCAAGGGTTTTGGACAACGGACTCACGCCGAAGGCGAAGCGCAATAAAATTTAATCTTATAAAATATTTATATAAACGTTGAGAGCTCGGGCGCATATGCAGGCCGAGAAATATCGATACTTAATCCTAGACAAAGTTGCTTTGTGCGTTGGTCGCTTGGTCACGTACGCAAGCCATGAGACATAGCGAGTTATATTAACGAAAAAATATATGAGCATATATTTTTATTTTGTATTTATATTTGTTCTTATTCTATGGATATGAGAATAAAGTATTTGCTCTAATTAAGGCAATTTATGCGGTTGGCTTAACACCCCCCAAGTTAGATTGAACTTCGGCGATAATGAATTTAGATGTCGAAGGTCTTATCTCTTTTGGTTCCGCTACAATATTTTTCGGGGCTCCCGATAGGTTTGATTGTTCTTGCCGTTCTGTCAAGTATTCTAGTTGTTTTTGACGTTTTTGCAGTTCTATTTTCGCTTTATTCTCATATTTCTTAATTTTCTTATTGGCTCTGGGGCAACAACATTTGAAGAGTCCGTTTCTGAGAAATTTAAGGACGGGCGTTACAGCTCCGCATCGCAATAGTACAAACAATATACCAGTTATTCCTAATGATGGCAAACCTATTTTAATGAGCTTATCGAGTAATCCATTCATGGTTTTCCAAAATTCGTCGTGTTTAAGTATGATACTGGCTTTTTCTATGTCTTTGCTGATGTCATCTAGATCTTGACCAATATTTTTTAGGTAAGTAGTGTCTATCTGGTTTGGCACATCTTTTATACGCATAACTAATTGTGAAAAGTTTATTGCCAAGTACGTTAGACTCGGATTTATCAATCGATATTCTTTTGGAATTCCATTCAGGATTGTTTTGGTATTGCCTTGCATTAGCGTACATTTATCCGTTGTTTTCAACAGTGTCACTTCTTTAATGTAAATTTCGCTTCTATAGTTCTTACATTCTACAAGTACCAGAACTGGTTTTTCAATGTTCGGTATTAACAACACTCCGCGATTATCGTATAATGAGATATAGCTCATGTTGGTGACGTTGATTTTACTTAGCTCGCATTGTTTGATGTCGCTTTGACACGTTGGTTTATTGATTCTATCGTAAATCGGGTGCTTATAGTGTGTAACATAGTAATTATCAATCTTCTTCATTCGCATAATCTCAATTTCATTAGTTATCATATAGTTGCTCCCTTGTCTTAACAAGTGGGAATATTTTGGAGCAGCGACGACATATGTATTATTGTAAATCTTTGGGATAGGTATGACGTTATACAATTTCCACTGATTATTTTCTAGTTTAGGGATCGTTAATTCGAAGATGAGATTGCTGCCTCTGAACAGTATTATTTTGTCGGCGATATCTATGAAGTGTTGCGCTCGCGTTTCGTTGTAATAATTGAACACATGGTCGGCGTTTGATTCCTTTAGTAGTTTATCGATCATGTCTAAAATGACTTCCGGTTCTACTAGTTGAGGTAGAATCTTTTTGGTTTCAATAGCTAGTATTACATTATTTATATCGAATAGTAAAGTATCTATGCACGACATGAGAGATATTAGGTACATACTTCGGAATTGCGCTTGTTTTAACATTTTGATGTGTTCTCCTGTTTCGGTAGCTAATTTACGAATAACTGCTGATTGTTTCTGAACTGAGGTTTTAATGAGGTTTACTGAATCCGTTACATTTTGAATGTTATCGTCGATCCTGTCTATGTCATCGCTAGTAGCAGTTCCGTATAGGAATTTTTGGATATTACCACAAAAGTTACAAACTCCTCTTCTGCGTCGTCTAGGAGTCAATATATCGCACGCAACAACCAGGTCTTGATTTCCTGTTTTTGTGATATATTCGGTTATTTCCTTTAAGTTTTTGAGCGTGGGTATTACTTTATTACGATTTTCCGGTGTGTCTTTAATATTATTGAGTTGTAAGAATTTCGTCTGCAGGTCATATATAATATCATCTCTTTGTAAACAGGTGTATCCACTGAGGGTTGGTGTTATTGTTCCCCATGTTCTGTATGGCATAGCGTCTTCAAATCTTTCTCTTAGCTTTTTTATTTTCTTCGTTGTCAGTTGTTTACTAAAAACGTGATCATCGTCTTTAATCCCAGGATTTAAGGTTGTTAACAGTTGAACTTGCTTCCTCAATTTATAGACCTTCAGATTGATGGGGTTTATTATTTCTTGGACATCATCTGACAGTTCTACATATTGGTCAGCTAGTTTATCGATTTCTTTATAGGCTGTATAAATGCTCCTAAGGTCGATAATTATTGAGAACCTCATTTCTTCACTATAGGTCACTACGTATGCCTGATATTCTTCTATGAATGAAGTGTTTGAGAAGGTTACCTGTTCGATAGTAAAAGCGCTGTTAATTGCGATGAGCGTGATCGTTGTCATCAGCAATGTCTTCATTATGTTCGTCATCTGGAAAGAATAACTTTATTCTATTTAGGTGGACTATTTTTTCTTTATCATCGATTTTTATCTTAAGGTTTGACTTATCTCTGTAAATTTCTATTATTTCGTATGGTCCTAACCATTCGAGGTCTAACTTATGTTTTTTACTTTCGTTGTGAAGGTAAACTTTCTGTCCCGTCTTGATCTTATCAAAATCCAGTTTATTTTTACTTTCGTTTAATCGTTTGGCTGTTTTTTCTTGTTTCAATTGTAAACGTTCGCGTGCTTCTGAGAGTATTGTGTCGTGCGTATGTGTCCACTTCTTTAATAAATCGTCATAAGTCAATGATTTTTTATGAGGTAGGCTTGATGGCTTTTTAAGTTTTCTATTAAATGCCAATTCGTCAGGTCGATATCCAGTTGCACTGTGTACCGAACTGTTATAAGCGAAGGCTACCAATTTCAATATATCTTTCCAATTGTCTATATGTCCCTCACACATGGTTTTTATTGATTCCTTAAGAAGGGAATGCATTCTTTCAATGCTCCCATTACTTTGAGGGTGGAATGCGGTAGTTTTGATATGCGAAATACCGTGTAATTGTTCGAAATCCTTCATTAATTTTGAATTAAATTCTTGTCCCTGGTCTGTTAAAATGATATCAGGGGATCCATGGATCATTATAAAATCATCGTTTAATGTTTGGATGATCTCCGAGCTAGATTTTGTCTCGAGTGGGCATAATACAATGTACTTAGTTAGACAATCTTGTATACTGAGGATATATTCATGCCCTGAACGCGATCTTTGTAGTGGGCCGAATATGTCTAACGCAATTTTTTCAAAGGGCTTATCTGGCAGTTCGGGTACAATAGCAGGAGCAATGTTCCGATTTCTCACAGCTTTAAATTTTTGACATATTTTACAGTTCTTAATATAATGTTTGACGTCTTCTTCGAGGCGTTCCCATTCCCTGTGTTCTTTTGTTCTTTGTATAGTTTTATACTCTCCAAAGTGTGAGCTTAGGTTAGTACCGTGGCTTTCTGCTATTATTTTCTTTTTGTCTATGTAGTCAGGTTCCTTGAAGGTCGAAAAGCAATATTCATACTGTGTTTCGTGGTCTTTGATACTAAAGAATCTTAATATCGATAAAATCTCTTCCTTCTCTGCTTTGGTCATTACATCATCTGTAAATATCCTAACATGTTTAGTTCCTTTGATTTTATTGATGGTAAGCTTGGATCTTACTTTATTAAGAATCTGATAGTAGAGACTTTGAGGTTTATTATTTGTCGGTTGGGTGATTTTTATCCAGTGTTTTCCTTTTACATTGGGTTTCTCTTTTAAAAGGTGTCCCAAATTGTTGGGGTTAAACAACTTGTATGTCGAGTATTGATAATAGTCATATGGCAGTTCTACGCCTAAATCAATTTGGGGTTGATCTGAAGTCTCGTCTTGATTCGTTTCGTCTTCGTCACTGAAACTCTCTAAATCTTTCATAGCGTTTGAGTCTCTTGGTCTTAAGTTGTAATTAATTTGGTTACGGCTTTCAGGGGTTTCCTGACTTTTCTTCACATGATTTATTTCATCATTCGTGGTGCTCATAGTTTTGAATTCTTTCTGAACATTGTCTATCATTGATTTAAGTTTATTAGGGGCTGTTTTACTCTGTTTGTAAGTGTTTCTCCGAGCTATTCGTTTGATTTTAAATTCTGTTTGCTCAATATTGCTGGTAATTATATATTGGTTGTTCCCGTACGAATCTGTTTCAATGTGATAAATGAGTTCGTTGTTAAATGTCTTGTCCTTGTTGTAGTCCTCAGGTAATTCCATATGTGCTTCTCTAGACAATGCGTCAGCTACTACATTATGTTTTCCCTTTACGTATTCGATGTCGAATTCATACTCTTCGAGTTTAAGTCTCCATCGTAATAACCTCGATGCAGGGTCTGGTTTATTAGCTAACCATTTTAATGCCTGATGATCAGTTTTTATTGTAAACTTTCTTCCTAAAAGATATTGTCTGAATCGTTTAACTGCCCAAACTATAGCGAGTAGTTCTTTTTCTGTTGTCGTGTAGTTGGTTTCGGCTTTATTTAACGTCCTCGATATATAAACGCATGGGTGTCCTTCCTGTGATAATACAGCTCCTAGTCCTTGATTTGAGGCATCAGTCGTTAATACAAATTTTTTCGTATAATCCGGATATTTTAATACAGGATCATTCGTGAGGATATTCTTTAACGTGTCGAATGCTACTTGACATTTATCCGTCCATGTTATTGGTCCACTTTTGTTTTCCTGATAATTTTTGGTTAGGTCAGTCAAAGGTTTAGCTATGGATGAAAACTTCGGGATAAATTTTCTGTAGTATCCTGCGAGTCCTAAAAATGATTTAATTTGCTTAGGTGTTTTAGGTATGGGGAATTCTTTTACAGCTTTGCATTTTTCTACGTTGGGTTTTACTCCGTCACGTGTAATAACATGTCCCAAATATTCGAGTTCAGGTTTCACGTATTCGCATTTATCTGGCTGTAATTTCAAATTTGTATCTCTCAGTCGATTGAAGAGTATTATCAAATTTTGATTATGTTCTTCCATGGTTTTTCCAAAAACTATTATATCGTCCAGATATGCAAAACAAATTTTTCCTATTAATCCTCTTAATGCAGTGTTCATCATTCTTTGAAATGTTGCCGGTGCATTTTTTAATCCGAAGGGCATTTGTAGGTATTCAAAGTGTCCTTGGTTAGTACTAAAAGCGGTATACTTTCTAGATTTTTTCTCCATTGGTATTTGGTGGAATCCTGCACTTAGATCGAATGCAGAAAAAACTGCGGCTTTTCCTAGGTCGTCGAGGATATCTTCTATAACAGGCAAGGGGTATGAATCCTGAGCTGTTTTTTCGTTCAATTTTCTATAGTCAATCACCATTCTCCATTTTGTCTTTCCTGACGCATCTTTTTTCTTTGGTACTATCCAAATGGGTGCATTGAATGGTGATTGAGAATGTTGAATTATTTTCTTTTCTAATAACTCTTGCACTTGTTTGTCCACTTCTTCCTGATGGATTTTAGGTGGTCTGTAAGATTTGATATTGATGGGTTTCGTTGGTTCGTCAATTACGATTACGTGTTCTGCTAAGTTGGTACTTGGTGGCTTGTCATGGTCTAATTGGAATAGATCTGAATAGTTCTGTATGATTTTCCAAATTTCATCTTTTTCTTTAATACTCTTTATGTGCTCCAGTCTAGTCTTGGTTTTCAGTTCCTGAATTCTTTTATTACTTTGGTTACTTTTGTTGCTCGTTAACCTCGGTTTTACTTCAAAGATTTGAATGTTTTTTGTTTGAAAAGTGATGTTCTTCTTTCCTTCATTTGCTAATGGAATATTTACAATACCTTCCTTTATATGATGGATACTGTCTCCTTGAGGGGTTCTTACTAAGACTGTTCCTTTCCGTTTCTCTACTTCTACGGGGATAGTTATAAACCGTCCGGCAGGCACAGTGAATTCGGATGATTCTATTTCTTGATATTTTTTGTTAACTCTTATTTTTCTCCGGGGTAAGTCAACTATGACGTCGTTGTTTAGAATGAAAGGGGTTCCTATTAAAGCGTCTTCTCTAATCGGATAGTCTGATGGAACTATATGAAATTTGTCACGTCGGTCGTTAATGTTTCCTTTGCATTTGATAAACGTATATCCGAGTGTTTTATTTGTCGTTTTTCCCGTGTTAAAGAGGATGGGTTTTTTAACAATGTGCTTTTCTTTCACAAGGTGTTCTTTGATTATGTTAATGGATGCTCCTGTGTCGATTAATGCTGTTAAAGTTTCGAATGTCGTCCGTTCGAAGTTGAATTTCGCGGTGAAAAGGTGTCCTTTATCTATTGCGGAGATGTACTCTCGTCGTGGACGCTCTCGTCGTCGCTTGTGCTTTCTTGCTCTTCGTTTGTCGTGTTCACTTCCTGTTGAGGAGGTTTCTTCCGATGAGGATTCTGTCGAAAATTTTGGTTTCCTTTTTGGGTAGGTTTCTTCTTCTGATTGGTGCCTTTGTTGAAAGGACTCGGTATTCCTTGATCTTTCTTCTTTTGGTTGCAATACAGCTCAGTATGTCCAGGCCTTTTGCAATACGTGCATTTTCTGTCCGGATGATTCATTACCATAATATATTCGAGTGCCTTTTTCATTTGACTGGTTGTGTTTATCGAGTCAAGGTCGAATTCTTGTATATCGTTCTGATACTGTCGTTCTTCTTCCGTCATGCTTTCCTGTCCTTCCTCTTCGTCATGTGAGTCGCATTCGTTGTATTCAGTGTGGTGGACGTTTGGTTTGTTCATTGAGAAGAATTTCCTGTTTTCTTGTGGTTTATTACTGAATCTTGATTTTTCGTGGTTGAATCTGGGTTTTTCCGGTCTACGTTGGGGTTGAGGTTCATGAAACATTCCTCGTTGTCTTTGGATGCTTCTTTTGAAATCTTCGTGTTCTCGAGCAGTTGCTTCTGCTTGTGCGAGCGAATATATGTCCTTTGTTCTGAGATAGGCTCGTGTGTCTTCCTTGAGACTTTGCAGATAAGTCTGAATGATATCTTTGTCAGATATTTGTAAATATATGGTGATTGATTCATCCGTTTGATGAGCTTGTTTAAGTTCGAGTCGTTTAGCGTTTAACCAAGATATATAGATTCTTCGGAATCTGGTGTTATGCTCTTGGATCGTTCCCTGAGTGTGGATGCATGCTGTCAACTCGTTCATGAGTAACAGTGATGATTTCACTGGGTTGACGCGTTTTATCAAAACGTCTTTCAACTGGTCGTATGTATAAATATCGACGTTCGAAATGCAACTTTGTGCCCTTCCTTTGATTTTCATTGTTAATATCTTTTCCAATAATAAGCCGTGTTGCTCTGGCATTGTCCAATGTCGTGCTCTGTCAACTTTCGTTGTCCATTCTGAAATGTTGACTGCTCCTTCTCCCGTGTCTCCGGTAAAAATGGGTACTATATCAATAGTCTCCTTGGCTGGTGCGGTTTGGTTCGGTAGCAGGTCGTGAGGCATTCGATGTGGTCGGTAATGATTTCCTCTGGCGTTAGGTTGGCTATCAGCGTCTTCATCATCGTCATCGGGGTCGTCGTCGTCTGGATTTCCAGGTGGTGGTGCGCTGGGTTGATTTCGATTAGATCGATTTGGTGGTCGTCTGTTATCCTGAGGTGCCCTTTTGTCTAGTTGTGAGGAGGTAGGTTGCGACTCCTGTTTCTGTATAAGTTGTCTCATCATGGTTTCGAGATTTTTCATTTGGTCTTTTACAGTCTTTAGGTCTTGTTGGAGCTGAATATTTTCTGTTTTCAGTATTTGCATTTCGTATTCGTTCGTCTGGTCTTGTTGGTCTTTGGTAATAGTCAGAGTATTCATTTCTTGTCGGTGTATTCGTTTCAAGTCGTCTATACCAGAATTTAATTTTTGAATATGCTGTTCTTTTTGTGCAACAGTAGCTCGTAGTTCTAAGATGGTGTTCTCTAACCTTTCTTTTTCTACGTTATAATCTCGTAATATACTTTCCCTATTCTGTTGGAATTCTAGCCTCGTTTGTTCTCCAAATTGCTGTTTCTCTTTAATAAGTTTTTCTTCAGTTTTTTGGAATTCTCGTATTTTTTCTTTTAGTTGTCGATCGAACTGAACGTCGTAGTTCCTTTTTATTTCTTTAATTACTTGCTCCTGTCTATGAGCGTTTTGTTCTTGTAAGGCTTTGAATTGATCTTGGGTCTCACTGGTTTCTTTTTCAAGGTATTGTTTCTGTGCTATAATCTGTGATTGTAGCGCGATATTCGTGCTCTCAAGGGTCTCGATATGTTCGCGATAGCCTTGAGCGTCTTGCTTAATGATTTCTACCTGATCTTGTAAATATTTTTGTTTAATTACTTGGTTTGATTTTTCCCTTTCTAATTGCTGTTTTTCTGTCTGGGTCTCCTGTAAATTACGTCTGAGCTCATTTATTTCGCCGCATTTTGCTGAGAGCTCTATTTGGTTTTTCTGTAAAGTTTTTTCGAATTGGTTTTCGAGGTCGAGGTTTCGAATTTCGAGAGTTTTAATAAGGTCGTTCTGTTCAAGGTTCGCTTGACCTATTCGCTCTACTAGGGCAAGATTATTATTGTTATTTTTCTGTACGTGGACTAATTCAGAGCGTAATTCGAGTTGGGTTCTTTCGAATTCTAGTCTCTCAATATTAAATTGGGAGATTTGTTGTCCTTGCAGGCTGATTTTTTCCGTCAATGGTCTTATCTTGTTTTTTGATTCTTGAAGTGCATGTTGTAATTGTTCGATTTCTGTGTCGCGTAATTTCACTTCTTCTATCGCTTTGCCCTTTAAAGTAAGCCCTTCGTCGAAGTATTTATTTACTAATAGAGTGAGTTGAGAGTTGGTTGCGGTAGCTTCTTCGAGATTTCTTGCAAGTATAGGGTTTTCTGTGGACTGTCTTTTTCGTGGTGGTCTGAGTTCATTAAGGCTGGATGCTTCTGATTCTAATTCTCTCGTCTTAGGGATAGCGATCTGATTTTCTGGGCGAAGTGCTATGGCAAGATCTTGTTCTTCAATTTCCTCAATATTCTTTTTTCCTATGGTTACTAAAACATGGTTTAATGAATGAGGTATCTCATGATATGCTAATAGCAGCGGGTGATTACTGGGGTCTTCGTGAAAATTCCAAGTTATTTTTTCTATCTGCTCAGTTTTTCTCAGGGCGTATAAATCTTCTTTAGGTTCCCATTCAGGGTGATTTTTATAATACAGAAAATAACTGAACAGGGTTCGTGAAATGTCCTTTTTGAGTTTCTTCACATGACTAGGGATTTCATCGATTACAATGTTTCTTCCTGATACACTATTTCCTGCTATGGACATTACCTTTGATTTTAGTTGCGTTTATGTATGTATATTCTTGTAGTTGATTATTAATCTCCTTTTTTTTTTTTTAAATAGTATCTATAATGCTATGTTCTTATTCTACGTATATATTTATATTAATTATAATAACTGTCAAGCGATGTTGTGTGTCTCAAAGATTCTTGTGATCAGAGATCCTATGTGGTTGAGTAATTAGATGATGATTTTTTTTTCATGTTGTTACTCAAAATAATTCCAGAATAGGCGGTATTGGTCATAAAAGGTAAACTTCGACTAGCACCACTAGATTTATGAATTTACTTATTTTCCGTACCGCCAGGTCTTTTATTTATTGTAATAACGAGACACTATTATTTTGCCGTATCTGTTTTCGTTACTTTTGGACTGGACATAGCTTCCAATGCTAGTGGTTCTTTTAAAGTTAAACACACAAAATTACTTAACTACGTTGTTTGGGAATAAGGTAGTTACAACTTCCTATTTTTAATTTGTCATACGCAGAATATTAACTGCGGAAAAGTTTTGTCGCAAGAGTCTCTAATTCCCTTACATAATGAGCGGGATTTTAAACTTACTCTTACTCAGTGTTCGTATACAATACTGGTCGAATGATGTTGATCTCGGTGTTCTTGAAGTGGCGAACGCTGTTACAACGATCGGTTGTAGACTTTTCGCGTCGATTGATGATCCAGCATACCGTCGGAGTTGAGGTTATTTTCTGAAGGCGTGTCTCCCCCAGTTTTTATTCAATCCTTCCCGTGCTCGTGCTCCTGCAGCGAAGTCTTATAGATGCGCGGTACGTGCAAGTTCCTTAATACACAATTGTCCGTCACTCACTTACGGAAAATTCAGCGTGGCAATGTCTTTTCCGTTAACACAAAATTAACTAAGTTAAATGTCTGTTTAACGTTCACTCGTGCACAGGTTTAATGTTCGTAGTTTTACACCCTCCGTCGTGGAGTTTCGGTAACCAGTTTTCACTTGACTTTTGGTATTACGATTTTTCATTGAGTAATCCTGGCAGGATCGCCAATTTTATGTTACGCAAAATGGCTCGATGACTCGAATCCAACTAGCGTTCGTTATAAACTCTGTTCTTGTGCAAAATACACATCACAAGATAACGCGTCTTTATAAAGAACCTCTGGTTTTCGAATCGCCAGGTTAAGTTTTTGATGAAGCCTTTCCAGGGCTGTATTACGTGTCAGAATGGTAATACGCGTAACAATAGGTCTGTAGCCCAACGGTGTCTTTATCGACGGCGCAGTCTTTCCTCGATGTCAGAATCAGGACCAATATTGGAAGTGAGATGAGTTTCACGTGTATTTTTATACTTGCCGAAATGTTGATCAAAGGTCTCTTTCCTTGGGACTCCTGTTATAACAAACAGTCGACGTCTTTACAGAAAGAGGACGAACCTTGGTGAGTACGATGCGAAACTGGTGAAGAATCAGAGCTTGCCAGGATTTGGAACAAGGTGTCTTCAGGTTAACACAAAGGAGAAGATCACGAGTTAATTGTGTCAATGATTTAATTACACTTATATCAGTTCGTTACATCGATGTTATTTTAACTCGGATGCGGATAACACTCTTCCGGTTTATTAGCGCGATGGTTTAAACGTTACAACAAACGCGTTCGCGTAATTTACGGAGTTTCTTAATGAAAACTTGCGCGTGTTATCCCGTGTACTGTACGGCGTATCGCTAGCGTAGCAGCTAACAGTCGAGGTCTTTAAGAGAGAACCTCTTCGTAACAGTGATTTCACGATTCTGACTTATAGGTCGTCAGTCCCGTGCTACGCAGGGCCGATATTTGTCGGATAGCGATAGTGGGGCAAGGGTTTACGTGACTGCATTTCTAGGAATGCATCCGTGGGACCCATCGATAAGTATATATTCCCACGCGTTAGTCTGACTCAGTCCGCAGTGTTTCAAGGGTTTTGGACAACGGACTCACGCCGAAGGCGAAGCGCAATAAAATTTAATCTTATAAAATATTTATATAAACGTTGAGAGCTCGGGCGCATATGCAGGCCGAGAAATATCGATACTTAATCCTAGACAAAGTTGCTTTGTGCGTTGGTCGCTTGGTCACGTACGCAAGCCATGAGACATAGCGAGTTATATTAACGAAAAAATATATGAGCATATATTTTTATTTTGTATTTATATTTGTTCTTATTCTATGGATATGAGAATAAAGTATTTGCTCTAATTAAGGCAATTTATGCGGTTGGCTTAACACATTGAGCACTACGAGGAACAGTCAACTTCGTTTATAAAAGGAAGAACCCAACGATCGGTGAGAGCTTCTCGAGTTGTCGTCTGCAAGGCGAAATTTGTTGATTGGCGAGAACTACGGAAACGTAAGTATAAAACATTTACTTGAACATTATATCGTCTTTTTAAAATTAATACTTTAATCTAAACGAACAAATCCTTGTAAATACAAAAAGAGCAAGACGTTCGATAATTATCTCTCAAACCATGAACGTGGGTCGTTTTCGTCCGGCCCAAAAATCATTTTCTTCGCAGGTTGCTTAATATTTGATGAAAAAAATATATTAAAAATATGACAAAGGAAAAAAAACTATATTCCCTCGAGAAGGGCACCCTAAAGATTGATCATGACTTTTTGCAGATTTTTCAATTCACAATTGTTGGTTTGATAGTGCGAAAAAGAAAACGACCCAGGTTCACGGGATTAAGGTGCCTCAAATACCTTCACGGTGTGAGGGCTAATATGAGTACACCGATACATGTTCCAGATGAAAAAAATATTGAATTGCCTGAGAAAGAACTCTTCGGGTACTGCGTTGAATATTCCTCCTTCCTAAATTTCAATTTTCATTTTAAATTTCGATTGTCATTTTTGTGTAGAAGGTGTTCAAAATATTTTCTTGCTCATTTCATTCTATTCGAAAGATGATGACTGGTGAATCGAAACAATGCTTTATGCGTTATCTTCTGACTTGTAAACGCAATAGAAAAATATTTTTCACTGTTGCCGCTCCTTTTGCGAAAACGATGATGCCTTGATGCATTAGAAAAACCATCCAATTTATGTGAACGAGATAAAAGTTCTGTTGAAAAATGAGTATATTTCTTACCATTGGGCTTGCGTTGGCTATATTGTTGTTAATTTTTTTTTGAAACTGGGATTCATTGGTAATAGTAACCTGCTTCAGAATCGGCGAGTATTTCCCTTCGAACATTCAATTGTCCTGACAAAAATTTCAACAAACACGTCATTCGAGTAAATCGACGATACTGACTCAAACTTTTCAACAATTTTTCAATTTTTTCTTTACAGTTTTGATTATTCAAATTCAATAATTAATGTGTTCGATTTTTATTGGAGAGAGCGAAAAAAGAACTCAACAAAAGACTTTGAAAAAATAATCAGGCTATATATCGATACGTGTATTGAACGGCTTTGAATATTTTGTCGAATTGATGTTGCCAAATATAAACGTTGTTTTTCACTCTTGATACGAATCTATTTGATGAATTGTGAGCTATAAATTGGTCGCATATGTTCAAGCTAATTTCCAGTTTACTAGATTCTATTCGAAAGACAATTGCTGGTGTGAAAAGACGTCATTCTCTTTAACGCCTGAACTTTTTTTGCTTAAAAAAAAAAAGAAATATATAAATATATATTTGACCGATGCAGTCTGTTCAGAAAATGATTATTTCTTGATACATTGAAAAATCTGTGCAAATAATACGAGCAATGTATATAAACTATTCAAAATTTGAAATTTCAATTGTCCTTTTTGTCGAACGCGATTCTTGTGTTTTGCTCTTTATACGAATTCATTTAATAACGTATCAGCTATAAATCTATTGCATGCGTTAAATATGCTTTCTTGCTCAGTTCATTTCATTCCAAAAATAATTGATGGTACATTGAGACGCGATTCTTCCCAAATTCTTACGTTTTTTGCTGACTTGAGAAAATATACAAATTCCACCGTTGCGGTGTCTGTTTGGAAGACGATGGTCTTCGAATACATAAAAAAAAGCTACACGACAATGTAATCGAAGAATATGTAAATATTGCTGAACATTAGGTGTCTTCTATTCTATTGGGCTTCGATTTTTTTTTAACGGAATAGCATTTTTCTTTTCCAATTATATGTTATCGATAATTAGTCCAGTCACCTTAGGCCATATTTTACGAAGTTCTATTCAAGAGGCCCACCCTCTGGCCAATTTTTTTATAGGTTGTTTGGAACTACAATAATATAGTTCTGAATCCGTTTCGGACTTTTCCGAGGTATATTTTAGCAATAAAAAATTATTGTAAATTAAAAAATGAATATTCTTGAGATAATTTTTTTGGAACGCGTCCTATCGAAAAAAGGTTTGAATAAAATTTGTTCATCATAACGTCCTCTGTAAAAAAGGTCCTGAAAAAAAGTGCTAACATTGGCAATTGAGCGGTTAATGGCAAATGAAAATGAAAATTCTCCATTTCGTTTTTGCAACCGCAATCGGGTGCTTATCAACATATCGATTTGAAACTCGTACATGATGTAACGGGGCCAAACCCCAAGAGAATCATGCAAGATTTATCGATCGGCGAGATATAGTTTAGCAACAATCTGCGATCATCGAAAAACCTTTGCCCTTCAATAGAATTTCCCGACGAAGGCCCACAGGGTGGAAAAAAATCGAGGAGGTTCGTGTCATCATGCACAAGCGATTTGGAAAAATATGTTTTGTTGAAAATAGATACGGTTTTTTGGCGATTTTAGATTTTTGCTTGTAATGAACATAATTTTCAAGAACACCATCGCGTTCGTAAGAAAAAATCACGTAAAATGAAGGAAAAAAATTGTTATACGGCCATTTTTAAGTAAGTTATTATATTTGTTAACTAAGCCGCTCGCGCCAGGCTGCGGAGTAAGAGGGGGCATCCCCACCGCGCCGCCCGGCCGAGCGGCCGACGCCGCGCGCTCGGCGGCGAGCCGTCGATCGAAATACATCGATAACTGTGATGGCATAATTGCTCGTAAAGGGAATAATTTTATTGAATCCCATGGCCGGAAGCGTAGGGATTGTTGAGGAACTCGAATTTTGCAAAAATCTTTATTACAACAATAGAAAACTGAACAAACGTAAAAACAGTCATATCTCGGGCGGTAATCTAAATATTGCAAATTTTTGTTTCTTTCAATTGTTCGTTTTCCAAAAACGCGTTAGATGGTCCAAGCATTTTTCAGATATCTTTGCAACTTTGGTCAGAATTGTTATTTGTTTATAAGCAAAAATCAAAAATCGCCAAAAAACAGTATCTATTTTCAACAAAACGTATTTTTTTTTCCAAATCACTTGTGCATGATGACACGAAGCTCCTCGATTGTTTTCCACCCTGTGGGCCTTCGTCGGGAAATGATATTGAAGGGCAAACATTTTTCGATGATCGCAGATTGTTGCTAAACTATATCTCGCAAATCGATAAATCTTGCACGATTCTCTTGGCGTTTGGCTCCTTTACATCATGTACGAGTTTCAAACCGATATGTTGATAAACACCCGATTGCGGTTGCATAAACGAAATGGAGAATTTTCATTTTCATTTGCCATTGACCGCTTAACTAACAATGTTAGCACTTTTTTTCAGAACCTTTTTTACAGGGGACGTTATGATGAACAAATTTTATTCGGAACGTTTTTCGATAGGACGCGTTCCAAAAAAAAATATCTCAAAAATATCCATTTTTTAATTTTCAATAATTTTTTATTGCTAAAATATACTTCGGAAATGTCCGAAAACTCAGGACTATATTCGTGTAGGTCCAAACAACCTATAAAAAAATTGGCCAGAGGGTGGGCCTCTTGAATAGGTCTTATGCTAAGGTGACTGGACTAAATGGTAACCGCGTATACGCTCGGCGAGCTCGAACATCTGGACCCTGCGGAAGCCTCTACCGCTGCGATCCACCGGAGCGCGGGGTAGCTTAGTATTTCCCTTCGAACATTCAATTGTCCTCAGAAAAATATTCAACAAACATATCAGTCGAGTAAGTCGACGATACTGATTGAAACTTTTCAACAGTTTTTCCATTTTTTTTTGTACAGTTTTGAACATTCAAATTTAATAGTGGATGTGTTTGATTTTTATTGGAGAGAGCGAAAAAAAAATTCACAAAGAGACTTCGAAAAAATAATCAGGCTATATATCGGTACGTGTATTGAACGGAAAAACTTGCTACTGCGCTGAATCTTCTATTCAATACATAAGTAGTTAAAAGAACCAACAAACGGAATGTCAATTTTTCTGAGGCCGGATTTGCGCACGTTATTTGGCAGAATGCCTCGTGTATTTAATATTATAACGAATGTGACGGTTTTTAAGAATACGTTCGGTAATTTCTCGTGAGAGTCGAATGGATGTATCTTGGGTGATTTTTATTGATTCGACAATAATGTATTTTTGTTTAGGCTCCTCGCGGATCATTCTGGTTCTCGGTCATCACGCGCAACTAAGCCCCGGAAGAGTCCGAAGCCGCGGGTAGTACAAGTTGCCCTTATTATCCTCATCAAGTACAAGGGAGTGGTCTTTTTGTTTCGCATGCTCACGCATCTGTTTGCATTGCCAAGTTCTCGTTTTTATAATCACTCGTGAAATGCCACCGGTAGTTAAGAGGTCTCGTGGTCGAAAGCAATTCAAAAATTTATCCTCGCGGCAGCGACGTGCAATCAAGAGGGAACTTCGAAAAAATAGGTCGGCCGAGTCAGTAAGTGGAGGGCCTCGAGACATTTCGTCAGTAGCCGATCAAATATCGGTTTCAAACCTTCCCGATGATGCAGTCGATAATTCTAGCTCGCAGGGCGTATCTCCTATAAATGTGGGGCCTCGTTCGCCACAGACAGAGTCCATGGGCACGGTCTTGTCGGATAATGATAGGGGTGTTGAAAACGATAATGTAAGCGAAAGTCCTGACGACGTATCATCGTTTCACGATGTAGAGTCTAGCGAGGAGTCTCAGCTTACTGAATCTTCGGATGCAGGCTACAAGGGTACCTTTCGCGATGATCTGGCCTCATGGCTACTCGAGAATAACATTAGTCACCGTGCCGGGAATGATCTTCTCAACAAGCTAAAGAGGCATTCGTGTTTCACTACCCTTCCAAAGTCCGTGAAAACGCTTTTGGGTACTCCGCGCGAGTCAGTGGAATTGCATGACGTGCACCCGGGACAATATCTTCATTTGGGAATAGAGAACGCCCTCACTGGTATACTCGATTTGATCAGGGTAGGTGAAATTCCGGCTCACTTGGAAATATATTGGAGTTCGGACGGAGCGAGTCTTGATAATTCGGGCAATAGTCAAATTTCGCCTATCCAATGTAAAATCTCAAACGTGGCAAAGTCTGCGGTAGGAGTGATAGGCATATACCGAGGACCCAAGAAACCTACTAGCGCAATGGAGTTCCTTAGACTATTCGTCGAAGACGTGCAACGAATCGTATCGGAGGGAGGCATTTCTTATCAAGGATCGAAGTATCCTCTGTTCATCCGAGGTTTCATCGCCGATGCGCCTGCTCGTTCTTTTATATTGTGTCATACGGGCCACAATTCGACTAATCCTTGCTCAAAATGTAAAATTTCTGGTCAACATTCGGGGACGCGTTTGTCTTATGAGCAAATTAACAATATACGGCGAACCGATGAAGAGTATTTTAAAGAAATCGATGAAGATCATCAACGTGCCGTGGAAAGTCCCGTCGCACACCTTCCCATGGGCCCCGTATCACAAGTTCCGTTTGACCCAATGCATCTATTGTATATTGGTGTTACGAAGCGAATGCTTATGGCTTGGGTCCATCGAAAGTTTTCGAATAGGAGTAAGTTGTGTGCCCGGGACATACATTTAATTTCTGAAAGACTCAGATCATTGTACGATTGGTGTCCCGCTGAATTAGCGCGTCGGCCTCGTCCCTTGGATTGCTATCTCCGATGGAAGGCTACCGAGTTGCGCCAATTTTTACTGTATACAGGACCTGTCGTTTTGCACGGTATATTGTCCACTGATTTGTACAATCACTTTCTACTGTTAAGCAGTGCGGCACGTATATTGGTTTCAATCAATCCTTCTCGTCAGTTATTAACGTACGCGAGAACGGCTTTGAAACTTTACGTCGTTCAAAGCCCGCGTCTGTACGGTCACAATTTCGTTAGCTATAACGTTCACGGATTGTTGCATCTTGTTGACGATGTTGAATTATTCGGCCCGGCAGACGAGTATTCCGCCTTCCCGTTTGAAAACGCTATGCAACATTTTCGGCGGTACGTCAGGAAACCGCACTTGTCTCTGCAGCAAATAGCAAACAGAATAGCGGAACGTGCTCAGATAATAGTGGCTTCTCGTCCGTGCATGAGTACCGATGAAGCTCCGGTCACTCTTGATCGACACAATACTGGTCCGCTACCCCGTGATTTTCACGTAGACGATGCTGTCCAATTCCGCCGCTTGAAAAGTCCAAAGTTCACCTTGAGTACAAAATATCGCAATCGTTGTTGTTTGCTCAAGGGTCCAGCAATATGTATGGTCGAAAACATAATTGTTCATCAGAATATTATATATCTGAGTGTAAAAAAATTCGATTCCGTGGAACCATTCTTCAATGTTGGTATTCCATCGAGTGAAATTGGGTTCTTCAAGTGCCAAACACTCGGCCGGGTGCTTTTTATGGTCCCGTTGAAGGATGTCCGCGCAAAGTGTTATGCGATGCCTATGTGGTTGCCCGGTCGTACCGACGACAATGGCAGGGAAATACTTGCCGATGGTATATTCGTGGTTGCCGCTATGAACTCCCCTAATAACAAGTAGAAATCGAAAAAAAAATTTCGTTCGAAACGAGAAGTACATTTCAAAATACACAGCATGAGTAAGTCCCGGTCACTGCGAAACGTACGTCGGCCTCCCTATCTCCAAAACTACGAATCCAACTTCGAGACGACATCTTCTGAGGAACATTCGGCTAATCTGAGCGGGCGGCGCGTGATAAACAACAGCGTTTATTCAATACTCCACGAAACCGAGGACGACGTGCAACGCGAGATGGAGGCCCTTCACAAAGATTTCGAACCAACGCCGTTTGCGGCAAATGTTCAACACAATAATGTGCGTCCAAAAAATTAATTGTTGATGAGAAACGTATTAAAGATTATTCGTAATAATGCATTTTCCCGCTCCTTGTAATTTACACCGCAGGAAGAATCGAGAAACGTCCGGCCATCTACGCCCAAATCGAACGAAGTATTGTCGCGACACAACCAGTTGCAGCAAAGCGGCGCATCATCGTCACAGCCCCAAGATGCAACAAAAACGTACACATACCTAACACCCGCACGTACTGGAGCGATAAACGACTCTACTGAAACGTCGACAACGGGGGATTATACAGCCCATAAACAACAACAACAACAACAACAACAGCAACACCAACAACAACAACAACCGCCGTACGAGGATGCGTGGCGTCACCACCCTTATCAACAGCAATGGCCAAGCCCACCGGAACATTGGCCCCAATTCCATCAGACGTTCAAATTTGCATCGGAAGAGTCGGTGAATCAGCTGAGTAACGAAATAGTGTAAGCTTGCTTCTTGGGTAATCTAAAGCGTTTTTTTTGTGTCTGGTGAATATGTTTTCGTCGTGAGATTATCATAACCGTTTTTGATATTCAGATCGCTCCAGGACACCTTCAAAAAAGAGATGCGGTGCGTACGACGCTGACAAGGGAGCTCTCATAAAATTGTTATTCGTTGAAATAATGGTAATTTCGACGCAGGCATTGTGACATATGTATTATTAATTACTTATTTTCGTGTTTCTCAATTGAACGTATAGTAAGCTCAGAAAACTATACGAGCGGGAACTTTCGACCGATTTTCCGACCCAACCCAACGCTTTGCCGTTGTCAAGCCCCGAGCAAGTCAACGATTTCGAGACAATCCTAGATGATGATTACAGGAGTATAGTGAGCCCATCATAAATTAATTGAAAGAAAAACATTTTTTAACGTTTCTTTTACAGCTTCTACAAACTTGATAATTTTTCTTCGCAGGTAAGATATCTGGGATCGCTTGGGGGTTACACCTTGATTGAAACGGCTAACGAGGTTTTGAAAAACGCCATGAAAGATTCGGTATCTCCATCTTTAACCTGGCACGGTCGGAAGTTGAACGAGATAGCTCTTGGTAAAACAAGATTCGCCAAAGCCCTGTATGGTATGCCGTCTGACCAATCAATTAACTTTTCTTTTATTACAGACAGATAATTTTTCCACGGTAAGAAGTAATTAATCTTTGTAATCGTTACGTTCATTATAGCGGCAGTTGCGAGGAATCGAAATTATCCGAAACCAAATTGGTCCGAATTCGCCGATGCGATGGTCAACGCGCTCAGGGGCTCCAAACAGCGTCATCGAAACAGTCTCTATAGACTGGATAACCGTAGGGGAATCGGAGGAAACGTTGGAACTGGCGATCAACATGAAATTCCCGACACGGATACGGGCAGGCAACAAAATTCGAACAACCAAAGTACCCGTGATGTCACCAACCGACGATCCCGCCAACGAAGAGTCTCGTCGTCGTCCCTGAATTCGATCGCTTCGAGCGTAACATCCCCTAGATCGATTTCATAAGTGTTATTTTTGCTTTGTTTTCATTACATTACTGAGCTGCTCGGTGAGATGTATTATATTAAATTAAAATGTATTGTATTTCACGAGTCAAAAAGCTGAGTGCATGGTGAGGATGAGTGGTTCGGATTCCACTTTAAAAGGAGGTTCCCCAACGCACGGGTGTGCGTCGGTAGACCACTGTGAATTCAAAGGTGAATACAAAGAGGTTCATCGTCAGCTTATCGGGAACAGGGCTATATCTTTTTTCCTTCTTGGAAATATACTTCGTAACGACCATAGGTATCTACGAATTCATACAGAACGGTAATCATTGTTCTACAAACTCTTTGTAATGTGCTGAATTATTGTTCACTTTTATATCGTGTCAGTCGAAAGTCTCTATTGAAATTTACCCGTTATGATAGGAACGAGAAGAGGTTTCCTTAATTTTCGTTGCATCACTGAGCCGCATAATTGTTAAGATTTATTCTGTTACATATTAAGTCGTATTGTATTTCACGAGTGCGAGGGCTGACTGCATCGTGAGGATGAGTGGTTCGGATTCCACTTTAAAAGGAGGTCCTCCATCGCACGGGTGGGTGTGCGGTTTCAAGTATTCGGGTTTTCGTGGCGTCGATAGACCACTGTGGATTCAAAGGTGGCTAGCGATTCCGCGACACTCGGATTTTTATACTGCATGCCCACATTCATCGTCAGCTTATCGGGATCAGGACTATATTTCCTTTTCCCTTACCGCGTATAATAGAAACGAAATAAGATCTGTATGTTTCTGCCAACGATTCTGAAACTACAATAAAATTACTTATAAAATGGGTGTTCTTGTCAAATTGATATCGGTCTTTACGCACGTCGAAAAAAAAATAAGAAATTAATAGATAATAAATACACTTGGAGGGTTAATAATTTAGTGGAAAAATTATGAATTCAACTTCATTTTATTCCTTTAATTCAGACGCAAAATTATATTCTCGACTCACCTGGGGTCAGCTGCCATCGCCTCGAAACAGCGCGCCGTCGATATGCTGTCCGGCTGTCGGCAATGCGGCACGCGTTATTGCTCCAAACACGCCACAACAGCGTGCCGTCCCTGTGCCGTCGCAGATGCGTCTAAGCGTGCTCGAAATACGCCTTTAACTCACCGCTACAGTTTGTCACCAATTTCTCGCTTCGTTGCCGCAATAGCGTGCCCTAATTGAGCCTACAACCTAACGGCACGACGTGACGTCGCTTTGCCGTTCGTTCGCTGTTTCTTCGTTTCTGAATTTTTCATATAGCATAGCCTCATGACGCGCTGTCCTGTTGCCATACATGTGTTGCCAGCACATTACTGACTGTGCGAATAGCGAGTGTGAGAATATCGTGCCCTAACTAAGCCTACAACCGAACGACACAACGTGCCGTCCCTGTGCCGTCGCAGATGCGTCCCAGCGTGCTCGAAATACGCCTTTAATTCGCCGCTACAGTCTGTCACCAATTCCTCGCTTCGTTGCCGCAATAGCGTGCAATTGATCCTACAACCGAACGGCACAACATGCCGTCGCCTTGCTGTTCGTTTGCTGTTTCGTCGTTTCTGATTTTTTGATACAGCACAGCATCATGACGTGCTGTCCTGATGCCATACTTTTGTTGTGAGCACATTACTGACTGTGCGAATAGCGAGTGTGAGAATACCGTGCCCTAACTAAGCCTACAACCGAACGGCACATCGTGCCGTCCCTTTGCCGTTTATTTGCTGCTACTGTATGTTTAAAATTTGATGTTTTCTTGCTACAACAATGGGCCTCAATTATTATTGAACAGCAATGGCACGGTGTGTCGCATTTATTATTTCAACGTGCCACTACTTTTATATGTTGTATTGCTGCTCACAGCCCCAACGGCGTATCACTGTTTTGTCGCTTATTTGTTAGCATTTAACGTAATATCGTGCTGTCACAATAAAGCTTACTGCGGCGGCAAAAGATACCATACAGCGAAATCATCATTATATTTCGTGCTGCCCTGTTGCTGTTACGTTGCCGTAAAATGTCTATCTGGGCAGTCTCTTACGCGCCCATCACACAATCATAGGAGCGCGTGTCCGGGCAAGATTACGATTTCTGGGGCGCCAAGATCTAACGACTGATTCATATGCATTTTGATGAAAGAAATCGAAAGTGTGGAATAAAATTTTTCGATATCTCGCTTGGTTTTCGAGATATCGATATATATTGACTTTTTTCATTTTTTAAACTATCTCGGTTAATGTGCAGTTGTCGGAAAAGTGATAGGACACACTTTTTGTAGGAAATTAAATTTTCTGCAAAAAAGATCCTACACAAAATTTTGAATAACACACACACACACATACACACACCGCCCCCCAACACCCAACAAACCCAAACAAACTTGGATATGTCGCATCGTGGGGTGCGTAGAACACTGGGGTGGGCGCAGGGTACCTCGGATGGGTGTATGGAATCGTGGGGTGTGTAGAACACTGCGGTGGCCGCAGAGCACCTCTTCCATTTTTTCTTTATTCTTCGTTTAATGTTTTTGGTTTTTTTTATTCGATTTTTTTCTCGTTCAAAAAAATGTATCTTTTAAATCTTGCTAATACACACATACACGCAACACACATGCACACACAAACGCAAACCTGACCCAATTCCCAAACAATTCAATATGAATTATTCGAACTTCAACACCTCGTTTGGTCCCCTTAAGAGTCGATTTTCGATTTTTATCACTCTTGAAAAAAGTCTTATAATGAAAAATACCATACGAATTTGTATTCAAATCTCGCGCTCCGGAAATCGTAATCTCCCCCGTGTCCGTAAGCGAGCGATGCTCAGACATCTTCGGAAAGAGCCGAGCATGGTCGAAGTTTTCTGACCACGCCTTCGGCAGCTACACCAATCCATGGACGCTGAGCACGTACATGCCGCAGTATGCTTTTTAAAAATTATTATTACTATTAATTCTTATTTGATTAGTTATTTTTATTAGTTATTATTATTTTACTTAGTTATCTTTTAGTATCGAAAAATTTTTCGCCCACTCTGACCGCTTATATGCCAAATAAATTGAAATTAATAAAAGTAAGCGGAAATATATTCGTATTATTATATTCATTCTCATATACTTTCATCAAGCGACAAAACATTATCTGGATGTATCCGGCCGCGAATCGTAAGTACCAAAAAGTGCACATATTCTACAAGCAATGAGATGGTCCCGATGGTAGCGTTCCTGGCTTCGGTCCGCGGGATGGTTCTCCGCGCTGAGTGCTATTTTTAAAATTATTATTACTATTAATTCTGATTTGATAAGTTATTGAATGAATATAATAATACGAATATAAATATATTTCCGCTCATATACTTTCATCAAGCGATAGAGCAGTATGATAATGCTTTCCCGCTTGATGAAAGTATATGAGCGGAAATATATTTATATTCGTATTATTATATTAATTCAATAACTAATCGTATACTTTCATATACTTACGCTCATATACTATATACTTCTTTCATATACTATACGCTCATATACTTTGAGCGTATAGTATATGAACGCTCTAACGAATTTCTAACAGCTTATCAAGCTGTTAGAAAAAAAATATTGTTTTTTTTTCGATGTACAAAATGGCCGACTACTCGAAACTTCTCGAAACAGCTTTTTTCCAATTGGCGTGACAAATAACTTCAACAATTTTCACTTGATTTACTTCAAATTTAAAAGTTATGTTCCTAATTGTATTTCGCAGAGAAGTATATGAGCGATATATGAAAGTATATCGCTCATATACTTTCATCAAGCGATAAAGCATTATCATAATGCTTTATCGCTTGATGAAAGTACATGAGAATGAATATAATAATACGAATATAAATAAATTTCCGCTTACTTTTATGAATTACAATTCATTTGGCATAGGGACGGGTGAGAGTAAAGCGCAAACAATTTTTTAGAAAATAAATAAGTTGTAATTTAGATTTATTATTATATTTAAATTAACGTACAAACTAATAAAATAAGCGGTCAGGGTGCGCGATAAATTTTTCGACACTAAAAGATAACTAATTGAAATAATGATGATAACTAATAAAAATAACTAATCAAATAAGAATTAATAGTAATAATAATTTTAAAAAAAGCACTGAGCACTGAGCGCGATGTTTTCCGAAAATATTTTCCGAATTTTTCTATGAATTGGAACAAATATGAAGAATTCTGAGTTTTGCGGGCAATTATTTTTACACAAACATCCGAGTTTCTCCGAATTTCTCCGAATTTTTCCGAATATTTCATCATTTTAATTAGGATCACGGTAAAATCTCGGAAATTAAATGAAGACTTTAAGGGGTAACACCACTGTAACGGCCTTACAGGAAGCGTATTTTTTAATATTTTTTTCTGGCGGAAGAAAATGTGATAATCAAATAATACTTGCCGGCGTATTTATTGAGCATATACTTAAATATATGGCTAGAAATTTTTATCCAAAAATATTACAAAATGGCGACACTACAGCAATTCTTCCGAAGCATGTCGAACCTCTGCGGCACGCAGTATAACTGTGCCAATTTTAATCTAAAAAAAAAGAATTTTGTTTTGAAAATTAATTAAAAAAAAAAAAATTTTACATAAATATTTTCTCTCGACGAATATTTAAAGTTAGCCGGCAACCGCGTGCTCTCGAATGTATCTCCGATGTTTGCCGCTTTTCTTTTCACTCCTCTACATCTCTTAATCACCGGTATTGTATGACTTGCTACTGCTTGCCTTGTGTCAGACGGTGCTAGCGTATTACGGTCGTTTGAAATGTGCGCTATATCGCATGTCGTCCTGTAGGATTCCCACAATTCATCGTTACCAATAAACTCACGGGGTATTGCATTTGTTCGAAGAGCGGTAATGAATTCTTTACGCCCTATCGCTCTGAACTTTTTCCTCGACCGTGCAGCGTCATTCTCGAGATCGATAATGTTACCTCCACTTATGGGAACCCCGTAAATATTAAACTGGCCATGCTGATCCCAGGTTATATTAGTCGGACCATGTGTAGGCTTTTGTATATATTCGAGCAGCGGTTTTTTTCTACGCTTATACATTCCCGGCACACTGTTGACAATATCACCAAACGACATCGCTTCCTCTATTTCAACAGGAGTCGATGGGTTGGAGTGATCGACACTCACTTTCGTTGGCGTTAGCGTCTGAAAGAGATACCTTTGAAATAGCGGTACGAATTGTTTCCATTTCTCCCGATCATCGGTAAATTTATCCGAAAAAAGCACATTCGAGAGTTCAAGATCAAGATGGGAAATCGTATCACCCTGGGTTTTTATGCTCTCGACCGGTGCTTCAACAGCACTCTCATGCGCGGCACGTGGTGTAGACGCTGTATGTGCCGTGGATGATGCGATGCAATCACCACCGCCACGCTGTTGATACGCTGCCTCATTGACCAATATCATTTTTTTCGCATCTTGCATGATAATTTTTAAGCATCTGTAGCCCCGCCGTACAATTTTCCGAGTAAGCTACCAATGACCGGTGCAAGCAAAAGCTCAAGAAACTCCCGCACCCTTTTTGGAGGATTATGCGTTTCTTCGGTTTCCAACCTCTCCCGCGTTGACGCAGAGAGCGCTTAACCGATGATGCTAGGCTCCGTAGAGTGCTTTTGTAGTAGCGCGAGATGGCGTTTTGTAAACGGGGTATGCGATTTTTTAGCAACCATTATGTTTCTTTGTGAGGGTACACATATAATTCATACTTGATTCTGCGCTCAGCGCGGTGCGAGATCCACTAATGCGTTTGTATTCCACGCATCCATGCTTATATACGCGAATGGTAGATCCGGGGAACGTGTTTCATATGTGGATGAGTCACCCAGCCGTCTATTTTACACGACTCTTTTTCGGGGTATACACTTCGCCACGCGTGTCGTCAGGGAATATCTCGGTTCTAAAACGATACTTTTCCAGCGTTGATTGCTTGAGATCCAGGAGTAAGTAACCATGAGGCCGAGTCATCGCATCGTGATATGCTTCGACGAGAAATTTAGGGTTTTCGAGGTAAACCTGTCTAGCGAGATGTTGTATTTGCGCGCGATCCCGGGGGTTTTTAAAAATGACGATGTAATTTGCATTTAAAGAAATGTCCCACTGTCCGGACCCTTAGTGAAAAATATTCTGTGTTAAAAACATCACGCTGATATTTTTATGATGGCTACCCTTCGTGAAGAGGTCAACAATTACACCGTTGGATGATTCACGCATGAGATCGTCGATAATTATTAGTTTTTTTACGGGTGTTATCGTGTGAATAGGCGTCCGGAAGCGGTAGCCCTTCGTAAAATTCAATTTTCAGCAGTTTTCGGGGTTTTTAGATTCACATAAGATAATCGTATTTTTATTAAACGCACACCAACACCCACACACGCAATTCTCATTATATATATTTTTTTATTGTATACACTTAAATTTATACATAACTACTTCTTATTTACAGCGGGTGTTACATGTTTTACTCCTTAAAACCGATAGGGTATGATAGCCTACAGATTATATGCCTGCGCTTGTGACACACAACATTACACGTTTTGCACTCCGTTACACTGATCACATTGTGCAGATTTGTGCGACGTATCGATCTAAATTTTAAATTTATCGAGGAATCGTTTGAATGGAGCAGCGTGGTACCGTTTAGTCTACTGATTGAATTGAAATTTGCATGCATAGAGTTCTCATAATTGAGCTTTAAACCTTTTACTTTACAACACTGCGCTACGGTTACGTCAGGGTTTTCTTCAGTGACCACCGTATACCCGTAAAATTTAGGCCCCCCAGATACAGATGAATTGATGTACGCTGTTTTCCCGTAACACTCAAGCTCGTCAGTCATATCCCCGAGGAAATTACCGACAGGGGGAACCCACTCACCGTCACGTGTCGAAAAAATGACAGAGTCTGTGTCGTAGTACAAGACACGCCGATCGAGTTGTTCCAGATATTTGTACAATTCTAGACGCGCTTGAGCCGTTGTGTATGCGGCAATTACGACGCTTGTTTGCGGACCCGTGGGAGAAGCATCATCCACGTGTGACCATGTGGCATATAGCAACCAATCATTTACCGGTAATACACTGGTGGCCCCTTTTTCGTCATCTGTAACGAGTTTGAGTAACTCCTCGCGGGATTTAATTATCATTCTTTGTGGTAAATTATCACGCTGACCCATTTTTCCCCAAAGTGTATTTAGCGCTAACTTTGCTGTCCCGCGGAGACCAGGGTTCTTGACTATATTACCGCTCTCCAGTTTTATGCCCTCGACTTTCTCATACTCTGCCATATACCTACTACGGAAAAGTTCATCTGTGCAATGGGCAGGACAGCCGCTGGCCTCCCGTTTGATTAAAAAAAATTTATTCACGTAACCCGCGAAGCGCCCACCCTCACGAGTATTCTTATTGTATTTAGTTGGTTTATACGACCAAATGACGTGAATTTTCAAAATAACATAGCCCATATCTATTGCTTTTTTAACCTTCTCCGCAACCCATGTGCCGGTGAAGGCCCTATCCTTGGAACGTTCATGGCTGCATCGCTGCTGAGACATCTCCTCCGCACATATTCGGCAGAGTGGGAAAAGAAGTTTCCCCCGCATACGTACAGGCAAAACTGGATGAAAAAGACTTTCTGGTGGAAGGATAGTACATTTTATCATACCATGGATACCTGCTCCGAGCAATTCGCCGGGTATCGAATTTTCGAACAACTTATCGCACTCGGTCCCTGTATATATCTCGGGGTGACCTATCGGAAAACAGCCTGTTTCACAAATATACGATGTGACGGGGATTATTTTCTCTAACCACGGAAGCGAAAACTTTAACACGAGAGCTAGGTGCGAGAAACCGTCACCTTCGGCCGTCCACCCCGCACGCATGCATCCGCAATACCCGGGGCGCCAGAGAATTTTGTTTCACCGGATTTCTCAACCGTTATGTCCTGGGGTCAGGGAGATCCGCCCTGACCCACCATCGGAGCTGGAAAACTCCGTGATTTTTGTTTCACCGGAATCATAACCGGTATGACCTGGGAGTCTGGACTAACTGGATGCACTTGCACGGGAGGACGGTTGCGGTACAGCACGGCCGCTCAGGCTGTGGTTTGTGGTAGAGGGGTCGGCATTCACCGGGGAGTAGCGTGAGCGAGCGCGGGATTTGTCACTTTCGCGACACCGGAAACGTCACTAATAAAATGAAACAAGGGTTTTATTTTATAATGCGGGAGCCGGTGGATTATCCACCCGAGAACTTTTCACGTAAACGAAACGCAACGCGAACGCAAACTGCACCCGGAGACGTTACACGAACGGGAACGAGAGAGCACGACGACGTGCCTCTAACGCGAGAACTAGAGCGCGAGAGAGACACGACACGTCTCTCCATCGCGGCGTCTGATCGACAACTCTATCTCGATATCTCTTAAATCGGGAGCGATCGCCATTTGAGAGACAACCGTCTCACGCGAAGATTCGGTAGCAACTCTGTACCTCGCGCGACCAAGGCCGGCGTGCGAGGGATTATGTGAGAGCGAGACAGAGCGCGTTAACAGAAAAAATGTCAACACGCTCGCGGCATCGGACCATGCAAAATCGCCGGTTCAAGCGAGAAATTTATCTCGCATAATATCGAGAGCTGAAATATTATTCCGGCAGCTGGAATATTCTGATAGAATATTCCTTTCGGAATCTATATTTTCTGCCCGAGTTACCCCGCAAACGGAACGGTAACAAATCAGGACCTTTTCTCATCGGTAATATGGAGGCTCTCGGAGATCGCATCCCCGGGTCACCGTGCGAAAGCGGGCAAAGCTTCTGTCCAGAAGCGCGGTGCGGAGGTCTCCAGCCTCCGCCCGTAACCTAAACGGCCCGCTGTCCAGCACGATGCACCACTACGGTGGGGCGCCGGCGTTTCAGCGGGGCGTGCACCGATTCCCCGAGAGGCCTCACTGGGTGCATCCCTCGGTCGGGATTGCTCAGTACGTCGAGCTACACGCCGTTCGACCGAGTTCCGCACGCCAACCTAACCAAAACGGAAACACAACCCAAAACCCCAACGTAACAAGACAAACACTCTAGAGAAAGGACCCTTAACACTAACGGATGGGTCGCAACCCGGGCATCGAGAGCATATCTTGAGCATCGGTAGCCTTTTTGTGACGTGGCTCAAAAAATCACGTCACAACTCCCCACCCCTTAAGGGTGGTTACGATCAGGGATCTACGTGATCTCTGCTAAGCAAGAGCCGCAGCTGAAATGCACACGGTAGCAATCAGTGTCCTTCCCAGTTGCAGTCGGTAGCTTCAACGGTGGGAAGGACCGAGACCTACTGCGGGGAACCAAGCATCCGCAGCGCGAGAAAGGAAACCAGAACACAAAATAATTATTCGTATTCAATGACTAAAAATCATCTCTCCCGTTACAGTCGGTAGCCTCAAGGTGGGAGAGACCGAGATCAACCGTGGGCGACTAATCGCCTCGCAATACGAGAAAATATAATCGCAAAAAAAAAGAAATAACTATTTTTGCATAAACCGTAGCATGGTTGTCTCTTCCAATTACAAATCGGTAGCCTTAATATCGGGGAAGAGACCGAGACCTGCCGCGGACCGGCAACCGCCCTGCGACGCGAGAAACAAATTGGACCAAACGATCCATAAGTACCACCACCAAGGACGGAACAATCGAACCAGAAGAGGGGCCGGAGGCCCCTCATGGCGTGAACTGCGGGGCGTTGCCGCCCCGCGTGAGAACCCAGGCTAACGCCTGTATTACGAGAACTGTGAGGCGTTGTGGCCTCTGCGAACGCCAAGGCCGGAGGCCGGGCTGGCATGGCGGAAATCTATTGCCGTGTTGCCACTTCGCACGAGAACCATGGGCCAGAGGCCCACATTGCGGGAACTGTGAGGCGTTGTTGCCTTACGCGAGAACTCCGGGCCAGAAGCCCATATCGCGGGAGCTGTGGGGTGTTGCCACCTCACACGGAACTATGGGCCAGAGGCCTTTAACAGGAGCTTTTAGGGGTCAGCCGCGGATGCGGGCTCTACCCGATGGGTGCCTCTACTTGCGTCCGACCCGACGTTAACTATTACGTCATCCCAAGGAAGGATTTCCTTCGGGGGAGACATATCGGTAGCTGAGGGTGATCCTCGTAACTGCCTTCGCCGGTTTGCGGGGTCGGTAAATGGTCGGCGTGGTGTCGCTACACGAGAGCTTGTCGAGAAAGTATGTCGTCAAGGCTTATCACGGGAGGCAGAGGAGATTTCTTCACTCGCCTCCTTGTCCGTTTCCCCGATTGCAAAGGGGTAACGGGTCGTGGACACGCCTAACGGTCTTATCGCGGCGGTAGCACAAGAGACGCCGGTAGTCCGGACATTCTCTTTGCCGGTGACCCGTTTTGCCGTAATTTCAGCAGCTGGGTTTACTCGGCTTTTCGGTAGCTTCCGTGTTCTTCAGGGGACCACTCGGTAGCGGGGGCGCGGCTTTGTCCGCCTTGTCCCTCTGGAACTGGCCCATAAAGGGGCCCCGGGAATCACTGGCGTGGCGACGCAGACCGCGAGAGGCTGCGCTCACGTATCGCCTTTTCGGGAGCTGACGTCCGCTTGTTGCATGGTAGCAACAAAGCATCCAAAATCTCGAGAGCTTCGTGGCTGCGCTAGGCGTCACGCGTCGGCCGCCTGGGGCGACCCGGTCGGGTCGGCTGTCCCAAGGTCGAGCTCCGTGGGCCCAGTGACAGGTCTGTGATCGGTAAAACCTCGTCCGTTTCCTAGAACGAGCGTTCCGAGAGCCGTGACGGGAGCTCAGGTACCCTGTCTCCGGTCGCCATGGGGTATTCGTCCCAGGACACTCGGAGCATGAGAGTGTGACTGGCTGAATCGAGAGCTAAGGGATCGTATCCCTTTCCGTCGAATTTGATTCGTCGACATCCAGAGCGGGAGACAGAACAGAAAAAAAATGAAAAAAAAAACAAAACAACATGTCTGTCTGTTTGGAAAAATAAATATTTTCCAAAAGGCGAGATCGGGGGGAACTTTCCTTCCCCCGTCCGAGAACCCTGAAACAGGATCATATGCGAGAGCGAGAGAGAGAAAAAAATAGAACAAAAATTCCTCTCCATCCGAAATACATTTTCGGATTTCGTGAGATGAGGGAATATGCATTCCCTTCCGTCGAAAGAGTCCGACAGAAACGGGACCGCGAGAGAAAGAAAAAAAATAAATAAAAAAATTCTCTCGATCCGAAAGAAATATTCGGATTTCGGGAACCGGGGGAATTTTAATTCCCTTCCGTCGAAAGAATCCTACGGAATCGAGAACGCGAGGGGAAACAAAAAAATAATTAAAAAAAATTACCTCTCGATCCGAAAGAAATTTTCGGATTTCGGGAACAGGGAAATTTGATTCCCTCCCGTCGAGTGAATTCGACGGGACGTGAGCGAGCGAAAAAATTAATTTAAAAAAAAATTGTTTTTAAATAAATATTTTCTCTCGATTATTATTTTAAAAAAATGTATTGAGTCTAAATGAACATTTTTAGTCAAATACTCGGCAATTACTCAAAAATCAATATTTCTAAAATCCCCTACGTGGTTCACTAGCTACACTCATCTCGATTTAATTTAAAAAATTATTTTGTCCAGATTAAAATTGGCACAAAATTGGCACAAGTGCGGCACTACGTGCCGCAGAGCACCTTGAGTTCAACATGCCTCGGAAGAATTTGCTGCAGTGTCGCCATTTTGTAATATTTCCCGTAAATTTTTTTGCAACATACTTCAATATATGTTCAATAATTACCCCAAGTATTATTTGCCTAAAACGCTTCGTGGCAGGCCGTTACAGTGGTGTTACCACTTAAGGAAAATACTGTCTGCAACAATTTCGGAGATTCATTATTTCTCGGAATTATGAGGGATAAAAAAATGTAATAAGTTTTTTTTACGAAAATCTCATTTTTTTCATCTATAACTTTTCTCCGAATATCTCCGCAGTCTTTCACTCAATAGGAAAAAGAAAAAGTTCCGGAAAAAAAATAAGAACAAGTTTTTTTTACGAAAATCTCATTTTTTTTATCTTTAAATTTTCTCCGAATCGCTTCGCAACCGTTCACTCAGGCAATAGGAAAAAGGAAAATTTCCGGAAACAAAAATAATACTAATCAGTTTTTTTTACGAAAATCTCATTTTTTTTATCTTTAAATTTTCTCCGAATATCTCCGCAAGCGTTCACTCAGGTCATAGGAAAGAGAGAAATGTCCAGGGAAAAAATGAGAAATCATGAATGTTCAGTGAAAAAAATGTGTTTTTGGGAAATAGACCAAAACTTGAATCTGTTTTAAATCATTTTTCCTCCCACAATCTGAAATATGACTAAAATATGAGAAATTAGGAAAAATTTGGAGAAAAATTTGCACCACGGGCCCCTGCGCTTTTTATCGCTTGATGAAAGTATGAGAATTAATATAATAATACGAATATAAATATATTTCCGCTTACTTTTATGAATTATAATTTATTTGGCATAAGGACGGGTGTGAGTAAAGCGTTAACAATCTTATATAAGATAAATAAGTTGTAATGTAGATGTATTATTATATTTAAATTAACGTATAAACGAAAAAAATAAGCGATCAGAGTGCGCGATACATTTTGTAGACATTAATAACGCAGAGAATCAAGAGCTAAATAAGCATTGAAATCATCTAAAAGCCTCGCGCGTACCGTCGGGTGACGTCACGCACGAGTCGTGCTCAGATTGCTTTTTCCCTCGAAGCCTTCGTTTCGGCTTGGCCGCACATGTACGTGCTCAGCGTCCATGGATTGGTGTAGCTGCCGAAGGCGCGGTCGGGAAACTTCGATCATGCTCGGCTCTTTCCGCAGATGTCCAAGCGTCTCTCGCTCACGAACACGCTCTACTATGATTGTGTGATGGGCGCGTAAGAGATTAGCGAGGGGGTAACTTTTACGCGCAATCTGGCTGCACTGATCCCCGGTAGCAATGTCTTGTTTTTTTTTATTAAGCATATACGAATTAAATATCACAAATAATGCCTGAACAGGCGAGAATAGTTAAAGCGAGAGTAAGTTCGAAATTTTCTGAATATAAAATGAAGAATGAAAAAAGTTGGTTCACCGGGGATTGAACCCGGACCGTAGCATTATTAATCCGTCACGCTGCCAACTCAGCCACGACGCTCATTCCAGGTAAAGAAACATTTATGATAGACCCTTATCCATAATGTTTACTGTTGAAAAAGAAATGTCGAAACGATTGCGGCAAAGGCTCAAGGTTTCTTTTTAAACCTTCCACGGTCGTTTCGGCGTTTTATTTTTCAACGCGGTTCGTCGTTAATTTTTTTAACCCGCATTTTCGGCATTAACGGGCAACCGAGAGAAAACAATGATCTCGATACATGTTTTTCACTTTGAAATTCATTTAATGCATATTCAAGTCCGCAAGACGGCCACACATATATGTCGAGCGCGATCGGACGGAAAACCTCGCTCCGTTCGCCTGTCGGGCGAGCGCGATTTGCGCGGGCAAGGAGACGATAGGGAAGGAGTCCAATCTTCGTATGGCGAATGGGTATAATAATCGTCCGTAAATTTGATTCAAGAGCGTGGTGTTAAATATGGCCTGTAGGCGTCGTCTGTATCTTTAGTGTATCAAAATATAGTAATACAGCCAGTACACAGTATTAAACTGACGGTTATGGCGGCTTATTGTTGACGCATGTAAAAAAAAAACACCTATCGTCCACTAAGATTGTTTATTTGCGACGGCAACTTTGTGTAAGAGTATCGGACGAGGGAGGATCGACAAATTTTTCTTTTTAATTACAAATCTGATCTGATCTTTTTTTCCAAATATTTCTGTTAAGGTTTTAGGTTATACGTGGAACTCGTGATATTGCGGATGATGCTCGCTACTGCGGAGCGAATCTCTGTGTTGATAATGTCGCTGCGGGTGGTGTCATACCTTTAGCAAAGGATATTTCCGATGTGACTTTCGGGTGTATCGCTTCAATTCTTTCGACGAGTTGTCGTTGTCTAATATCTGTCACTTTATGAGCGTTTGTATATGAACTTGTAGTATAGGCATTACTCATAATTCACTGGGTGTTCTAGGTTATTGCAATATGCACAGCGAGAACACGCGCGAGTCTTGTGATGCTGGGCACGATGCTCGCTACTGCGTAGCGGACCTCGGTCTTGCTATTGACACTGTGGATGATGCTCGCTACTGCGTAGCGAACCTCTGTCTTGCTACTGACACTGCGGATGATGCTCGCTGCTGTGTAGCGAATCTCTGTCTTGCTACTGACACTGCGGATGATGCTCGCTACTGCGTTGCGACCTTCTGTCTTGCTACTGATACTGTGGACGATGCTCGCTACTGCGTAGTGAACCTGTGTCTTACTACTGACACGGCGGATGATGCTCGCTAATGCGTAGCGAATCTCTTTCTTGCTACTGACACTACGGATGATGCCCGCTACTGTGTAGCGAACTTCTGTCTTGCTACTGTCGCCGCGGGTAGTGCTATAGCTTGTGTAAAGGAAATTCCCGATTTGACTTTCGGGTGTATCACTTCAATTCTTTTTATGAGTTGTAGGTGTCTCATGTCTCTCACTTTATGAGCATTTGTATACGACCTTGTAGTATAGTCATCACTTATAGTTCACTGGGTGATCTAGGTCATTGCAATTTACACAGAGGAGGAGCGGTTTATCTGATGAGTTATTTAAAATGCATTTTCCGTTTTCGTTTGAAGCACTACACTTGACGCAGTGGTATGTAAGGTTGCAATTTACACTCGAATGTTCCAGTCGCTGACATTTTCTTCGTCCTTTTCACACTATAATCTCGGCCACCTACACATTTGAATGGAATTTATATTTACATCTGATATAAATTTTTGTGGCATTTTTTAGGTGTTTATTTTCATAATTAGGTGGGTAATTGCACTATGACTTAGATGTAGAAACATCTCAAGGCACTACTACAGCTACACGAAATTTAATTATAAAATAAATTAAGGTTAAGAAAATTTAAATTTTCAGCTCATGTGACAGCTAATAACAACGCATGCGCAAAACACAGTGCACAATGACTAACGTTCCCAGCGCCGCTTGTGCAGAACCCTTATTTGTTGCACTTTTACGGACGCGCCAGAATGCGGAGATTGGACTCCTTCCCTATAGTCTCCTTGTGCGCGGGGCAGAGACTTTTCCCCCACCGAGCCACTCATTCGTGTTCTCGCTGACTGCGATACCGACTTGAGCGGTGATCACGGACTCGCGCGGCTACAAGGGAATCTGCAACCTCGACAGCCGATGGTTACAAAATCATACTCCCGAACTCGCCGCCGCGTTTTAGCGCCATTTACGAGGCACGCCGAAAAGGGGAGCCAGGAAGACTAGAGGTAAGGAGTACGAACGCCTGTGGCGAGCCCGATCCAAAAGCGTCCGTCAAACTGTGGATTTTAGTAGTTAGTGTTTTCACGGCGTGCGTCCCTAGTGCAGTGCAGCCAGATCGCGCGTAAAAGTTACCCCCTCTCTAGTCTCTTACGCGCCCGTCACACAATAATAGTAGCACGTGTCCGTGAGCGAGCGACATTCGGACATCTTCGGCAAGAGCCGAGCGGGGTCGAAGATTCCCGACCGCGCCTTCGGCAGCTACACCAACACATGGACGCTGCGCACGTTCATGTGCGGCCAAGCCGAAACGAAGGCTTCGAGGGAAAAAGCAATCTGAGCACGACTCGCGCGTGACGTCACCCGACGGAACGCGCGAGGCTTTTAGATGATATCAATGCTTATTTAGCGCTTGATTCTCTGCGTTATTGATGTATACAAAAAAATGTATCGCGCACTCTGATCGCTTATTTTTTTAGTTTATACGTTAATTTAAATATAATAATACAGTAGAACCTCGATTATCCGAACCTCGATCATCCGAACCCTCAATTATCCGAACGATGACTTAGTTTATCCGAACGTTGGCGGGAAAGATACATTGTTGCTCACTGCCACCGCCGTGAGTAACAATGAGCAACCCAACGCAACTTCTCCATTCGTCAATTAAAAATGGTAGATTTTTTTTTTAATATAAAAAAGGCATTCGACTTTTTTCAAGTATTTAGAATACACACACACACACACACGCGTGCGCGCACACGCACACACATATATATATATATATATATTTCAACGCTAATATGTATGTCAAATTTTAATATATATGTATGTACAGTTTTTATGTAAAAAGGTGTTGTTTATGATCTCCTTCCAAAAAACCCACGTTTCGATTATCCGAACTAGTCTCGATCCGAATTGGTTCGGATAATCGAGGTTCTACTGTAAATCTAAGTTACAACTTATTTATCTTCTAAAAAATCATTTACGCTTTACTCACACCCGTCCTTATGCCCAATACATTATAATTCATAAAAGTAAGCGGAAATATATTTATATTCGTAGTATTATAGTAATTCTCATACTTTCATCAAGCGATAACGCATTATCCCCAAAAACAAGCCAATCATCCATCCGGCCGCGAATCGTAAGTACCAGAAAGTGCACATATTCTACAAGCTATGAGATGGACCCGTTGGTAGCGTTCCTGACTTCGGTCCGCGGGGGCCCCTAGTGCAAATTTTTCATGATTTCTCATATTTTAGTCATATTTGAGATTTCCCGAGAAAAAAATTTCCCAAAAACACATTTTTTTAACTGAAAATTCATGATTTATTATTTTTTTCCCCGGAAATTTCTCTTTTTCCTATAACCTGAGGCTGCGGAGATATTCGGAGAAAAGTTAAAGATGAAAAGAAATGAGATTTTCGTAAAAAAAAACTTTTTACATTTTTTGATCCCTCATAATTCTGAGAAATAATGAAAATTCTGAGAAAAAAAACTGCACTAGGGGCGCGGGATCGTTCCCTGCGCTGAGTGCTTTTTTTTAAATTCTTATTACTATTAATTCTTATTTGATTAGTTATTTTTATTAGTTATCATTATTATTTTAATTGGTTATCGTTTAGTGTCGAAAAATTCATCGCGCACTCTGACCGCTTATTTTATTAGCTTGTACGTTAATTTAAATATAATAATAAATCTAAACTACAACTTATTTATCTTCTAAAAAATTATCATAATCTATCCGGCCGCGAATCGTAAGTACCAGAAAGTGCACATATTCCACAAGCGATGAGATGGTCCCGTTGGTAGCGTTCCTGGCTTCGGTCCGCAGAGGCGCGGCATCGTTCAGCGCGCTCTGTGCTTTTTTTAAAATTATTATGACTATTAATTCTTATTTGATTAGTTATTTTTATTAGTTATCATTATTATTATTTTTTATTGTATCTGCTACGGCGAACGCTTCGCTAATTGTAGCTTCCATGTGGAGGGATTTCCCCTTTTTACATTTCCCACCATTTTCTCCAATCCACATCCCTTATCGATGCCTAATATATTTCCGCTCATATACTTTCATCAAGTGAAAAAGCATTATGATAATGCTTTTGTCGCTTGATGAAAGTATATGAGAATGAATATAATAATACGAATTTAAATATATTTCCGCTTACTTTTATGAATTACAATTTATTTGGCATAGGGACGGGTGTGAGTAAAGCGCAAACAATTTTTTAGAAGATAAATAAGTTGTAATTTAGATTTATTATTATATTTAAATTAACGTACACACTAATAAAATAAGCGGTCAGAGTGCGCGATAAATTTTTCGACACTAAAAGATAACTAATTAAAATAACAATGATAACTAATGAAAATAACTAATCAAATAAGAATTAATAGTAATAACAATTTTAAAAAAAGCACTCAGCGCGGGGAACGACCCCGCGCCCCTAGTGCATTTTTTTCTGAAAAACTCCGATTTTTTTTCGGAAAATTTTTCCGAATTTTTCTATGAATTTGAACAAATATGAAGGATTCGGAGTTTTGCGGACAATTATTTTAACGCAAACATCCGAGTTTCTCCGAATTTCTTCAAATTTTTTCGAATTTTGCCGAATATGGCATCATTTTAATTATGATTACGGGAAAATCTCTGAAATTAAATGAAGACTTTAAGGGGTAACACCACTGTAACGGCCTTACAGGAAGCGTATTTTTTGATATTTTTTTTTGGCGGAAGAAAATGTGATAAACAAATAATACTTGCGGTATTTATTGAGAATACATTTAAGTATATTGATATAAATTTTTATCCGAAAATATTACAAAATGGCGACACTGTAGCAATTCTTCCGAAGCATGTCGAACCCCTGCGGCACGCAGTATAACTGTGCGAATTTTAATCTAAAAAAAAATAATTTTGTTTTATCAAGTCTACATGAGTGTAGCTACTGAACCACGTAGGGGATTTCCGATAAGTTAATTTAAACAATATTTATTAACAAATAACTGTCTTAAAAAAATGAACATTTTTAGTCGAATACTCGGCAAGTACTCAAAAATCAATATTTCTAAAATCCCCTACGTGGTTCACTAGCTACACTCATCTAGACTTAATTTAAAGAAAATTATTTTGTCCAGATTAACATTGGCACAAGTTATACTGCGTGCCGCAGAGCACCTTAAGTTCAACATGCCTCGGAAGAATTTGCCGCAGTTTCGCCATCTTGTAATATTTTCCCATAATTTTTTTTTGCAATATACTTCAATATATGGTTAATAATTACCCCAAGTATTATTTGTCTAAAACGTGTCGTGGCAGGCCGTTACAGTGGTGTTACGCCTTAAGGAAAATAATGTTTGCAAACATTTCGGAAATTAATTATTTCTTAGAATTATGAGGGATAAAAATGTAATAAGTTTTTTTTACGAAAATCTCATTTTTTTTCATCTATAACTTTTCTCCGAATATCTCCGCAGCCGTTCACTCAATAGGAAAAAGAAAAAGTTCTGGAAAAAAATAATAACAAGTTTTTTTTAAGAAAATCAAATTTTTTTTCATCTTCAAATTTTCTCTGAATATCTCCGCAGCCGCTGGTTCACTCAGGTAATAGGAAAAAGGGAAATTTCCAGAAAATAATAATAATAATAATAATAATGTTTTTTTTTACGAATATCTCATTTCTTTTCATCTTTAACTTTTCTCCCCATATCTCCGCAGCCGCAAGTCATAGGAAAACGATAAATTTCCGGGGAAAAAAATGAGAAATCATGAATTTTCAGTAAAAAAAATGTGTTCTTTGAGAAATAGACCAGTACTTGAATCTGTTTTAAATCATTTTTCCTCCGAAAATCTCAAATATGACTAAAATATGAGAAATTATGAAAAATTTGGAGAAAAATTTGCAGTGGGGCCCTTGCGGCCCGAAGCCAGGGACGCTACCAACGGAACCATCTCATCGCTTGTGGAATATGTGCACTTTCTGGTACTTACGATTCAAGGCCGGATGGATGATTGGCTTGTTTTTGGGGATAATGCTTTATCGCTTGATAAAAGTATGAGAATTAATATAATAACACGAATATAAATATATTTCCGCTTACTTTCATGAATTATAATTTATTTGGCGTAAGGACGGGTGTGAGTAAAGCGTAAACAATTTTTTAGAAGATAAATAAGTTGGAATTTAGATTAATTATTATTTTTAAATCAACGTATAAACTAAAAAAATAAGCGAAAATGCGCAATACATTTTATTGTACACATTAATAACGCCCAGAATCAAGCGTTAAACAAGCATTGAAATCTAAAAGCGTGCCGTCCGGTGACGTCACACGCGAGTCGTGCTCAGATTGCTTTTTCCCTCGAAGCCTTCGTTTCGGCTTGGCCGCACAGGACCATGCTCAGCGTCCATGTGTTGGTGTAGCTGCCGAAGGCGCGGTCGGGAAACTTCGAACCCGCTCGGCTCTTGCCGAAGATCTCCGAGCGTCGCTCGCTCACGGACACGCGCTATTATAATTGTGTGATGGGCGCGTAAGAGACTAGAGAGGGGGTAACTTTTACGCGCGATCTGGCTGCACTGCCCTAGTGTTCGACCGCACCGAAGTGAACTAAGCGACAAGAACACAACTGACGTCATGTGTCATCGATGATTCCCGCTCGTCGTCCGTGTTGGCATAAAGCATGTTGTGGCTAACCAATTTTGCGAATTGTTTTAGATGTAAAAAAAAATAATTGTGTCTCGGTATAAAATATATTTGGTGATCTGCGGCGAAAACAATCAATTATAGGTAAGAAAAGTAGTACTTACATTCGCAAAGAGAATGGTTTCGTTTTATCGTACCATTATCGTACCGAGTGAAATAAAAATTATCACAAACGCGAGATATGGAGCAAGTGTCCCGTCGATGAGACAAAACGTGCAATGTATGGATTTTTCATATATTGCACGTTTTGTCTCATGTCTCGAAAATAAACATAATGTTTATTTTCGAGGCGTGAAAATGGGTATGTGCGTACGTGCGTACGTGGGATGCCAAGCACATAACGAAGAGCTCACGAAGAGAGTGATAAACTATTATCTCGTGATGCGAGGACATTTTCTAGCGCGATCGGTCAACGAAAATAATCACGCAAGGAAAACCAAAACGAAAGACAATAGGAAAAAAATCAAAACTGTAAGTTCGATTTATCTGTACAGCATGTTATAATGTGCAAATATGATGTGTGATAATTTGTAAATCTTTTGTTTGAATTCAAAATTCTTATGAATTGTCTTGTGTCTATGTTTTTACTGCTTCCGCAACGAAAAAAGAACATTCACTTCATATCTGTATTTCGTTATTATTCTTTATCTGTACAGCGTATCATGTGTAAATATAATATGTGAGAATTTGAAAAATTGTTATGAATTTTCTTGTGTCCATAAATAAATTTTGTTTGTTACGGTTTCTGCATGGAAAAAAAACTGACTTAATTTCTGTATTTCGTTATTCTTAATCTGTACAGCGTGTCATAATCTGTAAATTTTTTGTCTGGATGACAATTTATTATGACTTTTCTTGTGTCTATAAATAAATTTTGTTTGTTACTGCTCCCGCAACAAAAAAAAAACATTGACTTAATTTCGTATTTCGGTATTTCCCAAAACTATGTATCTATGAGAATTCTGTCTATCTATATAGATATTGCCTTCATCAACTGGTTGTACAATTTATTTGATGAAATGATCGCTCCATATGAAGTAGCAAACGGTGCTTTTCGCATATCGTACGGTACTGCCTTTACAATTCATTTGATCAAATTATCGCTCCATATGAGGGAGCGTATCGTACGGCACTTGTCTGTTGCTGACTTTACTTCGGTGCGGTAGGAGAGCAGCGCCGCCCTTCTCGTCCTCGCTTTTGCGGACGTTTCGACAACACGGCGTTCGTACTCCTTACCTCTAGTCTTCCTGAGGGGAGCGTTGTGCATCTCCCTACTAATCTCTGCTCTGATCCCCGAGGAAGCATTACGAAACGAAAGCCGGTATTTGAGAGAAAATATGGCTTTCGCATACGTTTTTGATCTCACAATTTAAAAAAAGACGAGTTCTTCGAAACGGGAAAAATTAAGGGTTTTAAAATTGCTAAATATTTAGGCAACGAAAACGAGTTGGAACGGCGAAGAAAGTATTTACGATTGACGGCCCTAACAACAAGAAACAGAAATGTCAAGTCTTGCTTGATGCAGGTAAGTTTTTTCTATTTTCTCAGTTTTTAAACGTTAAGGAGGTACGGTGATGACTATGCTAGTAAACTTAGAGTCTATTTCAGGCCGCAATACCGCCACGTTTTAGATAAATGTATATGGCCTACTTTTCGAGAAATATTTTTTAAGTATTGAATTTCGAGTTTCCTATTATTTTTATAATATGGAAACAACCTTGATAATCTACTACTCGACTTCAGTAGTACGCCATATCGTTGACGGTTAGCATCGTCGCATTTTCGGTGACGTGGCTGCCATCGGTTCCACGCGCCCGGCTTATTATTTTTTGTAGCCGGTTAACATGGAGAATGAAAATACTGTGGAAGTTTATCAAAAGAGTAACGGGATTGTACCTGAAATCCAGTTTAGAGACAAATGTGTTACGATATCGAGCGAGTACGCGTGGGAAGGTGTAATAATTGTTTATGCAGGGCGTGCTTATTCTACAGCCAGACGTCGAGTCCTAGCCGGCTCGTCCAACGCTCGTGCGACGCTCGCGCCGCCTCACAACCCGCTCACTCAACATCTCCCTTTCTTTATTGTGAACATATGGAAATGAAGTACAAACGGGTTACCGGTTACAAACAAATAAGTACACTTAAGTTTCGGTGATTTGTGTATCTTAACCTTACATGCTTACACTAGTATTACAAATATTTTGTTCTATCAGCGTATATAATCTCTGAGCCACCCTGGTCTCGATCTTTCTCTCTGGGGACGCACTCGCGCAGGACTCCGTTCTGCTACGATGTTCACAGTGTCTACCGGAGGAACTATGTCGTCTAGGTTTTCGACCTGTCTTTCAACTCCGCTATCTGCGGCCTGTTCATTTGCATGATCGAGAACCGGAGCATCTGCCAAGCTCAACGGCTCATATGCTCTATATGGAGCCGGAATAAGATGCCAGCGGTTCCTACGAATCGTACCCTTCGCGGTCTGTATTACATACGACCTGGGCTCAGTCGATGGCTTTACAACCCTTCCATATACTCTTAGATCAACTATCCATACTGTTTCCCCTTCTTTCAGTACTGATAGTTCACACGCGCGATGCCGGCGATTAAAGTTTGCACACTGCTTTTCTTTTTTATCTTTTTCTTTGGCTTGCACTATGCCGTCTTATTTATCTGATTTCAGTTGACTGGGCAAGATAGGAACATTTGATCGGATTTTCCTTCCAAATAACAACTCTGCTGGACTGAATCCGTTTTCCAAAGGAGTTGTTCTATAAGCTAATAGCGCCTGACTAATGTCTTCGGACTCCGATTTCTTAATAATACTTTTGGCTGTGCCAACCGCTGCCTCGATTGCACCGTTACTCTGAGGAAAGTGCGGAGAGCTCGTCACATTTTGGAAATCATATTGTTTAGCAAATTCTTTGAACTCTGATGCAAACTGTGGTCCGTTATCCGGTCGGACTATCTCTAGGATTCCGAATCTAGAGAAAAGTCGCTTACAGACGTCAATTAGCGCTGAACCCGAGAAGGACGTTAACGGAAATACTTCGATAAACCGCGAGTAGTAGTCCGCGACGATTACGTACCATTTTCTACATTTAAACAGGTCAATACCGATTTTTTGCCACGGGTATGCCGGGAACTCTTCCGACGTAAACGGTTGTTGCGGGTTGGTGCGATTCTCCACGCAGTTCGGGCAGCTTTCAATTAAATTTTTCAACTGTGTGGACAATCCCAGCCACCATACCGATTGCTTTGCCCGGTCTCTACATTTATTGACTCCGAGGTGGCCTGTGTCGATCCGATGCAGTAACTCGAGCTGTAGCGTACGCGGTATAACCAATCGAGACTTATACAAGAGAAATCCCTCTCCAAAAGACAAACTATTTTTGAACGGCAAGTAGTCCCTCATCTCGTTCTCTACATGATTTTTCGCGGGCCACCTAGTCGTACAGAATTTTATGAGATTTTGACAGATCGGATCTCTTCCCTGTTCTGACTGGATTACGTGCAGCATGTCATTTGAAGCTGGAAGATTTCTTATCGTGCCGATCAAAAACGATGTGGTCTCAGCTTCTAGCTGGTTATCACTTGTGAATAACGCGTTCAGTTGCTCGGGATTACGCGAAAGAGCGTCGGCCAAAACTAAATCCTTTCCCGGTGTGTGGATGATTTACTAATTATATCGCATCAGGCGGATACGAAACCTTTGCAAGCGGGGTGTAAGATCGTTCAAAGAGGTGGTTTGCAGCACTTGAACCAACGGCTTGTGATCGGTTTCTAACGTAATATCAATTCCCGTTATGTAATCTCTGAACCGCTCTGCCGCGACTGTGAGCGCTAAAGTTTCTTTTTCGATGTGGGAGTATTTTTGCTCCGTTGAACCCAACGCGCGCGATCCATACGCAACGATTTCGCGACTCTGTGACTCGCCCTGTAAGACAGCATAACCAATACCGTAGCTTGACGCGTCGGCTTGGACGATGATGTTTTAAGTGTAATCGAAGTGAGCCAGAACTGGGGCGGTTTGCAGTAGCTGTTTCACCCGAGAGAAGGCATCTACCTGCGGCGCATCCCATAAGAACACCGAATTATTTTTCAGCAAAGCGTTTAGCGGTTCCAGAACCGCCGACCGATTCGGGATGAATTTTGCTGCAAAATTGACCATTCCTAGGAACTGCATGAGGGATTTCTTGTTGCCCGGAGCCGGATAATTTTTTATAGCGGAAACCCTCTGTGGATCTATTTTAACCCCCTGATCCGATACAATATGCCCTAAGAAACTGAGCTCGCTGACGCCAACCAAACACTTTTCCTTATTTAAAGTAATACCGGCGGACTTGAACCTCGTCAGCACTTCCCTCAGAGTCGCATCGTGTTCCTCGATAGTGGGCGCATAAATCAGGACGTCGTCTACATGTACTTTTACATTCGCCACTCCTCGAAGCAGCTCGTAGAACGATTCTGAAAAGTGGTCGGGGGCACAATTAATTCCGAAAGGCAATCGTGTGAACATGAATCTCCCATAGGGCGTTATGAAGGTTTTTAGCAATTGGCTTTCTTTTGCAAGTTTTACTTGATAAAAACCCGCATTAGCGTCGAGCTTACTGAAGTATTTAGCTCTTTTGAGCTGTGCAAGAGTAACATCTATTTTTAGTAGCGGAAAAAACGATCTCAACACGTTCTTATTTAACTCCGTAAAGTCGCAACAAAGTCGAATCGAATCGCCCTTTGGAATGCAAACTATTGGGCTGCATCAAACTGATGGTTCTTTTACTGGTACAATAATTCCGTCTTCCGTCATCTTGTCCAATTCTTTTTTTCAGTTTTTCCAATAGTGGAATGGGAACTACTCGTGGCACTGTTTGGCAAAATGGCTTGCAGTCGTCTACGGTACGAATTCGAAATTCTTGTTTGAAATTGCCAAGACCTTTGAAGACGGTGGGAAATTCCTGTTCCATTTCACATTTTGTTGGTAAAATATTCTGCTGGCTGATCGAACGTACTCTTCGTACCAATTGAAAAGCGCTGATTGAATCATTGCCCAAGAGATTTCTTTTCAGATCCCGGATTACATACAATGTTATTACTTTCGAGATGTCTCTGATTGTCGCTTTTAAAGATAGTTCCCCCAGTAACTGTAACCTTGTTCCGTCCGACCCTATAACGCTTACACTCGCGCGTGATAATTTACCGAGAAATGCCTGTGGTATATCCGATGAGCGGATACACGTTACCTCTGCCCCGGTATTAGAAACTCTACCCCTTTGGAAAAATCGTTGAAATATACCTCTGCTACAAACTCATCGTCCTCTTGTTTCTGGCTGACGTGACCCAGGAAGTACTCTCGCTGATCTACTCCCCCGTGGTTTGTCGGATCCGATGCTTCTCGATCGATGGTCTCGGTGCAGTTGACAGATTTCGTTCGACAAACTTTGTCCCAGTGCCCCTTCTTCTTACAGTTTCTGCATCTCGAGCTCTTCGCCGGACACTCGTCATTTCGATGAAAGGTTAGGCCACACCGAGAACATTCCCCTTGCAGCGCCGGTTGCTTCTGCGCTGTTTGTCCTCTAGCGTTTTTCGTATAAACACGGTCGATCTCTACCACGTCCGGCTTCAAAGTTTGGGCGTGCTTCTGTTGCTGCTCTGCAACCCGTACGATAGATATTGCGTTGTCTAACGTTAAGTCCGAAAGTAATTGCAGTCTTTCCGTTGTTCGTGTATCTGAAATCCCGATCACGATCCGGTCTCTGATGAGCTGGTCCTTCAAATCACCGTAATCACAAGACTCTGCTTGTGTGTGCAATGCCGTTATAAAAGTGTCGGCTGTCTCCCCCGGTGCGTGAGAACGCGTGTTAAAGCAAGCTCGTTCGAAGATGACATTTTTCTTTGGCGCGAAATAATCTTTAAAGGCTTTCAGTACCTCGTTCAGGGATTTTGTTGCTGCCTCTGGCATTACTTGAGCTAACACCTCTTCGGACTTCTCCCCCATCGAATAGCAAAGAATATAAATTTTTATGACATCCGGTTTTGATACCAAGCCCGTGACGTTGAGATAACGATTGAATCGTTTCTCCCATAGGGGCCATAGCTCTGGCCGCGTAAAATCGAAATTGCTAGGTGGTTGAATTTGCGTCAGTGTTTGCTGCGCTTGAGTTGTATCTCCGTCGGGCATCTTGCAAGACTGTTACCGCCGTCGACCGAGAGCTCGTGGTGTATACAGGTTATATCGTTGTAGGTTGCCGGCCAGTAATCTGCCTGCCGCCAAACCAAGGAACGCTCTAGTCTTTCGTTACCAAAACACTTGGTTACCCAGACCCCACACTTAGCACCATGTTACGATATCGAGCGAGTACGCGTGGGAAGGTGTAATAATTGCTTATGCAGAACGTGCTTATTCTACAGCCAGACGCCGAGTCCCAACCGGCTTGTCCAACGCTCGCCTCACGCCCGTGCGACGCTCGCGCCGCCTACAACCCGCTCACTCAACGAAATGTAGATTCTGTCGGACAAGAATTAGAAAATGAAAAGATAATATTGCGATTGCAAATAAAAAACGTCGCGTTGAAGTTAACCTCAATGTCCAATGTCTAATCTGTCCAAAGTCGAAACATATTTCCTCGATTGTTATATACTTTTTCCCTTTCCCAATTTCCACAATATTTGCAGATATAAAAAGGAACGTTTATTTTATATGACGGTTCTCCCATGCTGAATTTATATGTAGATGCGTTCTATAGGTACATATCGCCAGAAAAATTGAGATGCCTTTGCTGTACGTAAAATGACTTCAAATAAATATCGACGAAAGGCCTTTTATAATCCATTAAAAAATGTACGGCTTCGCACAATCATATTTTTAATTCGCCTTGAAATTATCCGATAGACGAATCAAATTTGCGCGCGTATCCGGCGTTGCCACACGTCGAGCAAGATGGCTGCTGTTACGTCACGACAAGTCTCGCTCTCCGAAAACTTCGATTTTTGCGACTTTATTTCTAAGTGTATTGCTTATTTCTGCGGTGAGCTTTCCAATTCAAGGTTCCTTATTGATCACAAACATTCAACGAACGCAACCATGGAGGCTAGAGTGGGAGGAGGCCGATCTGTGCATTTCAAAGTGGCTACAAAAATGTGGTCAGACCGGGATGGCGCCGCTATCTCTACAACCTCGAGCACGAAGCTGAGTATCGATGTCGTGTAAGAGAGATGGAAGAGGATCGAATACGCATCCCAGCAAGCAGTGCAGCGAGATCGCGCGCAAAAGTTACCCCCTCTCTGGTCTCTTACGCGCCCATCACACAATCATAGTAGCGCGTGTCCGTGAGCGAGCGACGCTCGGACATCTTCGGAAAGAGCCGAGCGCGCCGAAGTTTCCCGACCGCTCCTTCGGCAGCTACACCAACCCATGGACGCCGAGCTCGTTCATGTGCGGCCAAGCCGAAACGAAGGCTTCAAGGGAAAAAGCAATGTGAGCACGACTCGCGCGTGACGTCACCCGACGGAACGCGCGAGGCTTTTAGATGATTTCGATGCTTATTTAGCTCTTGATTCTCTGCGTTATCAATGTATACAAAAAAATGTATCGCGCACCCTGATTGCTTATTTTTTAGTTTATACGTTAATTTAAATATAATTATGAATCCAAATTACAACTTATTTATCTTCTAAAAAATTGTTTACGCTTTACTCACACCCGTCCTTATGCCAAATAAATTATAATTAATAAAAGTAAGCGGAAATATATTTATATTCGTATTATTATATTAATTCTCATAGTTTCATCAAAAGATAAAGCATTATCCCCAAAAGCAAGCCAATCAACCATCCGGCCGCGAATCGTCAGTACCAGAAAGTGTATATTCTACAAGCGATGGGATGGTCCCGTTGGTAGCGTTCCTGGCTTCGGTCCGCAGAAGCGTAGGATCGTTCCTCGCGCTCAGTGCTTTTTTTTTAAATTATTATCACTATTAATTCTTGTTTGATTAGTTATTTTTATTAAGTTATCATTATTATTTTTATTAGTTATCTTTTAGTGCCGAAAAATTTATCGCACACTCCGACCGCTTATTTGATTAGTTTGTACGTTAATTTGAATGTAATAATAAATCTACATTACAACTTATGTATCTTTAAAAAAATTGTTTGCTGTTGGGAATCGTTGATTAAGATAATTTTCCACTCGGGATGTGCAATAGAAAAAACGGATTTATTCGTGGAAAAGTATTTTAGCGTGTGACATGTCTTGCGATATGACTGTAGATAGAAAAACATGGAATATATAGATTGGGAGGTTGGTAGCCTGCTTTAGGAAAAGGAACGGTCGGTAAAGACAATTTCTCCAACACTCCCGCTTTGGCTTTATCGACTATTGTCGATTTCTTCTTTGGCTCCATGCTCATCTCCGTGGACTCCTAGTCCTTCACGATTTCGTTGAAATTGCTGTCGAGGCAGCGGCTTCGTTAAAATGTCCGCCTGCTGCTCGGTTGATGCAACGTACTCCAGCAAGAACTCTTTTGCTGCGTATCGTTCTCGTACGTAGTGAAATCGAACGTCGATGTGTTTCACACGTTTGTGAAATACAGGGTTCTTCACGAGACATATAGCACTCTGGTTATCCATATATAGCGTCGTGGGAACGTCCTTGATGTTTAGAAGTTCCTTGATGAGAGACTTCATCCATGCGACCTCTTTTGCGGTCTGGCAAGCGGCCATATATTCGGAATCCGTCGTCGACAAGGCAACGGATTGTTGTCTCTGCGAATTCCACGATATCGTTCCTGAGGCGAACTTTAGGACGAATCCTGTAGTCGATCGTCTCGTCTCCAATTCTCCCGCATAGTCTGCGTCGCTGTACGCGAGTAGCTCCTTTTTCTTGCCGCAATCGAAATGCAGCCCGTATCGGATGGTGCCCTTCAGATACTTTATGATTCGCTTTACGGCTTTCCAATGCATTGTCGTGGGATTCTCCAGATATCGACTTGCCTGATGCACCGCAAACGTGATATCAGGCCTCGTTGCCACCGACAAATACATAAGACTTCCAACGGCTTCACGATACGGTGCCGTTGTCGAGTCACTCTGGTCTCCCGCTTGAGCAAGAGGACTCAATTCCTGATGCGGATCTGCAGGAATAGTCACCGGATTCGCTTCTTCCATCCGGAATCGATCCAAAATCCTCTTCGCGTAGTTTTCTTGATGTAGAAAAATCGATCCATCCGATGATCGCTCTATTTGCATGCCCAAAAACAGATTTGCATCGTTATGTGTTATCTCAAACTCTGTCTTGAGACCGTCGAGGAGTTTATCGATCAGCGCTTGATTCTGCGAAACGATGAGTCCGTCGTCTATGTAGATCGCCAAGATTAGTTTCTCTTTATCATCTTGGCTAGTGAATACGCACGGATCCGCGTTTGTGGCCTTCAGATTGAATTTCTTCAGGAATTCCGTGAATCGTCGATTCCAGCAACCAGACGATTGCTTGAGGCCGTATAAACTTCGTTTCAGCCTACAAATTCTTCCGGTTCCATCGTCGTATCCCTCCGGTTGCCGCATATGGATAGTTTCTTCGATATCGCCGTACAAAAACGCTGTTTTTACGTCGAACTGCTTTATCTTCATGCGGTCACTTGCAGCTATAGCGAGGATAGTCCGAATCGAATCGAATCTGACAACGGGACTGTGAGTCTCTTGGTAGTCAACTCCCTCCCGCTGCCTGAATCCGCGCGCGACGAGTCTCGCTTTGTAACGGTGAACATTCCCGTCAGCGTCTCTCTTCAGCTTGAACGTCCACTTGCAGTCGATTGTTCTCTGATTGTCGACTGCTTCCACGAGTTCCCATACGTCATTTCGAGCGAGAGATTCGAATTCTTCGTCCATGGCTTTCTTCCACCGCGTCGCTTCTTCGCTTTCGGTAGCTTCACGATACGAGAGAGGCTCCTGATTTTCAGCTAGAAATAAACTGTCGGTGAAGTCGCGATATCTCATCGGAAGTCGCAAAGTTCCTCTATCTCGAAGTTTGCGGCCTTCGTTTTGGTCATCGTCTCTTCCGTCGTCGGGATTTATTTCGTCCGCTGCTCCTTCCGGTTCAACATGAGGCTCAACCTGTTCGATCCCAGGTGTGTCTTGTTCTATTTCATCGGCGTTCTCTTGTTGCTCAGCCTCTTGTCCAACGCCGTCCTTGATCGCATCGACGTCGTCCTCAGAGTTTTCTCGTTCGTACTCCTCGTTCAACCATGCGTCGTCATCTTCCCGTATTCTTTCGGTGATTGCTCGACCGAATTTTCCTGAGAAGACAACGTCTCTCACAGTTGCTATTTTGTTTTCGTCAGGGTACCAAACTCGATATCCCTTCGTTTCTTCGCCGTAGCCGATGAAGTGTCCTTTCTTCGCTTTCGCGTCGAGCGCTCGACGCTTCTCCTTCGGTACGTGCGTGAAAACCACTTCGCCGAAGATGTGTAGATTTTTCACGTCTGGTTCTTTTCCGAACCACAGTTCTGACGGTGTCGCGCCTTTAATGCTGCTTGTCCCGGTCAGATTCAACGTAACTACAGCCGTATTTATCGCTTCTGCCCAAAATTCTGCTCCGAAACCGCTCGCGAGCATGAGCGTCCTTCCTGCTTCCTTTAGAGTGCGATTATCTCTTTCCGCAGAACCATTTTGCTCCGGAGTGTACACAACCGTGCGTTGATGTCGAATTCCAAGTGCATCTGTCAACGTTTTCGTCTCGCTGTTGACAAATTCGAGTCCATTGTCTGTACGAAATACTCGAATTCCTCCGGGACAGTGTTTCTCCGCCTTCTTGAAGAATTTTTCCACACAGCTCGCTGTTTCCGCTTTGCTCTCGAGAAAATATACTTCGCGGTAATGTGAGTAGTCGTCCTTCAGCAGGAGAAAATATCTCGATCCTCCGAGAGATTTTGTAGGCATGGGCCCACAAAGATCGGCATGTATAATCTCGCCGATACTCTCGGATTTCGACGTGCTTTCCGGGAAGGGAAGCCGGTGCATTTTTCCGACGGTGCATGCCTCGCAAAACGGGTCTTTCGCTTCCTTCACAGGTATCTCAAGCCTCTTGAGGATCTGTCTCACGTGACGGAAGTTTTGGTGAGCGAGTTTCTCGTGCCAATTTCGAAGCGTCTCCGTTGAGCTCACATACGCTTGTGGCGGATCTTTTCCCCGTCTCGACCACGGTGGCTCCTTGATGCCGAACTGCATGACGAAGAGTTTTCCTCGACGTATCCCCGTTGCGATTGTGCGACCTTTTCTTATCAATTCGCAAGTTGTGCTCGTCGATTGCATCTCGAGCCCTTTGTCGAGCGCCGCGCCGACCGAGAACAGGTTGTACTTTAATCTGGGAACATAAAGCACATCAACGAGGTGATTCTCGTTCCATGTTTTTCCGTTGAACGTATCAACGTTGATGCAGCCTTTCCCTAAAGCATCGATGCGGCCCCCGTCGCCTATGCACACGGGCGCAGGGTGATCGAAATCTTCGTACGTAACGAACCAATCTCTTCGACAACACATGTGGTCGCTGGCACCCGAGTCCATGATCCAGCCTGCGTCACTGACGGACTGCAAAGGCGCTGATTGCAGCGCCACACTCACGAGGCCCTCGCCGCAAGGTTTCTTCCCCGACGTTCTATTGAATTTCGATCCTCCTGGGTCATCGTCTCCCTTTCTCTGCGAGCACTCCCTGGCCCAATGCCCCGTCTCTCCGCAGACGTAGCATTTGCCTGGTTTCGACGAACCGTTCGACGCGCCTCTCGATCTACCCCCTCTACCGCACTTGGATTTTCCTCGTTGGGTGTTCGACGCTAGAGCGTTTCCGCTCTTATCCCCTCGGATGGTAGTTCTTGATTCCTCCGTTAGCAGTCTCGCCTTCAGGTTGTCAAGACTGCGCTCTCCCGCTGGCGCTGATTCCCACGCACTAACGAAGTATCGAAAATCCTCGGGCAAGGTCATGAGGATTTTCGTCATCATCATGGAATCAGAAATTTCCTCACCCATTAATTTCAGTCGATGCGCTATGTCCTCCAGCTTGGCGATGTGAGTCGAGATGTCATCCGATTTCTGCTTTGAAGCGTTGTACCAGTCCTGTTGAAGCATATGCACACTCGCTTCGGACTTCTGCTCGTAGATTGACGACAATTTCTGCCACATTTCTGCTGCAGACGTGCAGTTTATTATGTGCAGCGTCGGCTGCGGCCCGACGGTTGTCACGATCACCTTCTGAGCTGTTGCGTCGAGCTTCTTCCATGACGCAAGCTCCTTTGTGTATGCGGCTGTCGCAGCAGTGTCCGCGGCTGCACCTAGGGTTGGTTCTACGCTCGTTCCCAGTGCTACCTCTAGTGCACTGTGCGAGTTTAGTATCACTCGTATTTGAAACTTCCAAACCGCCCAGGTTTCTCTATTTGTCAGCTTAGCAACTCTTGTAAGCTCGCTGTCCATTTTGCAGATTACTTGTTTCCACTATTGCACGAGGCAGGGAATAACCTCAAAATTCAGCGTCACTTTATTTTCACAATTCTACTGTTCACGATACACTTTTCACCGAAAATATTTATCACACATTTTCCCTGGGCCCATAACCTGTTGGGAATCGTTGATTAAGATAATTTTCCACTCGGGATGTGCAATAGAAAAAACGGATTTATTCGTGGAAAAGTATTTTAGCGTGTGACATGTCTTGCGATATGACTGTAGATAGAAAAACATGGAATATATAGATTGGGAGGTTGGGAGCCTGCTTTAGGAAAAGGAACGGTCGGTAAAGACAATTTCTCCAACATTTGCGCTTTACTCACACCCGTCTCTATGCGAAATAAATTGTAATTCATAAAAGTAAGCGCCCTGTCATTTTGGTCAACCGGTTGTACAAGACAGTTGAGTCAACGTAAAAGTTCAACGGTTGAATTTGGACAGCTTCTCAACTGTTCATCTTTGAAAGTCGACCATCCTGCGTTTTCTGTCGATGGTTGACTCGATGGTTAACTCGGCGGTTGATTGGATGGTTGACTCGACGCAATATATTTAATGATTAATCAAATTATACTGTCTTGATAATTAAATTGATGATTTGCGGAGAATTGAGTCATCAAACACTGGGAGGGGGGGGGGGATATCCGCAGCAGATTGTGCGACGGAGTGAGACAACCATCCAGCGAAAACAAAATGGCCGAGGTTAAACAACCGTTGAATCAACCATTAGGATTTTTTTTACGGTCGACTTTATAGTTGTAAAGCTGTCCAAATTCAACCGTTGATTATTTCGGGTGACTTTGCAGTTGCCAAAATTGCTAGCGCGGAAATATATTTATAGTCGTATTATTATATTCATTCTCGTAAGTTACGATTCGCGGCCGGATGGATGTGGCTTGTTTTTGCGGATAATGCTTTATCGCTTGATGATAGTATATGAAAATGAATATAATAATGCGAATATAAATATATTTTCGCTTAGTTTTTATGAATTACAATTTATTTCGCATAGGGACGGGTGTGAGTAAAGCGCAAACAATTCTTTAGACGATAAATAAGTTGTAATTTAGATTTATTATGAAATTAAAATTAACGTACAAACTAATCAAATAAGCGGTCGGAGTGCGCGATAAATTTTTCGACACTAAAAGATAACTAATTAAAATAATAATGATAACTAATAAAAATAACTAATCGAATAAGAATTAATGGTAATCAGAATTTTAAAAAAAGCACTGGGCGCGGGGAACGATCCCGCGCCCCTGCGGACCGAAGCCAGGAACGCTACCAACGGGACCATCTCATCGCTTGTAGAATATGCACTTTCTGGTACTGACGATTCGCGGCCAGATGAATGATTTGCTTGTTTTTGGGGATAATGCTTTATCGCTTGATGAAAGTATGAGAATTAATATAATAATACGAATATAAATATATTTCCGCTTACTTTTATGAATTATAATTTATTTGGCATAAGGATGGGTGTGAGTAGAGTGTAAACAATTTTTTAGAAGACAAATAAGTTGTAATTTGGATTTATTGTTATATTTAAATTAACGTATAAACTAAAAAAAAGCGATCTGGGTGCCTGATACATTTTTTTGTATACATTGATAACGCAGAGAATCAAGAGCTAAATAAGCATTGAAATCGTCTAAAAGCCTCGCGCGTTCCGTCGAGTGACGTTACGCGCGAGTCGTGCTCAGATTGCTTTTTCCCTCGAAGCCTTCGTTTCGGCTTGGCCGCACATGAACGAGCTCGGCGTCCATGGGTTGGTGTAGCTGCTGAAGGCGCGGTCGAGAAACTTCGGCGCGCTCGGCTCTTTCCGAAGATGTCCGAGCGTCGCTCGCTCACGAACACGCGCTACTATGATTGTGTGATGGGCGCGTAAGAGGCTAGAGAGGGGGTAACTTTTGCGCGCGATCTGGCTATATATCATTTTGCATCTCTCTCGCACGCAGCCTACTTCTCAAGTATCATGCTGCCTTATGCACAGTTCACTTCTCATTATTTACTTGTTCCGTCTCTGTCACACGCAGCTCACTTCTCGACGTCTTAGCAATAGTGGCGCTTTCCCAGTATGACCACATTTTTGTAGCCACTTTTTTCAAGTCTCTCCATAAGAGATCGGACTCCTCCCACTCTAGCCTCCCTGAACGCAACCATCAGTTTTTTTACGTGTTTCTTGGCTCCAAGTAGCACCAAAAATCGATATATGAGAGGACCGGCACATTCTGTCGTCTACGTGTGATTAATTCACCAACTTTAACAATTAATAACTCGAAAAGTGTACTGTAAATCTCGTGGAAACTCCGCATACGCATGGACGAAGGTCTCGACAATGCTATAAAAAAAATTCGGGCTTATATCTTGAACTTGCTCAATCACCGCGCCTCGTTAATAAAATTTTGTGTCAACATAATTTTCAAGCTGAATTATACTATAACTACCTTTGTACCCTTTGGACGAATAAAAAGTAACCTCAAAATATTCTCAAGCAGACAGTGAAGATGAGCTAAAATAAAAAATCAGTACAATTGGCCGAATAATAGTTCCTAAATTAAATCATTCAGCGATTAATCGAACACTACGCGACCCAGAGGAAGTCCATGCAGATCCAATACTTCAACAACGAAAGGTAACCTTAAAAGCACTATATTTTTTTGAGAGATGTCCATATTGTCCTATTAGAAATATTATTTGATATAAAAAAATATATGAAGTAAATTCTAGATTTACATGTAAATAAAAAATCTGTATGATGTCATTTGGAACAATATTCTATACTTCTTAACGACTTTCACTATAATGATTGATTTAACAATTTAAGAACGAACTTCACGACGATATCAAACCTTGATAGTTGAAAACATTGGCATTAATTATGCGTATCAAACTTGCCAATGTGTAAAACCAGCCTACATATTCAATGAATTTTTCTTAAAAGACAATGTTACATATGAAAAAATTTAAATTAAACATTTCTCGAACTTTTCAGCCAATCGATTTCTAATTTTGCAGTAGATTTGTAAGTAGATTAGCTAATATAACAAAAAAGTTGGGCGTTTGCTCTATATTTTTTGAATGTATGCTTTATGAAAAATAATTTCTGTCATATTTTCTAATATCTTATATGTTTTACAATAGTAAATGATAAAATTGTTTTGAAAACTTTCAATTTTTTAAAATCATTCACAGACATTGAAAAAAAAGATAAAAGAAAGTGCGGATCTCATCAACTCAAAGATCATTGAAGCATTTTTGGAACCACCATCACTAAAATATAATCATTCATCAAAAGCTTTGTCTCATTTCGATGCCATTCATTCAGAAAACGAAGAAGATGATAGTTGCCGTACCGCAATTTAGATCGCATCAATTCAATCAACATCGAACACACATGAGATGGATTCAGATAATCTTCTAAAACAAGCTGAAGAAAGAGCAACATTTTACGAAAGGTTATACAAAAAATCACTGCTCGAAAAAAAACAAGGAAATGCTAGCTATTTGAAAAATGTATTATGAGATAGGTAAAACTAAAATGTTTATTTGTATATTATTTTGATATTTTTGTAGGTGAGAAACCTGTTCCTAGTTCCAATAAACTTCAAAATGCCGATCCTAATGTTGCAATGGGCACATCAGAAAATGATGTCGATCTAAGCCATGGAGTTTGGTGCACATACATCGCACACAGCGAAGCCCAAACAGCCAAATCGCCTAGTTCATTTGTAATGACATTAGCTTATTGCATATGGACACCGGAAGAGTTGGCTAATCAGGTTGTGCGCGAACAGAGGCTTGGATCGAAAAAAATTGACACCCATAAAACGATTAGCAGTCGCTGAGTGTTTCGCCAAGTGGCTCCCCAAACATGGCTATACTGGATTTGCAGCATAAAGGGAAAATTCGAAACTAAACAGTTACTTAGGAAGAGCACTCGAAAGCTCTCGAAGACACATTTTTGACTCACCGAGCTTAAAGAAATCTACAAGAAGAAAGAAAGAAAAAAAGGACTGGAGAAATGACGACAAAGAGAATACCAAAGACAAGGAGAATTCAGACAGCAATGGAAAAAAGACCAAAGGCAAAAAAAAAGATTGAAGTGCAGCCAATGAAAAAGTCAAACAAGGGTTGACTTCGTTCAAGCAGCTTTTTTTAAGTTTGGCGTTAACAAAGTTTAAGAGAGTTGAAAGTTTATTTCATCCGTATAGTTTGTTTACTGCTTGTTCACATGTTTTACTTTTCTTTCTTTTCTTCATTTAGTTTTTTTTATTTTTGTTACGCACAACAACATCATTATTTTTACTTTGTTTTTTTTTAATGTAAAAAAGTAGAAGAAGCGTAAAGGAAAAAACCATTGCAGCTCGGCCAACGAAAAACTCGAAAAAGAGTTGAGTTTGTCTTATAAAAGTTGAAAGTCGTGAGAGTTAAAATCATTCTTTTTTTTATATTTCTTTTTATCACTCAATAGTGATTTCTACTCTTCTACTTCATCTTCATTTTATTTTTTGTTTTACTTGTTACGCACAATAACAAGTCATTATTTTTTTCGCAAAATGTAAAAAAGTAGAAGAGTAAAGAAAAAAACCATTGCAGCTCGGCCAACGAAACACTCGAAAAAGAGTTGAGTTTGTGTAACAAAAGTTGAAAGTCGTGAGAGTTAAAATCATTACATTTTTTTTATATTAATTTTTATCATTCAATTCAGATTTTTACTCTTCTACTTGGTTTTATTTTTATTTTTTTATTTTATTTGTTATGCACAATAACAAGTCATTTTTGTTCTTTTTTCAAAATGTAAAAAAGTGGAAAATTAAATATTCAGAAAAAAATGCAATCGCCTTTTCATGTAGATAGAAAGCATGCACGGTACGGTAATCCGAAAGATAATACTTGTGCAAAACAAAGGATATTCTTTGGTTTGCACAAGTATTATTGCACTGATTGATATTTATGTAGGAAAGATGATAAGGACTAATGGTAAAAAAAGGATTTCCGAATTTTCAAAAAAAAAATGAAAAGAATTCGTAAAAAAATAGGGAAAGTTTAGAGAAATGCGGAGAAATTTGGTAAATTTCGGAGTAATGTGGAAATATTTTTTTCTGGATTTCTCCGCAGTCTCAATTCACTGAAAAAAATCGGAGAAAATCAGAAAAGTTTTTGGAGAAAATAGGAGTTTTTAAGAAAAATGCGGAAAAGGAGGGAAAATTAAAAGTAATTCGGCGAAATTTGGGAAATTTCGGAGTAATGTGGAAATATTTTTTTCCGGATTTCTCCGAAAAGTTCCAATTCACTGAAAAAATCGGAAAAATGTTGGCAGAAAATGGGATTTTTCTAGAAGATGCGGGAAAAAATGTTTACCAGGGAAAACGGGGTACAAAAGTTTTAAGCAAAGATGCTCCGTGTTTCGATTGCACATAAACGTCGAACGATACAAAAAATGGCTCAATGCTATTCCGGGACTAAAAGAGTCTCAGTACGTGTGTGAAAAACATTTCGAAAAACGATGCATTGTGAGACATTGGAGACAAAGGATGTAAATGGTCGTATTATCGCTGTTTATTGGTTTCGTATATTATGCAGTTTACACGACAGTACGGTACATTAAGTAAGGGCAACCGGCACATGCGCCGCGGTCAGGAGGGAAAGGGACAGAAGAGATACTTCTCTCTTCGTCGCACCACTACTTTCCCTTGCCGTCATGCACCAAGCGGCAGAAATCGGAATAAAAAACAGAGCCGCTAAGGGCGCCTACCCCCACTACCCCCGTTGTCAGATCTGTATGTAAGACCGGGCCTCGCGCCTGCGCAATAAAAATATTGTCAGTGACCTACTAACGTCACGGGGAGAGGTAGAACTAAATAAAGCGGTCAAAAAGCGTAGCATTTTTATATACGGTAAGGGATAGGAGGTGCCAGCCCCCTGATAGAGATATAAAATTGACGACCGACACCTGGATGTTCCGCCGTTAATGGGGAAAGGCGGGTCTAAGGGTCCGCCGTTAAAAAAAGTGGGAAAAGGCTGTGGTAGAGTAAAAAAATCAATTAGATTGCATGTTTTTTTTTATCGATGGAAATACCACTAAAGCGTGGTATCAATTTAAATGATACCACGCCGTAGAGTGAATCAGGTAAAGGGATGATTTGCAATTTCACCGCCAAGCAGCACATCGATTTCTGTAGAACAGAAACGAACATTTTTCTAATGTAAAACAATAAAAAATCCGCTATGGGTACATTGAAGAAAAAAGGGATAAACCATCCCTTTATTTTTCATTTTCTCATCCGACATTTAAAGTGGCGCGTTAAATTGGAAGTAACTGGTGAGATTTCAACCACATTCCATACACTTTTGACTATTTTTTAATGATAATTGAGGTTTTTGGGAAAATGCATGAATTCGTATTCATAGGGAATAATACATCGATATGGTCCTGTAAAAACAATATTAACAATCTAAATTTGGTTCCTATCTCGAACAAAAGTAAGTGGCTTCACCGAATCGTCGATCATTTATTTTCTGCTTCGATTTGGAACTCCATACCGTGTTCGTTCTCTTCGAAATGCTGTTTGATTAATCGAAATCTGATTATCGTGCGATTTTTGACAGAATGTTTGAGATGAAGTATCAACTTTCCCCAATTTTTTCATACGAACCGTTGCCTTTTCTTTGCAATTTTTCAAGTGGAATTTCGGGAAAAACTAATTGACATTTCGAGATGATTGAAGCGGCATTCTCTAATATACCCCCCCCCCCCCCTCCAATTAAGTTTATTGTTTGCAATTGATCGGCAGATCAATTAAAAACCGGGCAGCGCTGTGTGCCTAATAGGATTGACGTGATACCCGCCGTGTCTGTTCAGATTGTTCATATCAGGGTTTCCCAACCTGGGGTTCGCGAGCATGTCTCGAGGGGTCGGCGGAAAACATGAATAGAGATACAAAATTGACGAACGGAGGCCTAGGGGGTACGCTGTTAGGGGAGGTCTGCAGATCCCCAATAAAAAAGATTGGGAAAGGCTGATCATGAGGCCAACAGGCTGAGACACGAGAGCTTCGGTAGTGGAGCTGATGATGCAGACCGTAACGTCTGCGAAACGTCGGCATAACGTTGATTCTCAACACGACCTCCATCCTGAAACTACAAACTTATGTAATACATTAGAGTTCGTCGCTACCAAAATAATTTATCAGATTGTTCGTGCCGGAGGAAAACACCTGAGTTTTCGAAAGCGAAGAATAGGAATACGCAGAAGATGAATGAGCTGCGAACAGGGTCCATAAAAAAGAATGTTCGGTAATTTATTAATGAGACCATAGCCTTTCGCATAAATCAACTATTAAGGATTACATGATAAACGGAAACATGGACATTGATGAACGGTCTGAATTAAAAGTATGCCAGTGTGGTTCGAGAGAAACTCGACAGGGTATGTGAGGTCGATATCGAAACTCTCTCTCTCTCTCACCCCCATCGATGGTATATAAATTGCTCGTATTCGTTCCGTGGGAACACGTTCAGGCAACCCTAATTTAACATAAATCACATTCAATCTCACGTAAAAGACTAGGCGTACAGTGCGTTAGTCACAGACACGGGCAACACTTTACGGCGCACTTTTGCATAAACGCGTTACTTAAGGTATGAAATGAAAGAAAAAATTCACTCGGTCGCACATCGGACGATCTTCTTTAACATTGTAAATAGGAATAAAATAGCAACCGCTTACGAGTCTTGTCGATGTGTTATTCGCAACGTCCTCGCGCGCAACGTTGGAATGTTCGGTTTCGTATTTATCTGTTGTTTTAGATGTTTGTGTGGTGTGTATATGTTTCTCATCTTTTCCGGTACTTAGATACATGTAATTGGTAAAGACCCCTCATCGCGAATTGCAATATCGGTTACTTGGTTTCCTCATCCTTTTCGTTATTCGTACCGACGTCCAATTTCTTAAAAACTTCCGTCACTTCTTCGGCGCTTTTGTCATTTGGCTTTTCGACATTATCCACCACCGTCTCGCCCTTGCTGGACGCTTTCTCGTTTTCGTCTTTCTCACTGCTATCGCTGTACGTCGCGTAACTGCAAGTGTCACTGTCGCTCTCGTCGTCCTTGTCCTCGGGATTCGATTTACCTGCGTAAATTTCGCATTCTGTGCCGACGATCTTCTTCGCCTTTTCGAAAGCCTCTTTCCATAGCTGCGCGTCTATCGAGGCATGGGAGAATTCAACTTTTAGTTTTACAAATCTTTTGGAGGTGTTGTATGGAAGCTCCGTGGAAAATTTGGGCTACCATTGGTAGCGGTGCAATTATCTTGACGTTTAAGGCGGTCATCCCATGTGACAGGTTCTCTCTTCTTTTTGCACGAGTTGCAAAAAATGGATGCGTGTTATATGGACCCGGCATAGCAGACTAATGGTGAGTGAACCTTTTTTTGTGTAAATCGTACTTAAACTTTCAAACGCGTTTTTCTCAAAACTGTATTTTTCGAATTGGCTTCCATGATATCTCAAAAACTACTGAACGGATTTCGCTCAAATTTTTATGGTATTGTCGGCACATCTATAGTTCTCATTCGAACTAGAATATTTCTGATATCTGCCAATTTTTATAAAGTTGAAACAGGCAAAATATAATTATGAAACTTGGAACGAAACTTTTGAAACCGTGCCAAAAACGCAATTTTCGATATTTTTACTTGACTCTAGTTCCGGCGATAGCCTCAGGTCTACAAATTTAAATGCCGCTTGATTTTTTAATTTCAGATCAGCAAAACCTCCGGAATCATGGTCGCCGTCAACCAACGTTTTTTTTTACACGCGTGTCTTCCGAACGGGTAAAGTCGATTCAACTTGTTATTTTTGTTTGATAAAATTCTGAGGGACTGTAAAGATGTTAATAAATGTGTAGTAAAAATTCAAAGATAGTGTTTCAAGGGTTCATAAAAAAATCCCAAATAAAACGAAAAAATAAAAATACATAGCTGTCACATGGGATGAACCCGTTTAGAAGCGTGGGGAACAACAGGGAAGCATGTCGCTTGCGCGAATATTACCCATGTAATAAATTTCATAAATTAAGACGAAATGACACACGTGGAAAAAGTTCGACACAGGACGTCTCTTCCCTCAGTACTCGATCGATTTTTATCGCTGCAACGCCTCTACCTACCATGGTGAGCAACCCACAGGCATTTTGTCACAATTACCAACAATCACAATTACTTGCTCCATAGTTTTTGGCATTTTTCTCTGTCATTTTGGCACGAAAGTATATGGTTCAAGTGTCGAAATGTGTGCTTTGAATGTGACTAGGACGTGGTTCGCTTTGATTTGCAATCACCTCAACCTAAAGATCACTTTCCAGTTCCAAATACACTTTTGTGTGGTAAATGTTTTGTTTGCCCCAGAATTAAGAATATTCGGAAGGTGCAGGTCCTACCTCTTGCAATTGGACGTCTACTGTGAAAACCTCACGTCGTTCGTTACACTCGTTTTTGACGAAATTTACGAAAAACTTATCGTAGATTTCTTCACTGGCCGGATCGTACGTCATTTCGTCTTAACGGGAAGACAGGTAAGTGTGTGTGTGTGTGTGTGTGTGTAAGACTGTGGATATATAAGCGAGAGAGACAGAGCAAGGCGTGTGAGGTTTTGTGTTGAGGCAAGGTGGAAGCCTCTCAGTCGGTGAAAACACCTTTGAGGACTCGCCAAGATTAACACTTCGAGGAAATGAAGATTCCGTTTCTTGTCCATCTTATCAGCTCTCTATTGAGCGTAAAATGAGTCTCTTCATTTTTCTGTGAAATATCTCTTGCCTGTCAAAAAGTGCGAAATGGATGGTCAGCCAAGTCTTTCACACTCATATGTGACGTGGTACGTCTCTCGCTTTCCTGAAGAGTGTAAGCGCAAGAATTTTACGACACAAGCAAAGTTAGCGTTGAGAGTGAAGTTTGCATCATTGGAATGAAACGAAAGATAATTTTGTTTTCAATTCCTTAAGTTTCTTCCATAGATTTAGCCTACAGCGATTCCTCAACAATTTTTCCACATCCTTATCTACAGATACATCTAAAATCTGCAGAAAAAGTTTCTATGTATTAACAAAAATAAGGAGCTAATTCTTAAAAAAAAAAAATCGTTGCGTTCCAACACTGCAGACTTCAATAGTTCGTGACGCTTGGGAAACCATAATTAAGGTTGAAATACAATATACAGGCCGATTCAACTAACTTTCGGCGTTAGCGAATCTTATGGCGAGCAATTCCGAGGTGAGATGCTCGTCCGCAAAGTCAGCAAGAACGCTCCAGACCCAGGCGCGATCGCTGCCGCAATTTGGTTTGAGCTCCATCCACGGTGTTACAAAGTGATTGGCGCAAATCTTGAGGGTTTTGTCACGGCGCATGACTACCCTGACGGTGTGTTTGGTTTTGTGCCTCAGTAATTTGACCTCTCCTGTGCCGCGTTCTTTCCACTCGGCTGGACTGCACGACGAGTCGTAACGATACAGTTTAGCCCTCCTAAGTCAATGGTAAGGATACATTTATACGAAATTCGTATCAATTACCATTGACGAGTAACTCTGCTAGTGAGAAATACTACTAATTTAGTTTCAGAACACTACGAACAATTTTATCATTTCAGTTTCATCCTCCTCGTTGTTGGATACTTCGATCAACGGTAATGTAATTATTGGATCGAAAAAGACATCGTCCCCGGTCGCCTCCTCCTCGTTGTCATGGGCATCTCCGGTTGGCTTGACTTCTACAGTGTGATCTCCGTTCACCTTCAATGGCATTTGAGAAAAATATATAACAAACCACTGAGAGGCGGTTGCAGACGTGACACTGTAAACGTAGGAGCAAGTCGAGGTACTTCTAGCGCAAATGTGTCTTTGAGCAGAATTTATTGTTCAAAGTGGGTGGAGTGAAGTGTGAAATTTCAAGGAGCTTTACCATTTACCATTTTTAGCTAGACATATTTGACTCTCTAATGGCTCTAACTCAACATATTTGACATTGTACTTATCAAGTTTTCTCATATTGCCTACAGGAACTTTAGCGAACGCTGCTCCTAACTTCATTCTTGTAACATTAGGAGCACACACCTCGATTTTTTATGTATTTATATCGAGATAGGGAGAAGAATAACATATTGACTGTTTTGTCTCTGAACTATGACCTGGAAAAGGATTATATTGCAGCCAAAATTAGGCGCACGAAGTTGCACTGCCGCTCAGAAGAATACTTCATGCTGTGTGAGTGTGCAAAGACAAATTGTTGTTTGCAGTATCGAGTACCGTCTCGATTGAAAGTTCAATGTATAACATTCAACTAAACAAATAATAATAGACGAAAACGGTGAAAACGACATCACTCAAGACGACCATTTGGATATGGACATGAAATTTGGAGTAGAAATCTGAAGTACAGCATTGAACGTGAATCAGCCTGGAGAACTGGCTTGAGTCTGTGGAATATTATGCTCCTAATTTCGTAGCTACCGTAGCTGCAATCTGGGCATCGGAACGGAACACTCGACTGTCCCTGGGTTTGGCTGTGATTTAAGGACATTTGTTTAAACTTTTGTAGCACGAAAACTAGGTCTGAGACTGATACTGATCAATATATCTATTTCTCTCAGGCTCCCTTCTCGTATTGTGTACACCAGTCTAATAGGGGTAATCAAAAGAAATACAGACAATTCATCGAAACTTTGAATAATAAAAGATGGACGTTTTTTCAAAATTCACTGGGACTCTTTCGAGCGACGTTGATACAAATAACAATCGGGAAAAATCACACTAGTAACATTGAAGGGCAAACCGGTACCTGACAGTAATTCGTGTCATATGTAAACAATAGCAATGTATCACAGGCTCAGCAAAAGTTCTGTTTATGGAGAGGCATGCTGGGCTTCAAGGACATGCGCAGATTGTATACAAAGAAAAATGTCGTATATAAGGGAATTTAATGCCTGAGTAGATCGGCAATGTTGTTGGATGTTTCAATGGAAAAACTTCAAACGATCTCACACCGGAATTATACACTAAATATTACGATCGCCGAAACTTCCGATCTATGAACAAAGAACGTGATCAACCAATCGAAGCATGACGTAGGAAAAACGTCGCAAAAGTGCGTACCCAAGACTTTGAATGCGAAAGCAAAAAAAACGGAACGAGGTGCCGAAAATATTGACAAGGAGTAAACCGATTTCCAGGAGGGAGAGTTGTTTTTGGGTGAAAAAAAATTATTTCGTTATGTGCGTACATAACCTATTTCGTGTGTTTGGTGTTATCGCCATCGATCGATAACGAAATTGTAAAGTATCGCCAAGTACAATTTTTGAGCCGCCGTTAAAAAAAAGGAACTTTTTGTTTGTTTGCTCTCACCACGCTTTCTGGCATTCTGCAGAATTTTCTGGTTTCAATAATCTGATTGTGGAAAAGAACCGCGACTACCACCAATAATCCGTTTGCGTACAATGGCGAATTTTGTAAATTCGTGTTCGATGGATGTCGCGACTTTCCGTTACGCGTTACCGCGCTGCAATTGGCTAATGACGAGACTTCCCCAAAGTTAGCCCCGAGAATTTTTTTAATCGCACTTTTATTTTACCAATTGGTTCAAGAAGACTAAAGGTAAGGAGTACGAACGCCTACGGCGATCACGATCCAAAAACGTCCATGGAAATCCAGCTGAGAAGGGTGGCGCTGTTCTCCTATCGAACCAAATTGAAGTCAGCAACAAACCAGTGCAGAAAGCACCCTTTGCTACTTCATATGGAGCGATAATTTGATCACATTAATTGTAAAACCAGTTGGTGAGGAAATTTCTATATATTTCTATACATAGAATTCTTATATAAAAAATATAAATTGTTTTGGAGAATAATAACGAAATGTGGAAATTCAGTCAATATGTTTTGTTTTCATTGCGGAAACAGTAACAAAAAAAATTCATTTATAGACATAATAAAATTCATAGGAACTTTGAATCTCGACAAAACTTCTACAAATTATCACTCATTATGATACGCTGTACAGATAAAAAATAATAACGAAATACACAAATTAAGTCAATATGTTTTATTGTTGTGGAAGCAGTTACAAACAAAATTTATTTCTAGATACACGAAAATTCATGAGAGTTTTGAATCCAGACAAAACTTTCACAAATGATCACACATCATATTCGCACAATATAATACGCTGTACAGATAAAGAATAATTACGAAATACAGAAATTAAGACAATGTTTTTTTTTCGTTGCGGAAGCACTGACAGATCATTTATAGATCTGACTGATCATTTATAGACACAAGAAAATTCATAAAAATGTTGAATCCAGACACGATTTTACAAATGATCACACATCATATTCACATGTTATAAGACACTTTACGGATAAATCGATCTTACAGTTGTGATTTTTTCCGATTGTCCTTCGTTTTTATTTTTTTTGGCATTATTATTTTCGTTCACCGATCGCGCAAGAAAGGGTCCTCTCATGACGTGATAATAGTTTATCATTCTCACAAAATTCACAAGTATTTTGAATCTAGATGAAACATCTACAAATTATCACAAATTATGATACGCTGTCCAGACAAAGAATAAAAACGAAATACAGATTGTAAGTCAATATGTATGTTTTCGTTGCGGTAAAACTTTTGTCTGGATTCAAAATTCTTATGAATTTGCTTGTGTCTATAAATAAATTTTTACAGCTTCCACAACGAAAAAAAGTATTGTCTTCATTTCTGTATTTTGTTATAATTCTCTATCTGTACAACGTATCATCAGTGTGAATATGATATGTGATAATTTGTAAAACTTTTGTCGTGATTCAAAATCCTTATCAATTTTCTTGTGTCTATAAATGCATTGTGTAAGTTACTGGTTCCGCAACGAAAAAAAACCATGTTGACTTAATTGCTGTATTTCGTTATGATTATTTATCTGTGCAGCGTATTATAAAATGTGAATATACGTGATAATTTGTAAAAGTTTTGTCTGGATTTTAAATCCCCATGAATTTTCGTGTATCTAGAAATAAATTTTGTTTGTTACTGCTTCCGCAATGAAAAAAACATTGACTTAATTTCGGTATTTCATTATTATTCTTTATCTGTACAGCGTATAATGATGTGTGATCAGTTGTAAACGTTTTGTCTGGATTTAAAATTCTTATGATTTTCTTCGGTCTATAAATAAATGTTGTTTGTTACTGCTTCTGCAACGAAAAAAAACATATTGACTAAAATTCCGCATTTTGTTATTATTCTCCAAAACAATCTATATTCTCTATATAAGAATTCTATCTATAGAAATATATAGAAATTTCCTCACCAACTGGTTTCACAATTAATGTGATCAAATTACCGTTCCATATGAAGAAGCAAAGGGTGCTTTTTCCATATCGTACGGCACTGGTTTTACAATTAATTTGATCAAATTATCGCTGCATATGAAGTAGCAAAGGCTGCTTTCTGCATATTGTACGGCACTGGTTCATTGCTGACTTCAATTCTGTTTGGTAGGAGAGCAGTGCAACCATTCTCAACTGGATTTCCATGAACGTTTCTTCAACACTGCGTTCGTACTCCTTACCTCTAGTTTTCTTGAATCGGTTGGTTGTCGTTTCGTAGCGTATGGTAGGGGAGGCGTGCGATCTGTGCATTTCAAAGTGGGTACCAAGGAGACTGTAGGGAAGGAGTCCAATCCACGGTCTGACATACAGGTCTTGAAACTCGCTCGAAATTTCAGTAGTGGGGAATGGCCTCTTATTGAAGCACCGACTGTTTAAACTCGTGACCACGAGGATCGCTGCTATAGAGTGATGCAGGCTGTGTGAGAGAGACGGAAATAGATTTCAAAAGTAAACAAAACCCAAACATAACCGCTGATTCACGCGACCACACGCGACGTGCTCCACTTGTAACTTGTAAAAACGGTGATATTGAAAAATGACTAAGAGGTGTATTGTGCCAACGTGTAAAACAGGCTCTCGGAGTGAAAAATCGAAACGCTCAGTGTTTCGGGTGCCGAGAGACTTGGCGCCATTAAAAAAATGGGAGGCCGCGATACCGGGAGTTAGGACATTAGAGCCGAGACACGTTGTGTGCGAAAATCATTTCGAACCGAAATATATTCATCGAGAATGGGCGAAACAGGCGTTGGAGCGTCGAACCTGAAAAAAAAAATGAAAAAATTATTAGGATCATTACAATAAATACTTTCCAGGCTGGAAAACATAAAACAAAATAAGAGAATTATTTTCATTTATCCTACTCAAGAGTCCTTCGCTTAAAGATCGGAAAAGAGGTGTTTTTTAAATTTACCAACGCAAACCGTTTCGGAAACTGCAAAGTAGAGATTATTGAAAATGTTTCTTGAGACGTGCATTGACATTTTTCGAAAAGGAAATGAAGAATTGTAAAAGAAGCACTGTTTCTTAAGTATTTGTTTTATTTTTAAGAAATACATCCTGCAAGTGTTTCGGTTTGGATTCCACTTCGGTCTGGAATAGTTGCCGCTTATTTTCCGGTCCATTAAAACAACGCGTAAAGCCTATTTTTTTTATAAAAGCTAAAACATGTTTTTAGAAAACCGAGCGCACAGGCATCGAACCCCTGAAAGCAGCATTACGAAGCTTGCACCGAACCCCTCGACCAACACGAGCTCACATTGACACCTATATAAAAAACATTCATGAATATGTATATCCAAGTTGTACCCACTTGGATAACTTTAGTCTTTGGGTTTTGTTCAGGTTTACGATAAAGTTACTTTTAATTGTATTTAGGTCCATCATGCATTTTTGACATTGAATATCATAAGGTTTATTCGCGCTAGCTACACTTTCTACACTTTTTTAGGGGCTGTACACTTTCGCGTTCGTTTTAACGGAAATGACGTCACGCGTCGCTGTTCGCGTTAGGAGTGTAGCTACACCTTCGTTGCAACTAACCCTAGATTTTCTACACTCGATCTTGACGAGGTGTAAAAGTACACGAAAAGTGTAACAGTATATTACTAGAATAACCTCATAACCAGCGAAACTGTCAGTGAGTGTATACAGAGGTGTAAGTACGACATAACCTAAAATATTTAAGGTAATCACAAACAAATTGTCATTTATTACGATAAACAATCAATAATAAAGGTTCGAAATAACAAACTATTATAATTATCAATCTCGATCGATCAAGGTGATTAAAAAATTGGCATGACCTACAATGTATAAGGCAATCACAAACAAATTCTCATTTATTATGAAAAACAATCAATAATAAAGGTTCAAAATAACAAAGTATTATAATTATCAATTTCTATTGATCAAGGTGATAAAAAAATTGACAAGATATAATGACAAGTGTTTATTATAAATTCGCAGTATCACAATACGTTTCAATCTACTATCAACGCAAACAGAAGCTAACATGGAACAGCAGCTAGAAATTAAGTCAGCAGTGCTGTTCCGAGATTCAGAAGGCGGCTTAGTCGTTGATGCTGACAACAACGTGTGCATTTGTGAAAGATTTGGATTTCTATAATCGTATCACTAACACTCCATTCTATGTAAAACTGGTATCAATACATCCATTCTGAGCGCAATTACAAGTACAAGTTGATAATTTCAATAACACCGTCCATTGTAATCAGTTTACGAGATCAGCAAACTTGAGGTTACACGGTATATCTCGTTAACGGTTATATGAGACTCCGTAATCTCATGTGTTGTTTGAGGTTAAGGTGTGGTCCACTAGGTCGCCGCCATGTTTCCTGTACACTATCGCGTTCGCGCTAGAGTTGCTTACCCGCGAGGAAATAAACTGCACTCCCTAGACACGGCCCTAGTTCCGTTTACACTGGCGAGTGTAGAGTGCAACTAGCGCGAACAGACCTATAATTTGCCTACACCAGCCGATTGTACAGGTAGGTTAGGTTCCTAGCTCCATAAACTTGGCCGCCGACTATGGAAATATCGAATTTTTTTCGACGCCAATCGATTGTTAGTGTTTGTTAGACCAAACCCAGCGTTTGTTACACTTTATTTATTGAATAAAACGAAAAACAAATTTATGCCAAAGTTAGCCCCAGAAAATAGTTTTCTAGTGATTTCGAACTTTTCTTCGTAACCAATCGATTGTTAGTGATTGTTAGTCACTTTATATCGTTTGTTAGAGCTCAATTATTATTAAATTAATGAAAAACTTGTCGGCCCTAGAGCGCGCTGCAAGCCAAGTGAAGATGGCAGCATCGTCGCGACAGCTGCTTCCGGCTTTGCACATGTAACTCGTCAATATCAAGCTCCATAAACTTAGCCGCCGACTATGGGAATATCGAATTTTTTTCGACGCCAATCGATTGTTAGTCGTTTGTTAGTGTTTGTTAGACAAAACCCAGCGTTTGTTAGACTTTATTTATTGAATAAAACGAAAAAAAAAATGTATGCCAAAGTTAGCCCCAGAAAATAGTGTTCTGGTGAATTCGAACATTTCTTCGTAACCAATCGATTGTTAGTCGTTTGTTAGTGATTGTTAGTAACTTTATATCGTTTGTTAGAGCTCAATTAGTAGTAAAATTAATGAAAAACTTTTCGGCCCTAGAGCGCGCTGCAAGCCAAGTGAAGATGGCGGCATCGTCGCGACAGCTGCTTCCGGCTTTCCACATGTGACTCGTCAATTTCAGCAAAACGATGATTCTTGTCATTCTATTAGATTGTTAGACGATCGCTAGTGATTGTTAGTTAACTTTCATCGTTTGTTAGGGCTCCATTAATATTTACTCGCTGAAAAACTTTTCGGCGCTAGAGCGCGCTGCTTGTCGCGAAGGTTGGCATCATCGTCGCGACAGCTGCTTCCGGCTTTCCACATGTGACTCGTCAATTTCAGCAAAACGTTGATTCTTGTCATTCTATTAGATTGTTAAACGATCGCTAGTGATTGTTAGTCAATTTTCATCGTTTGTTAGATCTCCATTTTTATTTAATCGCCGAAAAACTTTTCGGCGCGAGAGCGCGCTGCATGTCGCGAAGGTTGGCAGCATCGCTGCGGCAGCTGTTACGACTTTGCACATGTATCTCGTCAATATCAGCAAAACGTTGATTCTTGTCATTCTAATAGATTGTTAGACGATCGCTAGTGATTGTTAGTCAACTTTCATCGTTTGTTAGAGTTCCATTTATATTTAATCGCTGAAAAACTTTTCGGCGCTAGAGCGCGCTGCTTGTCGTGAAGGTTGGCAGCATCGTCGCGACAGTGCTTCCGGCTATCCACATGTGACTCGTCAATTTCAGCAAAACGATGATTCTTGTCATTCTAATAGATTGTTAGACGATCGCTAGTGATTGTTAGTTAACTTTCATCGTTTGTTAGAGCTCCATTTATATTTAATCGCTGAAAAACTTTTCGGCGCTAGAGCGCGCTGCTTGTCGCGAAGGTTGGCAGCATCGTCGCGACAGCTGCTTCCGGCTTTCCACATGTGACTCGTAAATTTCAGCAAAACGTTGATTCTTGTCGTTCTATTAGATGGTTAGACGATCGCTAGTGATTGTTAGTTAACTTTCATCGTTTGTTAGAGCTCCATTTATATTAAATCGCTGAAAAACTTTTCGGCGCTAGAGCGCGCTGCTTGTCGCGAAGGTTGGCAGCATCGTCACGACAGCTGCTTGCGGCTTTCCACATGTGACTCGTCAATTTCAGCAAAACGTTGATTCTTGTCATTCTATTAGATTGTTAGATGATCGCTAGTGATTGTTAGTTAACTTTCATCGTTGGTAAGAGCTCCATTTATATTTAATCGCTGAACAACTTTTCGGCGCTAGAGCGCGCTGCTTGTCGCGAAGGTTGGCAGCATCGTCGCGACAGCTGCTTCCGGCTTTCCACATGTGACTCGTCAATTTCAGCAAAACGTTGATTCTTGTCATTCTATTAGATTGTTAGACGATCGCTAGTGATTGTTAGTCAATTTTCAAGCTCCGTGAACTTGGCAATGCGACTTTGACCTTTCGACGTTTTTTAAATTCGAATCGTTTGTGAGACGTTTGTGGTTGATTGTGAGATCAATTAAAACGTTTGTGAGACCGGTATTCCCTCGAAATATGAGAATTGAAAATTAGTGGTAAGTTGGCAGATTGACTTTGACTTTTCTATGTTTTTTTTTTTTCAATCGATTGTGGGTCGTTTGTGGTTGAATGTGAGATCAATTAAAACGTTTGTGGGACCGTAATTTGCTCGAAAAATGAGAATTGAAAATTGTCGGTAAGTTACCGACCCAACTACCAGTGAGTGAGTTACTTGACTTTGCCGTTTCGATGTTTTTTCAAAATTGAATCGTTTGTGGGACGTTTGTGGTTGATTGTGAGATCAATTAAAACATTTGTGAGACCGTTATTGGCTCGAAAAATGAGATCTGAAAATTAGTGGTAAGTTGGCAGATTGACTTTGACTTTTCGATCTTTTTTTTTTTTATTCGATTGTGGGTTGTTTGTGGTTGATTGTGAGATCAATTAAAACGTTTGTGAGACCGTTATTCACTCGAAAAATGAGAATTGAAAGTTAGTGGTAAGTTGGCAGATTGACTTTGACTATTGTATGTTTTTATTTAAATCGATTGTGGGTTGTTTGTGGTTGATTGTGAGATCAATTAAAACGTTTGTGAGACCGTAATTTGCTCGAAAAATGAGAATTGACAATTGTCGGTAAGTTACCGACCGACTACCGGTGAGTGAGTGACTTGACTTTGCCTTTCCGATGTTTTTTCAAAATTGAATCGATTGTGGGACGTTTGTGGTTGATTGTGAGATCAATTGAAACATTTGTGAGACCGTTATTGACTCGCAAAATGAGATCTGAAAATTAGTGGTAAGTTGGCAGATTGACTTAGATTTTTCGTTGTTTTTTTCTTTTAAATCGATTGTGGGTTGTTTGTGGTCGATTGTGAGATCAATTAAAACGTTTGTGAGAGCGTTTTTTTCGTAAAAAATGAGAGTCGAAAATTGTCGGTAATTTAACGACCCGACTACCGGTGAGTGAGTGACTTGACTTTTCCTTTTCGATGTTTTTTCAAAATTGAATCGAATGTGGGACGTTTGTGGTTGATTGTGAGATCAATTAAAACAGTCATGAGACCGTTATTGACTCGAAAAATGAGATCTGAAAATTAGTGGTAAGTTGGCAGATGGACTTTCCCTTTCCGAAGTTTTTTAAAATTTGAATCGTTTGTGGGACGTTTGTGGTTGATTCTGAGATCAACTAAAACGTTTGTGAGACCGTTATTTACTCGAAAAATGGAAATTGAAAATTAGTGTTAAGTTGGCAGATTGACTTTGACTTTTCAACGTGTTTTTTTCTTATCAATCGATCGTGGCTCCTTTGTGGTTGATTGTAAGATCAATTAAAACGTTTGTGATACCGTTATTTACTTGGAAAATGAGAATTGAAAATTGTCGGTAAGTTACTGACCGGACTGCCGGTGAACGAGCCACTCGTTGTTAACTTTCGGATGTTTTTTTAAACTTGAATCGTTCGTTCGGGTTTGTTAGTGGTTGACTATCAGATGAACTGAAACGTTTTGTGAAATTAAGTGTTTCGACGTGAGATCCCTTGGTAGCAAACGAATGATTTTCTCCCCCGATTTCGTTCTAATGAGCCACAATTCAAGGATAACTGAGTTACTACTCCCAATTGATTTTGTTTCGTTTGAGACTTTAGAACGAGATTGGTGAAGAAAACATAACGGAATCGCATTATCACTACTTTGTACTCCGTTGGGTCCATCCACGACCAATGACGGCCCTTTATCGGATGCGCCTAGACGTAGATGGTTCTTTGGCCGGTGTAATTAATGAATTAACTACCAAACGTTACAATGAGGCTACCAAACACGACCAATTGATTATCTTTCGTTTAAGACTTGGAAGAATTAGATCGGTGAAGATAATATAACGGAATCGCATAACTAGTTTGTATTCCGTTGGATCCATCCACGACCAATTACGGCCCTTTATCGCATGCGGTTAGACGTAGATGGTTCTTTGGTCGGTGTAATTAATGAATTAACTACGAAAGGTTACAATCACGACCAATCGATTATCTTTCGTTTAAGACTTGTAAGAATGAGATCAGTGAAGAAAACATAACGGAATCGCATTATCACTACTTCGTATTCCGTTGGATCCATCCATGACCAATTACGGCCCTCTATCGCATGGGTCTAGACGCAGATGGTTTTTTGGTCGGTGTAATTAATGAATTAACTACCAAACGTTATAATGAGCATACCAATCACGACCAATGGAGTATCTTTCATTTAAGACTTATAAGAATGAGATCGGTGAAGACAACGTAATAGAAACGCATTATCACGACTCTGTATTCCATTGGATCCAGCAATGACGAATAATACCCCACTATCACATGCGCATAGACATGGTTTTTCGATCGGCGTAATTAAGGAACTAACTGCGAAACGATTTTGCATCGCTTTAACCCGGTATTTTATGGATTGCATGATAAATAAAAAAAAAAGTCCGGCCAACTTTACGGGACAAAAATATCATTTTATTATACTTAAGGATGTATGGCAACTAAGTCATTTACTACTGTTCGAATTGAAACTCACTGATATTGTAAAGGAAAATATCGAGAACTTTTTGAGATTAAAAAAACAAAATTTGCCCACGTGAATGCTGAAATAAACGAATTCAAAGTTGGGTCATTTAACACGGGGAACATGGGACTGTACGTCCAAAATTCCCTTTACATTGGCAAAAAAGGTATTTCCGGAGTACTCTTTTGTAAAAAAAACTTTTGTGCGGTATCGCTGTAATATGCATGATACGGTAAAAATAAAAAATCGACATGTGCCCATATATTTTGCGAGATATTGCGAGTTAAATGGGACCGTTTTCGTATTTCTTTAGCTCGTATGTCGTAACCACGACAACGTCAGGGAAAACATACATCAAATCAACAACTAAATGTGCAGTTAAAAATTGAAAATTCTTCTTTCTGTACCGCATGTTTTACTTTGAGCTGTGGTAAATCTCCTTTTTAGCTTTAATGAATATTACAATTATTTTATTTAGTCTTTAAATGCGATTTTTGCAAATTGCATAATCCGTTCTGTAACGACTCTGCAGTAGCTGCCATACATCCTTAAACGATCGACCACCAAACCCTTTTATTGGGCTACCAATCACCACCTAACGACCACCAAACGATTACAAATATCAAAACACCGAGAAGTTAAAGTCATCCGGCTAAGTTTACGAAGGTATTCTGTCACAATTCGAGGCTATTAAGTTCACTGCAGTGACTGTCATGATCTCTGCACACTACGCGCGATTTGCGATATCCAATGGGAGCTCATGCAGAGGCCATCACAGGTTGCAGTCGTGTTATGGCCTCTACACACTGCGCGCGATTTGCGATGAGCGATATCCAATGGGAGCTCAGGTATTCCGGAAACGCCCTAAGAGAGTGCAGCTCCCATTGGATATCGCTCATCGCGCGCAGTGTGCAGAGGCCATTATCGCCAATTGTACGCAGTTTGCAAAACACATAACCTATTCATGCAGTCTCATTGAATGGTGGTAGTAAGCACACGAATTTAGCAGCTCAACTTGCGTTTACGTGTTATCAAGGAAAGAAAATTTAAAAAATGAACATTAAAAGTTAACGAAAATGAACATGTTTGATAACTTTTTTCACCACAATTTCACCGATGCCATGGTATCAAGATAGACCGCATCGCGTCTACATAGAAAAGTTCAAAGGATATAATAAATATTGGGCTTGCAGGTCGAAGTGTCAATGCTGTCAGGGGATGCACGGTTTTCGAACGACCGGTGTGCCAGAGGAAGGAATTTATGCACGCGAAAAGTTTAGTATGGCACATATGTTTAAAATATCTTGGAAATTTTATTGGAACGAAACGATAGAAAGTTATCTGACTAGCCAAATGTAAGTATACATATATAAAACGTGTACTACATATGTACATGAAAACAACAATTAGGAGCGCGTAAATAAATGTATAATGGTTTGTGATGAGTTCCAAGTCGAATTTTATTACCCTCTCTTCCTCCGCTTGAAAAGTAAGGCCTTGATACCTTGTTGTGACTTCTGCTTGTGCATCTGCAACATTACCAATTTTTCGGTTATCTTACGATTGAAGATGTACGTTATTAAATGGAATATAATATAAAATTAAATATTAACTACACCGCAATATTTTGTTATCAATTGACCTTACGCAGAAAAAATATGTATGCAAATTCAGATTTAATCGCAAAAATATATTTCGGTTTAATTCAGACTTACCATTATTAAGCAATTCCGTTATTCCTTACATAAATTGCAAGATGCGGCACAATAATCGTACTCGGTCGGGAAACTGCTTTTTTTTTATCCAGATCGTTATATTTTTCCCATATCCCACCGTTGCGGAATGAATGTGCTATGTAGTGTCCTGGTACATATTGCACTACGCCGGCAAGTCTAAAACACAATGCAGAAAACATTTACATAATGTCACTGGAAAATTTTGAGGATATCGGTCACGTGTCCAGCGGGGATAAATCCTACAGGTAAGTGTTTTCCTGAACAGCTAACATTTTGGGCAAACAGAGAGAGGGACCGGCCTCTTTTAACAGAACAGAACGTGTTTCTTTGCTTTGTGATTTTTCGAAATATGAGTTGTCTCAAAGAACACTGGGAGCCCGTGAAATGATCGTCTATCTCACACGCATGACTGGACGAGACATGCAACAAATGATTTTAAGTTTAAGGAACGTACCTGTACTCCGAAGTTGCCTTTTCCTTTCCTGATTCTAGATGGAGAAGTTTTGGAATTTCCTGCAGGGAACAGTGCAAGACTTTTTCCAAATTTTGGTCGTGGCGAACATCCATCTCGATGAAAATGTGCTCCGCAAGATAACTCGTGCGCGTCAGTCTGCCCGGGCATTTGTTTCGGCAATCGATGTTGAATATTGGAGAGTGAATTTCTAATGCCTGCTGGAGCGCCGAAAAACTTTTTCTACATAGAGTCTTATGGTTCAGTGCTAAGGTGTAGTCCGAGAAGCTCTGTCTTCCGCAAGAAGAGCAGTCGTCGATGACTATTTTGCTCGGACAAGAAGTCATTGTGTTCTTGACCATGCTGCTCAAATTGCTTTCAGCATCGATTTTGTAAATGGCCTTGTCTCCTATTTTCGCTTGGACCGACGGGATGTGGAAAGCACAGAGAATCTGTGCTCTTTCCGTTAAAATATTTTTTGTTGCGCCATTTTGCATAAATTTCAAGATAAATTGGAGCGTCTCGTTTGAAGAATTCTCCATGAATGTGCGATATCCCTTGTTGTCAGTCGCTGCAGTTGCTAAAATCTGTACCACTGAATCAAAGGCACAAGTGTTTCGGACGAAGTGAGAATTACCTCTCAGGTTTATTGAAGGACAACAAGAACCATTCGGTAGCAAAGTCACTTTTTTTCGGCGGCTGTTCGTTTCACTTGCAACGAAATTGTTGTCTTGAGATATATCCGCGTACGGCTTATAGTATTTACCGGAGAAAGTGCTCGGCCGATTCGGTATCTCTTGCGTGGTTTTTGCTATCGGTGTAGAGACTGTCTGGCACTTCTGCAATTGCGATTTGAAGACGCTATAGCTCAACTTTCCAAAATCTGCAGATTCAATCAAGTCCAAATTGTCGTCCTTGATCGGCGCGTCGTCACAGTTTTCATCGATGGACTCATGAAATTTGCCCTCATCAGCGCGAAGATTTCGTACTTCATGCGATGTCCGAATCACGGAAGTCACTGAAGGACTGACTGCTTGAATCTGGGTTGATACATCGATAAAATCACAGTCAGCGGTTGCACATGTATTGGCGTTCTCCAGACCATGATAATTGAGGTGTTGTTGTGCATCTGCCTTGCCGCCCCAGTTCTCTATTTCGAAGAGGTCCGAATCAATTTCTTTAACATATTCCGAATGGTTTTCCGTCTTTTTCTTTTCGCCCTCTGTGACCTGCTCCAATTCAGATTTATTGACATGTAGCCGCTCGTTGTTGTGATTAATTATGTGCCCGGAAACTATGCAGCTGCTTTGCTCAAGATCCTTTATGTGCTCTCTTAGAAATTTGTTGACCGAAATTGGCAGTTTATAGTTCCTGAGCGTGCGCGTTTTCAGATCATTGAAATATCCTTCCACGTAGCTGGATGTGGCACGCTGAGTGTTCGGAGCCATGCCAACTGATGACCAGAGCACAAATTCCTTCGCTACTCCTCTAAATTGATCGACGAAGTCTGGAAGATAAAAAGCATTCAGCTGCTTGCCAATTTTGTGTTCTTTTTTTACGCTCATTATGAGATTATCAATCCATTGCCCGATGCGTGAAGCCGGCGCGTCCGAAGTTTTATCGTTTAGCTCACTGTCATCGTCAACCGCGTTTTCCGAAAACTGTTGATGGAATGGCACGTTTTGTATTTTTTTATCGTCGGTATGGAAGAAATTTTCAATAACATTCCCCGCGGAAATGCAGCGTTCCAGTTCCTTCCTCGCGTGTTTGGGTGTGTATGCTTCTTTCGCCTTTATCACTGAATCCTCGTATGTTTGGAGAGCTACAGCGCAAGTGAGCACGAAAATGCGTTCAAATTGTATGAGGGTCTTTGACTCAACCATCAAAGTTACGCAACGCAGAAAAAACTCCTTGATTTCCCTCTGTCGTACACTTTTGAAACACGGCCATCGACAAATCATGTGAGTAAAGTGTGCAACGTCAATGCGGATAAACGTTGTCGGCTCTTTTTTCATGTCTTGATGAGCATCGACTAACGCGCTGAACCGTTTACTCACGTATTCTTTGATCGATATTTTGTTGAAAGCCATGCTCAAGGCCATTAAAAGGGCGCGAGAATAATCGCAGACGGCTTCCTTGGGCGGTTGAGCTCCATTTTGAAGCCATCGCAGTAGCCATATCATTATGGTAACTGAGTCGTGGCGTTCAGACAGCATTTGATAAACGCAGGCCGTTGTCCCGCTGAAGTTAATGACAATGGCGTATAGAAAAATGTGGCCCGATTTAGTGTCGTTTTTCCTGTGCAATTTGGTCACGAGTCCTCCAGTTGCATCAAGGCATATCGATGCCCGATTTTTTTTCAAACGCCTATACTCTTGGTAGACTCGAAACTGTGCGCCGGATCCATAAAGAACGCGAAAGGGAAAGCCGCCTACTTCCTGAACTATCCCGCTGTATTGTGGGTTCGAGGACATTTCTTCTATGGTTCGAACTATGTCGCGTCCGTCATTTTTCTTTATCCCAAGATTTTCGTCGATATTTCTTTTTTTGGCCTGACGAAGTACTCCGAGGTTCGGTACTACGGGTGGCTCAATATCACCTGGTAGCATCAACTCGTGGGCCCGTCGCTTTCGATATTTCGCACCCCCATCAGTTCTCAATTCGTTATACGCATTTTTTCTCGTTTGTCCATTGAACGGCCGTTTCACAGTTTCGTGATTTTCGTGACGCGTATCTCGGGTTCGAATAGCAAATGTAACTCCTTTTTCGTTATCGTTCTTTTGACCGGTACCATCGATTACATTTCCGCAGATTTTGCTCTTGCAAATTCCGTGAAATGTAATCGAGTAGGTCTTCTCTTCCGGAGACCACCGAACCCGTCCCCATTTGAACATGAACGTACAAGGCATTCTAAATTGGAACCAGAAGGCATCTGCTATAACATTCGTCCAAACTTTCGGCTTCAATTTTAGTTTTTCCTTAGTGTCAGCTGGTTTGATGTCGTTCCACTCCTCCTCCGTCAGAAGTAGCGTTTTTATGGACTCGGCATTGACGTCGAATAGATTCAGTTCGCTATTTACTGAATTCTCACTGTTACCTTCAGAGGCATCCTGGCTCGATTCAGTATGAGAGGTGTTGTTGTTCATGTCCGGTAGTGGCAATATTACCCCCATTTGTTCCCTTGCTTGCGACAAAAGGTTTCTCCTGTTGTACACCACATTTGTGTGAAAACAATTTGGCGTCCAGTGATATCCCAGGTCCTTCAACGCTTCCACCATTTTTTTCCAGACGTCATCCTTCCATGGAGGTAGATCATTCGTACGAAAGTAGTCGATAAACTGCTTTGTCACGGCAACGGCAGCTTCCAAAGGCACTGCAGAAGCCCGTGGCATTTTGCGGAGGTAGGTCTGTGGAAATATTGATTCTTTTAAAAGAATATTCATCGTAGCTGGTTTAAGGCTCTTGCACAATAAAATTTATAAACAATGGTTAATGCATATTATGGACTATACAGACGGCGTATTTTCTACGCGCAGACGATACGATACGAACGCGATACACACTTGATTCATACGATTTTTGGACTGAAAAACGCGCGATGTCTGCGCGTAGAAAATAAGCCGTGTGCACAGGCCTGTAGAGATATTACGTGAATATTCAGGGACAAGTCCATCTACATAATTTCTAGCACATTTGTGTGGTTCATATTATATTGGTTCGTATTTTTCTAGCATGATTGGATATGGGGTTTTCGACACACGGCAAATAAAAAGGTAGCTTTATAGTTAATTTTGTCGTTTTAAGAACATGTGTCACATTTCGGGCAAAAGACGAAAAAACCATTGCTGTCGTTCAACAGAGCGAAATCTGTTTCTTTCTGAAAAGTCGAACGTGTCAGAAATCGTTGGGAATTTGCAAATCAGCTATCGCCCTCGCATTTATGGCCTTTTGGTCGATGAGACACTCGACTTTAAATAAGCCAACAACACTCTCTTTCCAGAATTCAGTTTGATACATACTTTGCCTTATCGCACCGGAGTGACACAGTATAATTACTTTGCGAAGCGACGAGATAGTGCATTCATTAATCAAGATAGAGCAACGATATTTTGTTTCGGAAAAACTGTTGCTACACGTAAACATTCAATTTACAAATCAGTGAGCTCTCGGCACTCATGGCGGTTCGCTGCTCAAGTACACTGTACTTGATTGGTGACCAGGGCCATCCAATGATAGTAAACGTATCTCGAGAAAAGCTTAGGCTCAACCATAAAGCCTTTCATAACGCTTATCGTGGAAAAAAAGAATGGAACAGATCTATTTGACTTTTAATATAATTCAAGATGATTTTTCTCTTTTTTTCCAAATATCGATTGTTCCAGAAAACCTGCAAACAAAGTATCTATTGCGCGCTTTTCGCCGCTCAGTTGTTTCGTGAAAATACGCCTTAAGTTCATAGAACGGGCAGAGGCCATATTTTTTATTCCAGCAGAGGTGGCAATTGTCCAAATGTTCTCTTAGGCCCGGTTCTACACCTCTCGGTTAACCGAGTTGACCCGAGTTAGCCTGCAAAGCGTGGTTCCGATTGGTCCAGTCGCCCTTAAAATTCGGTTAACTCGGTGAACCGAGAGATGTCCCACCGGACCTTAGACAAGTCAGATTTCGGCGAATAAAGGGCGATCCATAGTGCGCTTTCTAATAGAGTGGAAGGTGCCTCTTTCCTTTTTTATTTTGGAATCCAGCTCTGCCGGCAAACATTAAAAATTTGCTAAACAATCATCTCTCTTGCACTATTGACTGAACCGGATGTGTGATGTGTCCTCAAGCTATTCCTTTCACGAACCCGAATATTTAACAATTAACTGATTTTCGTTTCTAATCAAGTAAAAATACATGCCAGTATACTGGTAAAATTTCACGCCAAGTTACCGAACTTTCAACGAAAAATAACGGCTCTAAAAATGGTCTTATTTACACGTCGCTTTATGGAGATGAAACGCTGGCCACACTTGTATCTAATCATTTGTACCCTAAATAGCTCTAGATGCCTGATACAAACTACTCACGCGTGTAAAAAATCTAAAGATTCCGTAACGACAATAAAAACAGCAAGTCACCGAATGTTTCAAGAAAATATTAATGATAAAACTTAGAAAAATGTGTTTAGCAGACGAATTTTCGTAACCTCAACTTGTCAGAAAAAATGTGAAAATGTCCGAGTCTCCTAAATTCGCGTGAAATTTTTTATTCCCGTTTATCGTTGGATATGATAATTCATTGTGACCTATTTTTATTAAGCGCTACTTAATTGGATCAATGTTTCAGAAGGGCCCTTCACATGCCCCCACAAATGCGACCTTGCGCGAGAGGAATATCTTAATACACAGGATGAAAACGGGATAAAAGGATAAAAGTGTGTAAAAAGGCATACTGTGACCGTAATTATTGCTCGATGTAAGTACAGTTCGCAACGTTAGTGGTCGAACCATTGTGGTTGCGAATGCGTATATCAGAAGATACTGTAAACATTGAAGAAGGCAAATAAAAATAAAAGTAAACATCTTTTTTCGAAAGTCGCTAGGCAAACATGAATATTTAAATAAAACGTAGTATAAAAAAGGAGAAAAAATATAGCATTATCAGTTGTTACAGTTTCATAAAATCTTTCAGCGTTTCGTGATGATTGCGGAGTGACTTGTTAGGTTAACAGTTACTAAGGGATTTGATGTAATAATCTTGGGTATTGTTGACAAGATTTATACATAAAATCTATTTCAAATCAATGTATGGTTATATGAACACATAATAAAAACTTTCGACACGGGCAATAATGACCATGCTTCAAAAACTTTCTTGTCAGAGGAATAAGTTTTACGCTCTTTCTTTATGCAGCGAGTAATGCACAGGAGTCTCACCCAAGTCATAATTCGACCACAAGATTTTGATCGGTTGAATATGTGAATCCTATCTTTAAAGGTGCATGAACAGCATGTCAAAACCCTGGCACCATGGCACAGTTTTCCACAGCACAATCTCTCGAGGAGAGATTGTATTGTGGACAACCGACGATCGAGACATTATTGCTTTCAGAGCAGACGGAAGGAACTTTTTCTATTCAAAAGTACTCTTTATATTGTTGTATTCTTCGAATTCTTTGCCACAATAGAATGTAACAATTTCATCTTACATGTGACACAAAAAATAACTGCGTAGCAAAAATGAATCTTCCTTTCAAATACCTTTTTGTCTCAATGCGACCTTCAGAATTTTATCATTCATATGAAAAGTCTTTATTTATATGGAAGTATAATATTGAAGGCAAACAGAGTGATCCTGTCTGAATGCGTTCATATATGTAACTTGATTGATGGTGTACCGTCACAGGGCATCTTCGGAAAGCATGGGCAGAATCATCCTGGGTACCTCCGAGACCAGTTCATTTATACTACGCCATATATCGTTACGATTGCATTCAATAATGGATAACTATATAATGCTTACCTTTGTGTCTCGCTGGTTTTCGGGAATTCCAGTCTAGCTCCATTATCGTGATGGAATGAAGAAATATGCGGATAAACGATGCCATTGGCGATGCCCGAGGTTAACAGGATCGCTTCCAATTCAAACTGCTAGTACTTCACACTATGGATGAGAGATTTAAGAGGTATCTTTCATAAGTGCCGTGCAGAAACGTGGAATTATAACACAACACAACAAATTAGCTGGAGATGAAGTACCAATGTAACACTGACAATATTGTCGTTTCAGAAATCAATCACCTCATACCATGTCTAGATATTAGTCAACCACTATTCATTTGAATTATTCTTCGTGAAAAAAATCACCATTTTTAAATACGCTTATTTCGAAAATTATCGCCGTCTCTTGCAAGTATATCATCTGATATTTTCGAAAAATGAGCAATTTACAACATATTTCTTGGTAAACAGTTAATCGCTATAAAACGAGTTTCATATAACTATACACAAAGGCAATGGAATTATGAAGATTGAGTGGCTTATGAACATATTTCAATCGTTAATAGAAATGGTTTTTATTAGAGAGCGGAACTAAAGAGATAAACTCGGAAAAAGTGTACGTTTGTTATTCCCTTATTCGACAAAATTATTTGATAAAGAACTGTTTCAACCGGGAGCACGTTTTGTATCTCATATAAACGTAAATTGGTTATTATTATATTCAAAATACACAAAAGACACTCTGACGAAATATTACGAAAATGGCCGCGATAGACCACTTTTTTCAGAGCACATTTCTTTAAAGAGCACAACGCTTTCAGAGCAATTTTCTCCGGAAATAAAAATATTAAAATTGCTCACTCGGTTGGCATTTATAAATGATAAGGTTGTTTAATTAATACAATTATTACCTGTTTCAGCTCCGTGAATTAAATACGGATTTCACGGTTTCATTTGCTCCTCTGTCGCCTCTTAATATTCTACTCCAACTTAGCTGTAGGGTTTGACCACGTGACGCGGCTGCCATCAGCCGGCGTGCTTGATTCATCGACGCTTCGTGGAGGGGAGTTTGTACTAGCTACGTAATAGCGACTGGAAGAACTGTGAATGTGGCAACTGAACGCCGCGATTTTGTATCTTACACATTTGTGGTTTCCTGTACATGTAATAAACATTTCTGTGAGTCCATCTATCCTGAAATAAAAGTCAGACATTCTTGGCTACTTGAACGTGACAACGCAACTTTAACTGTGTTCCTTCTCCCGGTCTTCATTCCATTGTGTTTCATTACCATATGAATAGAAAGCCTTTTCAGATCAACAGTTCAACGGAAAGCAGTTAGTAATTGTTCTAGTTACATTATAAAGAATTATATTTGCGAAAATACTTGTGGGAAACATGTTTATCGGTCATATGTTCAAACATACTTCATTTATAGCCTATTTATTTATTTGCATTCATATTAAACAAAATTATTTTTTCGTACACTATTGGTAATTCGCACAAAAATCTTTGGTCCTTTGAATTTTTCTTATGTATATTCAGTGGAAATACGATCAACATATACTATCGTACATAACTGTATATTAGTATATACAATTGTATATGTCTATATACAAATATCTAAAATTCTACCGGGCCAATTTTTGTATACAATTGTGTACGATCAATTAACATACAATTATATATTAATATATAGTTATGTACGATAGTACATGAATATATGTATTCATATACTATCGGACGCCGTCATGGGCGGGGTGTAGGGGGGGGGGGTGCGTCCAAAATGCAACGATAGATCGGCGCAAACATAAAATCACGTTATTGTTGATCGGCGACAATACCATAAGCTACTGTATATTTGAAGGTGCGTCGCAGGAAGATCTGGCACTACCTTAAAAATTTGCAATACAGCGATCTCCAGGAGACTCCCTAAATACACTGATGGAACTCGATTTTCGGCGAAAATAGTAAATAAATGTAAAATTGTATTTCAATAAAAATGTTAATTTAGAATGTGATATTAGTGTTTCCGTGTTTATTTATTAATCTCTCTAATTTTATATGTTGATCGTATTTCCACTGAATATACATAAGAAAAATTCAAAGGACCAAAGATTTTTGTGCGAATTACCAATAGTGTACGAAAAAATAATTTTGTTTAATATGAATGCAAATAAATAAATAGGCTATAAATGAAGTATGTTTGAACATATGACCGATAAACATGTTTCCCACAAGTATTTTCGCAAATATAATTCTTTATAATGTAACTAGAACAATTACTAACTGCTTTCCGTTGAACTGTTGATCTGAAAAGGCTTTCTATTCATATGGTAATGAAACACAATGGAATGAAGACCGGGAGAAGGAACACAGTTAAAGTTGCGTTGTCACGTTCAAGTAGCCAAGAATGTCTGACTTTTATTTCAGGATAGATGGACTCACAGAAATGTTTATTACATGTACAGGAAACCACAAATGTGTAAGATACAAAATCGCGGCGTTCAGTTGCCACATTCACAGTTCTTCCAGTCGCTATTACGTAGCTAGTACAAACTCCCCTCCACGAAGCGTCGATGAATCAAGCACGCCGGCTGATGGCAGCCGCGTCACGTGGTCAAACCCTACAGCTAAGTTGGAGTAGAATATTAAGAGGCGACAGAGGAGCAAATGAAACCGTGAAATCCGTATTTAATTCACGGAGCTGAAACAGGTAATAATTGTATTAATTAAACAACCTTATCATTTATAAATGCCAACCGAGTGAGCAATTTTAATATTTTTATTTCCGGAGAAAATTGCTCTGAAAGCGTTGTGCTCTTTAAAGAAATGTGCTCTGAAAAAAGTGGTCTATCGCGGCCATTTTCGTAATATTTCGTCAGAGTGTCTTTTGTGTATTTTGAATATAATAATAACCAATTTACGTTTATATGAGATACAAAACGTGCTCCCGGTTGAAACAGTTCTTTATCAAATAATTTTGTCGAATAAGGGAATAACAAACGTACACTTTTTCCGAGTTTATCTCTTTAGTTCCGCTCTCTAATAAAAACCATTTCTATTAACGATTGAAATATGTTCATAAGCCACTCAATCTTCATAATTCCATTGCCTTTGTGTATAGTTATATGAAACTCGTTTTATAGCGATTAACTGTTTACCAAGAAATATGTTGTAAATTGCTCATTTTTCGAAAATATCAGATGATATACTTGCAAGAGACGGCGATAATTTTCGAAATAAGCGTATTTAAAAATGGTGATTTTTTTCACGAAGAATAATTCAAATGAATAGTGGTTGACTAATATCTAGACATGGTATGAGGTGATTGATTTCTGAAACGACAATATTGTCAGTGTTACATTGGTACTTCATCTCCAGCTAATTTGTTGTGTTGTGTTATAATTCCACGTTTCTGCACGGCACTTATGAAAGATACCTCTTAAATCTCTCATCCATAGTGTGAAGTACTAGCAGTTTGAATTGGAAGCGATCCTGTTAACCTCGGGCATCGCCAATGGCATCGTTTATCCGCATATTTCTTCATTCCATCACGATAATGGAGCTAGACTGGAATTCCCGAAAACCAGCGAGACACAAAGGTAAGCATTATATAGTTATCCATTATTGAATGCAATCGTAACGATATATGGCGTAGTATAAATGAACTGGTCTCGGAGGTACCCAGGATGATTCTGCCCATGCTTTCCGAAGATGCCCTGTGACGGTACACCATCAATCAAGTTACATATATGAACGCATTCAGACAGGATCACTCTGTTTGCCTTCAATATTATACTTCCATATAAATAAAGACTTTTCATATGAATGATAAAATTCTGAAGGTCGCATTGAGACAAAAAGGTATTTGAAAGGAAGATTCATTTTTGCTACGCAGTTATTTTTTGTGTCACATGTAAGATGAAATTGTTACATTCTATTGTGGCAAAGAATTCGAAGAATACAACAATATAAAGAGTACTTTTGAATAGAAAAAGTTCCTTCCGTCTGCTCTGAAAGCAATAATGTCTCGATCGTCGGTTGTCCACAATACAATCTCTCCTCGAGAGATTGTGCTGTGGAAAACTGTGCCATGGTGCCAGGGTTTTGACATGCTGTTCATGCACCTTTAAAGATAGGATTCACATATTCAACCGATCAAAATCTTGTGGTCGAATTATGACTTGGGTGAGACTCCTGTGCATTACTCGCTGCATAAAGAAAGAGCGTAAAACTTATTCCTCTGACAAGAAAGTTTTTGAAGCATGGTCATTATTGCCCGTGTCGAAAGTTTTTATTATGTGTTCATATAACCATACATTGATTTGAAATAGATTTTATGTATAAATCTTGTCAACAATACCCAAGATTATTACATCAAATCCCTTAGTAACTGTTAACCTAACAAGTCACTCCGCAATCATCACGAAACGCTGAAAGATTTTATGAAACTGTAACAACTGATAATGCTATATTTTTTCTCCTTTTTTATACTACGTTTTATTTAAATATTCATGTTTGCCTAGCGACTTTCGAAAAAAGATGTTTACTTTTATTTTTATTTGCCTTCTTCAATGTTTACAGTATCTTCTGATATACGCATTCGCAACCACAATGGTTCGACCACTAACGTTGCGAACTGTACTTACATCGAGCAATAATTACGGTCACAGTATGCCTTTTTACACACTTTTATCCTTTTATCCCGTTTTCATCCTGTGTATTAAGATATTCCTCTCGCGCAAGGTCGCATTTGTGGGGGCATGTGAAGGGCCCTTCTGAAACATTGATCCAATTAAGTAGCGCTTAATAAAAATAGGTCACAATGAATTATCATATCCAACGATAAACGGGAATAAAAAATTTCACGCGAATTTAGGAGACTCGGACATTTTCACATTTTTTCTGACAAGTTGAGGTTACGAAAATTCGTCTGCTAAACACATTTTTCTAAGTTTTATCATTAATATTTTCTTGAAACATTCGGTGACTTGCTGTTTTTATTGTCGTTACGGAATCTTTAGATTTTTTACACGCGTGAGTAGTTTGTATCAGGCATCTAGAGCTATTTAGGGTACAAATGATTAGATACAAGTGTGGCCAGCGTTTCATCTCCATAAAGCGACGTGTAAATAAGACCATTTTTAGAGCCGTTATTTTTCGTTGAAAGTTCGGTAACTTGGCGTGAAATTTTACCAGTATACTGGCATGTATTTTTACTTGATTAGAAACGAAAATCAGTTAATTGTTAAATATTCGGGTTCGTGAAAGGAATAGCTTGAGGACACATCACACATCCGGTTCAGTCAATAGTGCAAGAGAGATGATTGTTTAGCAAATTTTTAATGTTTGCCGGCAGAGCTGGATTCCAAAATAAAAAAGGAAAGAGGCACCTTCCACTCTATTAGAAAGCGCACTATGGATCGCCCTTTATTCGCCGAAATCTGACTTGTCTAAGGTCCGGTGGGACATCTCTCGGTTCACCGAGTTAACCGAATTTTAAGGGCGACTGGACCAATCGGAACCACGCTTTGCAGGCTAACTCGGGTCAACTCGGTTAACCGAGAGGTGTAGAACCGGGCCTAAGAGAACATTTGGACAATTGCCACCTCTGCTGGAATAAAAAATATGGCCTCTGCCCGTTCTATGAACTTAAGGCGTATTTTCACGAAACAACTGAGCGGCGAAAAGCGCGCAATAGATACTTTGTTTGCAGGTTTTCTGGAACAATCGATATTTGGAAAAAAAGAGAAAAATCATCTTGAATTATATTAAAAGTCAAATAGATCTGTTCCATTCTTTTTTTCCACGATAAGCGTTATGAAAGGCTTTATGGTTGAGCCTAAGCTTTTCTCGAGATACGTTTACTATCATTGGATGGCCCTGGTCACCAATCAAGTACAGTGTACTTGAGCAGCGAACCGCCATGAGTGCCGAGAGCTCACTGATTTGTAAATTGAATGTTTACGTGTAGCAACAGTTTTTCCGAAACAAAATATCGTTGCTCTATCTTGATTAATGAATGCACTATCTCGTCGCTTCGCAAAGTAATTATACTGTGTCACTCCGGTGCGATAAGGCAAAGTATGTATCAAACTGAATTCTGGAAAGAGAGTGTTGTTGGCTTATTTAAAGTCGAGTGTCTCATCGACCAAAAGGCCATAAATGCGAGGGCGATAGCTGATTTGCAAATTCCCAACGATTTCTGACACGTTCGACTTTTCAGAAAGAAACAGATTTCGCTCTGTTGAACGACAGCAATGGTTTTTTTCGTCTTTTGCCCGAAATGTGACACATGTTCTTAAAACGACAAAATTAACTATAAAGCTACCTTTTTATTTGCCGTGTGTCGAAAACCCCATATCCAATCATGCTAGAAAAATACGAACCAATATAATATGAACCACACAAATGTGCTAGAAATTATGTAGATGGACTTGTCCCTGAATATTC